>VWYN01025433.1:58300-194558 GCA_013400075.1 Hippolais icterina
GTGCGCGGCACTGAGCCGGCGGCTCCCGCGGGCAAGGCGGGACGGGCCGGGCCCTCCGTCCGCACGGCACCGACCTGCCCGGCACCGACCTGCCCGGCACCGACCTGCCCGGCACCGACCTGCCCGGCACCGACCTGCCCGGCACCGACCTGCCCGGCACCGACCTGCCCGGCACCGACCTGCCCGGTGAGGGCTGCCGCCCCTTCCCCCGACTGCTGCGGGGGCCCGCTCCCGCCACTCGGAGCGTGCGGGCCGTGCCGGTAGTGCGGGTTCCCCCGCCAGTGACTTAGTGCCGCTTTTTTTTTTTTTTTTCCCCCTTTTCAATCTTCGCTTTCCCCACCGGTTTTCTTGCGTGTGGTTAGGTTTTTCCGCCCCTGATGCACGTTTTCCCCGTTTAACGGGAAGCGGAGATGCCGGTGCCCGCGGGATGGGAAAGTGCCGCGCCTGGAAGCGGCTGCCGGGTGGGTCCGACCCCGCCGCGGCTGGCGATGGCTCCGGGGCTGAGCCCTCCGCGGGTCCCGGACGCTTGGGAGGGATGTCCGCGGTGTGACCGCACCATCGCGGGGTACTTTGTGCCTCCTGCAAACCGGAGATGCTCGGCTGCTCTGCCAGCGGGGCCTCGGGCGGCCGGGAGCGGCTTCGTAGCGAGAAAACAGGCGGAATATCGAGCCCGAGCGCCTGAGCCGCGCCGCTCCCCGCGGGTCCGTGCGGAGCCCTGCGGCCCCAGCGCGCCGTGCCGGAGCTGCCGGAGCTTCTCTGTCGCGGCTGTGTTGAGGCTGCTGATTTCTGTCGGGAGTTGTATTTGGGAACAGGTTTCTCAAGGGAAGTGATGGAGTCACCATCCTTGGGAATGTTAAAAATGAACAGATGTGGCGATCGGCCATACGGTTTTAGTGGGCATGGGGGGACTCTGTCAGAGGTTGGAACTTGATGATTTTGGAGGTCTTTTCCGGCCTTAATGATTCTGTTGGTTTGAGGTGATGTATGAAACTCCGAGTCTTAGTCCAGAGCATCTTTGGTGAGTGTGAAACAGTCAGATCTGGCCGTGCCTTTGGAAGGGTGTCCGGCGGCTGATTCCCTCTTGAGACAGTCGAGGCGGCTGAGACCCAAACTGCGGGGATGGACAGCAGGGTGGATGTGCACCCTTATTTTCCTGACTTGCTCCTGAAGAGCAAGAGCCCACCTGCAGGAACGACCCATCGCAGTTGTGCTTGCTGCAGTGCTTCAGCACAGAATCCTAGAATTACTTAGGTTGGAAAAGCCCGCTAAGATCGAGTCCAGCCATTAACCCAGCATTGCCGAGCCCCCCACTAAACCATGTCCGCAAGTGCCACTTCTACACCTCTTTTAAACCTCTCCAGGGATGGTGACTCCGCCACTTCTGAGCCTAATTCTCCCATGGTTTTGGCATGGGGAAGGGCTGGGAACCAGCCCGTGCTGGTTGTGGCTCCAGGGCCTTCCCACACTCCAGCGGCTGCTCGGGCTTTCGAGGAGACTGAAGTCAATGGCATCACGGCTGGCTTGGGCTGACTCTTTCCTATTTCCCTCCTATTTCATATTGAGGAAATGGTTGTCTTTCCCCCAGCAGTAAATCCCGTGTGGTGGCCGGGCAGGGAGCGACCGGGCTGGCGGCGCAAGTCGGACACTGCTGCCAGCCCTTCCCGAGCTGGCAGGGGCAGCACAAGCCCTCGGCATTTGCCCTGGAGCTCAGCGCCCTGGCTGAACCTGTTTTCCTTGGCTGTGTCTTTAGACAGGGAGGGCTGGGCTGTGTCACAGCACCTCCGGATTGTCCGTGCTGTGCGGAGGAGGGCTGAGCTCTTCCACAGGTGCCCCCACTCTTGGTCTCCCTTTAGCAGTTCAGTACGAGATGGTACTTTCCCTTTCATTTTGCCCTGTCTTTTATTCTGCTGTTTGTTGGGATTTGGGCTCTTGGCATTGTTCTAAAAGACGGGGAAGGAGCCTGGCTTCCAAGTGAGCTCCGGGGTGAGGAGCCTGCACGGATGGGTGGAAAGGGAAGGGCTGCTGTTGTCAGGGAGCTGAGGAGCTGTGCTACGAGCAGAACCTCGGATGTGTGACCCTGTAGCACCTTCGTGGGCTGCCTGCTCTGGGTGACAGCTTGTCACAAGGTTTATTGTTCCTGGAAGCCTTTTTGTGACTCGTTGTCGGCCGCGTGTGAAAGCTCCCTTGGAGAGGGGCGGCTGTTCAGACTCTGCTCCAGCTCTCTGAGCCGGGGAGGATTGCTGCTGTTGTACTTCTGTTAGGCTGATATTGGAGATGGATTTCAGGGGAACGGCAAAGCAGAAAGAGGTGTGTCTCTTAAGAACCACTTTCTTTAGAAATGGCTGATAATAGACAGTGAGTTTGGGGAGGATGTTTTATTTAGGGATTGAAAAGAGAGGATTAAAGCTCCTGACAGAGAACAGTTTATGTGGAATAAGTGATGGGACTTGATCATTCAGAAAAAGACTTTAATGTGTTCCCATCACCAAGACAGCTTACAGCTCTCCTTGTCCCAAATCATTCAATAAAAGCAACAGAACTCCTTTTGATTTGAGTTCTTTGCTGGTAGCTGCATAAGGAGTTTTCAGACCTAGCAGTAAATTTGTATCTGCTCAAAGAAAAGAGCCTATGAGTATAAAAATCTGTGATATGCTAAAGGTACCATGGACTTATCCAAAATGTTAATTATAGGCATTGGAAGTAGCTGTGTCTGTCTTGGACAATTGCAGCTTTTCCTTTCCTGCCCCCTCCCATCACATTACTGGCACAGGGCTGTGCTCCTGGATTTGCAGAAGCACAAAGTCACTGCTCGTAAAATTACTGAAATAAAAAAGGTTTGTGCAGGGGAGAAGAAACACGAATCAAATTTTAGGCTCAAATTGTGATTCCAAAACAAGTTGCTCATTCTTTTCACAGCTTGAGGTTTATGATGGAAAGGTTGAAAATACCCAGCAAGAAAAATAGGCTGGGGAAAAAAGAATCTGGAATAAGATGAACAGAGTGAAATTCGGAATAAACTGTCATCAGAGAGTGTTTATAAACCTGCTGGAGAAAACAGAGGGAGCAACCATTCAGATCAATAACAAGTTCTTTTTTATAACTGTAGAGCTTTAATCATATAGTTTAAAAAAAATAATCCTAAATGTGTGCATTTTATACCTGTGCTGGTAGCTGGGGCTAAATCTGCAGAGTTCATGCTGATCTGGGTAATCTGAATCAAGCTGAATAGTAAAGAGGCTCTTAGGAGGATCTGAAACCCAGGAGGCATTTTTCAAACCTGAGTTATGTCACTTTTTTTAGAGGTGCCTCAGGCAATTGCATTTTAAGAAGACAAAGCTTTTGTTTTCAAGCTGGCCTAGAAAAATGCCAAGGATGAATCCAAAGTAAAGGCTTTCAGAAGTTGTCATTCGTGATTAAGTTGATTTTGCTGTTGTGCACAGAAGGCCGCTGCCTTCCCTGGTGCGCCCAGAGCTGGGGCTGTTTTTATTTTTGCCACCAGTCCTGGTGTACCTGTTTAATTCCAGTGAGTAACAGTGCCCGGGGGGGTCTCACCTGAACGTGTGTATTTAATGAGAAGGTCGGGTGTCTGCCACCTTCCTCCAATAGAAAATGAATTGTAGGTGCATTACAAAAGGCCAAAATTGAGGTGATACCGGGGAGGGATTGACTTAGATGGGTGTTCTGCAGAATTAACATGTATCAGTGTCTAATTTAGTATTTGAGATGTTGGAAATACCGAAGCCGAGGCTTCGAACCATGAGCAGAGGCTGTTTCCTTTCACAGAGACCAGCCTGCACGCACGCAGTGAATCCAAAGCTTTTCTTAGGGCTTCTCGTGTTACTTGCAGCCTAAAACAATCAGAAAGAGTATCCTGCTGTTGCCAGGCTGTGGGCAAATAAGAGGAGTTGCTCCTGCGGAGCCCGAGCTGAGGGAATATTGTGCAGGAGGTAACAGATGATGCTGGAGCATGGATGTGGAAAAGTCTGCTGCCTGCAATCTGGAGTGCTGTGAGCTCCCAGTGAGATGCTCCTTGTTAGAGAAAGGTGAAATCCTGCGAGTATTGTAATGACTTCTCGTTCTTAAATAAAACGAGAGTAGGTTTTGTCCGAAAATCTGTCTGAAAGCAGCTCTGGCTGCAGGAGCAGTGCCAGGGCTGTCTCACCTGGGCAGGAGGTGTCCCTGGGAGCCCCCCTAGCCCGGGGAGCAGCTGATTCCTCAGCCCTGGCTCTGGAGCACCAGGGAAGGGCTATAAGGGCAGCCTGAGTCATCCTTTTGGCTCTTGTATAACACCCAAACAATGCTGTTTGTCCTGCTGGCTGAGAGCTCTTGGATTGCCCAGCACACAGAAATGTGGGACTGGACCCTCTTCAAGGGCACCTCTGAGCTGCAGCTTCTGGAGCAGCTGGGTCCTGCAGGTCTCACCCTGGCAGCTCAGAATCCTAATATTTTATTATTTTTTTAAAGTGAGCCTTGAGAATTGTTGCAAATGTGTAGAGCAAGTGGTGCTGGCGATGTGAGGCAAGACTTGGCCTTGCCTTTGCAGGGAAGGTCCCCAGTTGCTTTCAGGGCTTCTGGGCTTTTCCTTCCCCTCTGCTGCTGGAGCTGCCCGGCAAGATGTGCCCGGCAGGATGCCGAGCTCTGCTCCCTGCAGCAGAGCCTTTCCTTTACTGAACGTCCACAGACTTCGCCAGTGATGTTGCACAACTGTTCTCTGTTTTTTGTTTTCATTTGTTCCAAAAGATCTGATTTTAAAATAGAAAACACAATGCCAGGTTGCTAGGGTTTATTTCTATCAGGAGTAAGGTAAATAGATGGGCACCTCTGGGCTATGTCTGTGTGAATTCAGTGACTCCCAGGTGGTAGCTGCAGCATCACCTCCATGTGGGGATGGTACCAAACAAAAGGAGCTGAGAAGTGCCAGGGCTTTATCTGATGCTTTTGCAAGCAGCTTACGTTTCAACAAATACAGCCGCGCTGGGAATGAATGTGAACTCATTTTCGGCTTGCTACTGCAGGCAGAATAAGAATGGCCAGGTTAAATGTGTGAGCAGGAGTAATAACTGAGGCAGTGCAGCTCTGGCTCCTGCTGGGTCAGGATTCCCAGTGACTCCTGCTGCTCCTACCTTCCCTGGAGGGAGAATATCCTTCCTCTGGGGCTCTGCCTGCTGGAGACAATTTCTACAAGAGAACGTGTTGAGGAAAAGGTGGCAACGGACACTCCTTATGGAACCATTGTTCATTTCAATGTGTGAATTCCTGAGTTCAGGATAGGCTGGCAAAGGTCTCAGGATGGACAGAGGAGGTGGTTGCAGGTCTCCCCCACCAAAGCTCTTGATGTCTTTGTAAGTCTAAATCTTGTGCTGCCCTTCTGTCTTTAGCAAACTTTCTCTTGGAAAACTGTCTTGGGAGCATTTGTGAGAGAAGAAGTTCGTTCAGAAGGATGCAGGGGGCCCTGGCTCTACCAGTTCTGCACAAGGCAGCTGTTGCTGTGGCTGGTGTGTCACTGGCACCTGTGTCGGTGGCCTCAGTGCTCACGGCTGCCTTTCACCTGGCCTTCACTGACATCCTCCGCTTGCCAGGACTTCAACGTGACTCTTCTGGCCTGGGATGTGGCCCCTGTATAGAAGACTGCAGGTGGCTGGTGCTCAAACATAATTGGTTTTTTTGCTAATCTAGAAGAATCTCAGTGGTTGCTGTGGGATAGACCTTGCAGAGCTGATGGTGCTGCCTGGCCTGAGCTGTGTTCCTGCCGAGGGGCAGCACTGGAGGGGTTTGGTGGTTCAGTAGCTCCTGGTTCCTGTCCCTGGAGCTGTGTCTGCTGTAAAGCAGGTATTTTTGTTGATGCTGCAGCAGTCTGCAATGTTTGGAGCTCTTACAGCTCCCGAAGCTCCTTCTGGAGCTGGTAAAAGCTGTAAGCACTGCAGAAATCCTCTTGAGCTCTTCTAGTAATTCAAACTTAATTTTTTTTATTTATAATTTTTAACTTCTGCTCCAAAGAGTGCAACTCTTATGTTCACGCCAGTAAACAGGCCAGTAAAACCTCGACTCTCTCTCTGATGGCTCAGAGAGAATCCCAGGATGGGTTGGGTGGGAAGCCCATCCAGTGCCACGCTCTGGCATGGGCAGAGACACCTTCCACTGTCCCCGGCTGCTCCAAGGCCCATCCAGCCTGGCCTTGGACACTGCCAGGGATCCAGGGGCAGCCACAGCTTCTCTGGGTACCCTGTGCCAGGGCCTGCCCACCCTCACAGGGAACAATTCCCTCACAGTATCCCATCCATCCCTGCCCTCTGGCAGTGAGAAGCCATTGCCCTTGTCTTGTCCCTCCATCCCTTGTCCAAAGTCAAGGAACTTGCTCTGAAATTTCAATTTAAGATGAAAAATCCTTGGTGCAGCTCACGCCCTGCAGCCAATGTCCATCCTGTACCTCTGGTGGCACCTGGGCACCCTGAGGGCACAGGTGAGGGTGAGGAGAAACACGCCTTGGGAAGTTCCCCTGGCAGGAAACCTGTGCAGGTAATGCTGTGGAGCATCTCCAGCACCGGGGGAGTGGCTGCTGCCACTGCTGCACATCAAAGGTGGGATTTGTGTGTTTTCCTGTTAATGAGGAGCCGAGTGCTTCCCTGCAGCTGGGCTCCCCAGCCATCTGACTGCGGCATAAACAGCATTTCCAGGGAGGCCACAGTAATAACGCCGGGTTTGCTGATACCTCCTGTGAGCACAGCCACACCTCGTGGCAGGAGAAAGGCAGGGATGGCTTGGATGATTTAATTAAAGCTGTTGTGAGAAAGAAATTAAATTTGGTCTCTCGCCCTGCTCGTATTAGGAGGGAGCAGGCGAGCCTTTTTGAACTGAGCCATTCCTTGCCTTCTGTTTGCCTTGGAAAAAACCAATTTCTCTGTCAGCTTTTAGCCTGGCTCCTGAGCCCCAATTGCTTGTTTATCTTCAGCAGCTCCCCAAATCGCTTTGAAGATGGGCTTAAACACTGATCATCTCTTACAGTCCTTCATCTTTGTTCTGCCAGCAGACATTAGGAAAGATATTTTAAATTACCTTTTTCCCACAAATAAATGGGCTGTGTGTATGGGCCGGGAGAATTCAAGCTCTTTCAGCCAAAGTATAAATCAGCTGCTCCCATGTTTTTGCCCAGTTCTCCTGGATTCATCTTCCAGCCCAGTCTGCAAAAGCAGCAGGGATTCCAGGAAAGATAAAAGCCAGCGTGCAACTTAATTTTGTGGCAGAATCTACCAGTGTTTGGTTTGGGGAGCAGAATCCTGTTTAAAAATTACTTTTTCTCCCCTTACTGCGGCAGTGGGATCTTTGCTCTTGCTGCTCCCTAGGGAAGGGCTGGGGGGCTCCATGGGGTGATGCCGTTCAGGCAGTTGGGGGGGTGTGGAGGTGAGGTGGTGCCTGACTGGCAGCTGCTGGTGGGGAAGTTTGGAAAGGAAACTTTGGATCTCTTCCTTTGCCATTTGAGCACTGAGATCTGGAGAAAAAAAAGCACTCACTAACAGCAGAACATTTATTCTGTGTCAAACAGGCAGTAGACAGCAGAGGTGGTTAATTCAGCATGGAAAAGCCCAGAGCTACAGCTGAACAGGCAGGAACGTTTAATCAATCATTTGGAGCAGGTTTCTGATGCTCCTTTATGCAGACACAGTTTTTTGTTGTGGTGTTGAACACTTTTTTGGTAACAGGTCACACCAGCCTCTCACCCAAGCAGTGCTGGAAGGGAGCAGGTTATTTAGATGCACAATCACCTTATTCCTGATGCACGTCCCAAAATACTGCTGAGAGGAGGTGCTGGAGGGCTTGGGCTGAGGAGTTTGGCTCAGTGAAAGGGGTATGCAGCAGCCTGAGCTGTGTGTGTGTTCGTGATCCAGGCTGCACTCATTGCTTTTATTGTCATATCAGAGTCACAGACTGGTTTGGGTTGGAAGGGGCCTTAAGGCTCATCTCATTCCGATCTCCTCCTGCATCTTTGCAGATTCCACATTCCCATCCCCTTCTGTGTGCTGATGCACTCTGCCCTTTCAACTCCTCCTTTGCAAGAGGGGGAAAAAGAGTGTGGCCTCAGAGTTAATAGATTTTAGCCTTATATGTAGCATAAACATCTATATTTTATAGTTTGTTTTGAGGCATTGGTGCAGGGGATTCTGGCTCAGCGAGTCAGAGGCTTTTACCCACTCAGTGATGTGACTAATTTATGGCTTGTCCCAAGTCTGCACAGATGGGTAGCTGAACTATAGCATGTTGGGGAGTAAATATTGCATGTTTATACAAAACCTTTTCTCTCCAAGTCCCCAAAAAGAGGATGAACCACTTTAACAGGCTGCTCAGGCTGGGTAGGTGCCATATCCCGGGGCAAAATGCAGTTGGGCAAAGCAGCCCAGCAATCTTACAAATACAGTGAATTTTAAATTCTTTCTGGGATTGTGACAGAAGGGGAGCATTCCTGAGCATCTCCACAACCTGCAGTAATGTGACAGTGATGTAAGAGAGAAAGCTTTGTGCAGTGATGGCAAACAGCATTTAGATCCACTGAGTTTTTGTTAAAGTGTTTTTGGAAGCTGCTGCCTTTGGAAGGAGATGTCCTCAGCCCATGCTGGAATTGTTTTCCTTGTAAGTACCAAAGAGGCTGATGCTGCTGAGGTGCAGGGAGCCAGGACTTGTGCTGCCAGTGACTGCTTTATAAATTTCCAGGTTAAATCAGGCACTGAGTTTAGATTTTTTTTTTTTCTTACCTTGAAGCTTGTTAACTTGTTATTTTCCTCCTGAGTTTCAGTCCTGAACAAGAGGAATCTCCAGCAAATAGACCAGCTGATAAAATTGATGAAAACAAATTAATTTATTTTATTAGACATGAAATACTCTGGAGGGGACCCACAAGGATCGAGTCCAACTCCTGGACACTCCAACTGTCCCACCCTGTGCCTGTGAGCATTGTCCAAGTATCCCGTGAGCTCTGGCAGGCTTGGTGCTGTGATCACTTCCTTGAATTCTGGTTCATCCCTCTAATTTTGCTTGCTGAAAGTTATCTAGTGAGAATAAAGGCAACCAGGAGGTCTGGATAAGGCTTCCAACCCACTAGAGTTGCTTTACGTTCCTACCTCAAAAAAAAAAAAGAAAAACAAACCCATAAATCTGAGACATCTGTAGGATTTGGTAGCCAGGGCTGACGTTTGTTTTTGCAGCAGGGTGGTATCAAGCTCTGGGCTTGCTGAGGAGCAGTCGTGGCTCTGGCGTTGATGCTCTAAATATATAACAGGTAGGAGGGCATGTGACTTGGCCTGACCTTGGGCAGCAGCAGAGCTGGGAAGGAAGCCAGGTCTCAGCTCCCAGGCCCTGCTCTGTGATGTTTCTGAGCTGCTCTGGCCTCCCCCGGCCCCTGCAGATCCCCAGCCCAGCCCCGGTGAGGTGCAGGGTGCCCCAGCCCAGGCACTGCTGCTCCCGGCCATTCCCACCCCATTCCTGGGGCTTTGCCCTGTCACAGCTGATTTTCTCGGAGGGACTGGACTCTGGGGAATGCCTGGCATGTGGGATTTCACTCGGTGCAGCTGCATAGCAGCCGTTTTTGCCTGGCTTAGCATTGGGTTGAGGAGCTGGCCCTGCTCTGAGCGCCCTCCTTGGCAAACCTGCCCGCAGCACCTGTTTCCTATTGCTGCACCGACTGATTTTCCTGCCTTTTTTGTCTCAGGGTTATACTCTGGGAGGTAACAGACACCTGAAATTACAGAATCAGTGAGGTTGGAAAAGGCCTCTAAGACCATCGAGTGTAACTGTTAACCCAGCACTGTGTTTGCCTCTAACCCATGTCCCGAGGTGCCACATACACGTGGTTTTTGAACACTTCCAGTGACTGTGCCACTTCCCCGGACAGCATGCCCCAATGACTGACCTCTCTTTCAGTGAAGAGATTTTCCCTAATGTCCAATCTAAACTTCCCCTGGCACAGCTTCAGGCTGTTGCTTGTTCCCTGAGAGAAGAGCCTGACCCCAGCCTGTCCTAATGGACTTGGACTTTGCCAGGTCACCTGGGTGCTGCAGGAGTGTGCAGCTTATTTCAGGGGAAGAGGTTTTCAGCAGTGCTGGCAGTGCTGTGGTTGTCCCCTGATTTAGCAGCCCCAGGGCTCTGTCCCTGTGCTGGTGCCATTAACTATCCTGAGAGGATCCCTGGAGGATTGATGTCAATCCTTCACACTCCTGGCCAAGGTTACAGGGCTGTCAGTCCTGGGAGCAAAAGTTGTGTCCCAATCTTGAAAATTGTAGAATCCTGCAGTGGTTTGGGCTGGAGGGCCCTTCATGATCATCCCATTCCACCCCCTGCCATGGGCAGGGACATCTTCCACTATCCTACCTTGCTCTGATCCCTGTCCAGCCTTGCCTTGGACACTTTCAGGGATGGGCAATCCTGGGAAGTGTATTTAGACAAAAAAAGATGGACGTGCTGCTCCGGAGTTCCCATCTGAATCCTGGTGTAGCATTCCTGTGCACAGCTGCCTTTTGTTCCTGCACATTCCCAGGCAAGGCAGGTGGTGTTTAATTTTTTTTCTGCGTTAAAAAAAAATAATCTGTGGCGTACTGTGCGAGGCTACTCACATCTGTGCACTCTATGTAGGTCAGATGTGTAGTTGCTTCTTTACGAAGACTAAACTTGACAGCGTTTCCTCGCTGCAGCCAGCGAGGGAGGATCACAAAATTCACATGCTGCCTCCATGAGAAATGTCCTTAGGGAAGACCCCACAGGGGCTGTGTGTGCAGGTGAAGTTTGTTGCCTTCCTGATGTGCTCCAGGTTTGTGACAATGAGCTTTATTGATGAAAGATTTATTGGAGCCGTGTATCCAGGCTTGATTCAGCGTCATATCAGATTAGCCTTGCAGCTGGAAATGCTAAATGCTTCCCTGCCCTGCTTCCAGCAGCTGCCTCTTGCTCTGCTCCCACTAAAAAGCCTGTTCCCTAATCTCTGCAGCCCCTGTTTCTCTTGCTGTGTTTCTTTACATGGTAATGCTTCTCCCTCCCCTTTCATCCCCCCCAGCCAATCCTGTGCTGGGATTCTTTGACCTCTTCTGACTCTGGCAGTGGAGGAGAAAATGAGTTGGAAACAGGCAACCTGTCATGCCCAGGAGCAAGTTAGGGACCTGATCTAACACCTTTTAGAGCAGTTGAGAGTCTCCCCTTGCTCATGGACACAGCCTCAGATCCAGGCGTGTTTGGTCTTGTGGGAGATGCTCCACTGGTGTGAAAGTAACAGGGATCAAGGACACTGTTCCTGCTGATCTGCCATTCATCAAGGTCCTCTGATCTCCTCTGATCCCAGCCCATGAAACAGGAGACATAATCCAGTCTGGCTGGTTTGTACATGTTGGGAGTTTCTTCTGTCCTCGGTCCTGAGGTTCTGTGGGTGATGTAGGAACTTTCTCACAGAAGGGACTTTCTTGGAGGGAGAACTTGAAAACGGGTCACTGAACATCCATTAAAAACAGGTAAACAGAGGTTTCATTAAAGAAGGTTCATTAAATCTGAAGAGGGGAACTGGCTTTGCTGCCCATGTTACTTTTCCTTAGCTGAGATGACCTTGGAAGCAACCACAAATGGAGCAGTGGCAGGGGACACCACCTTCATCAGAGCAGATGAAGACGGATATGTGGATGTCCTTATGCAACCCAGTGCAGGATGGAAGATATTTCCAGTATTAAAATTGCTCTCCCTGCTCCACAAGTCTTACCAAGAAACATTTGAACTGAAAGAAGGGCTCCACCTGCCACCTTCTCCTCTGAAAATGAGCAGCATCTGCAGCAAAGGAAGGATTCAACGAAGGAATGACTGTCTACAAGAACTAACAGCTTTCCAGGAGACTCCAAATGGGATGGGAAGTTGTGTCCTGAAGTGTCGGATCCTGGGCTGATAGCTTTCTGAGATTGCGGATAAAGTCCTTTTTCCCAAGCCCCAGAAAGAGAGTCAGGATGCGTCGGCTTCTTTATCAAAGCTGTTTATCCTTTCGTGTCCCTAAACATTCCTTCTCAGCCAGCGTAGATGCTACCTACACCGCTGCCCAAGGCTAACTGCCCTGCTCGTGGGCGGTCACTATCTCTTATACCGATTGTTACGTGCTAGTTGTTTTCACAATTGTACCAGTACCTATCACCTTTATTAAACAGTGTACTTTCACACTAGACCAATCCAAAAGTGCCACCACCACAGCAGAAGATAGAGGGCAAGAAGAAGAAGTAGAAGGACAAGGACATGCCCAGATTCCTCTATCTTGCCTTCTTGAACCTCCATTAAACCCCAAAATTCTACATCTACACCCGGTGATAAATTAACATTCTACTAATCAAACTCTCATGGCTTGTCTCTGGACCCCTTGCCAGGGTCTCGGATCACCCAGGGCACCCAGAGAGATGTCCTGGGTTCCGACACTGAAGCAGCTGGGTGAGCACCCAGGAGCTTGGGACAGTGGCAATGAGCAGTTCCTGGTGACTGGAGCAGTAAATGGTGGTAGGTGGTTGTGACTGATCCATGGATTTGGGAGCATTGCTCTTGGGTTGGAGTAGGCTTCTAGTGTGAGGAAATGGACTCTGGAATTCATGGAGTCACACAAAGTTTCTTGGAAATGAGCAGCATTGGAACACTTGAAGGGAAATTGAATAATTGAAAATTGCTTGTCCTTCTGTACAAGAATTCCAGCTGCAGTCCTGATTCTCCGTGTGTAAATGAGTGTGAGGACATCCCGGTGCAGCTCTCTCTGCTGCAGAGAGCACCTTGCTAATTGCTCTGCTGCTGTGTTCAGCCACAGATCCAGGGATGAGATGTTTCCCATGGCTGCTCCTTCCCTTCTTCCTAAATAAGATGAAGAGCGCCTTGTTAGGGAAGCTCCAGAGTGCAACCAATCTCTTAAACTCCTGCTGATCAACTGAAACTAAGAGGGAACTAATGAAATCCCTATTGCCACAACACATTTGTTTTGACCTTTAAAAGGAAAATGTGCTGGTGAGTCAGGAGTCCCACCAGGAAATCTGGGCTTGTTTTGGGCAGGAGAAGGAGTGGGGGCAGTCGGGGTTTAATGTGGAGGCAGAGAGCAGAGCAAAGGGTGAATTTCCTGTGCTATAGATCCTGGTGAGATCACAAGTGGAGTCCCCTCAGCTTTTGGTGGTCTCTCAGCTTTTCCAGTTGTGAAGCAAGCAGAGGTACCTCAAGTATTTTGCAGTTTTCTCCTGACTTGATTTTAAAAGCAGGGTGTAAACTCCTTATTTGCTTTGGCCAAAACAATGAATCTCAAACATTTTCATGGCAGAAAGTCCTTCTGAGAAAGGTTTGGGGGAAGTTTGTGTCTCAAGGGGAGTGAGCCTGAGTGTCCCAGCAGCTCATCAGGGCCTTTGTTAATTTCCTGTAAATGCAGGTGGGAGAAGATGGGCTAAGACTGAGTTTAGTGCTTTGAGGTTTTCCTCCGGTAAGTTCAGAGGTAAAGAGGATTTTGCTTTTACGAGGACCTCTGTCCATGGAAAAGTGGCTTTGTGAAGGACTGACTCTTCAGCTGTTGGGGATGGCTTTCTCCTGGCAAAGACCTTGAAGGTCTCAGTTGCCAAGTAGAGCAAAGCTCAGGTGTTTGGAAGGCACAGACACTTTGGGGGTATCTCTCCTTGGCTGTGGTGAGTGTCTCCTGGGCCCTTCTCTGGCTCCAGTGCTCCAGAGGAGCACATGTAGCCAGTCCCATAATGGTACCAGTGCTGTGGTGGTACACAGGCTGTGCTTGCTCTTGGGGCGGTGGGCACCACCCTGCCCTGAAGATGCCAAGAACCAGAGAGGCTCTCCTTGCACAGGGCTGGACACAGCTGCTCCCGTGGTGCCAGGGAAGTGATGTTTGTGTGACAGCTGGAGGCAGCAGCTCTTCATTCTTGGCATTTTGGGATGGGTTTGCTTCCAGAACCAGGCTGCTTCTCCCAGCAGCCTGCTTGTTCTCTCCTCCTTAGAACTGGAATGAAATCAGTCTGAGCTGTTGGAGTGATTTTTTTGGCAACCAAGTGTGACAACTCAGGAGGAGCAACAAGGGCCACAGAGGTCCTGGGATTGTCGGAAGACTGCCAAACTCTGTCCCTGACTCTGCCACCACCCTTTGTACCTCCAGTCCTTTTCTAAGAGGAATTTAACCTTCTGCAGTAATTTTCTGTCTGGCTGCTCCTTGTCCAACGCAAGGGGGAATTGAGGTGGAACTGCTCTTGGGGCTGCCTTTGGGCTGGATTCCACACCTGCCTGTCTAGGGAGCTTTTCTATAGGGAGCCACTCCATATGAGCCTTGAACAATCCCTGTTGCTGATTCAGTAGTAAACCACCCTGGTCAGAGTCCAGGAGGCACTGCAGGGTCTCCAGCACTCCCCTGAGGTTGTATCCATTAACTTCTAGTGTTAAGAAGGAGTAGGGATCTCTGGTGCTCACTTGGGAAGTGCTGCCTGTCCCTCTGCTGCCACCAAGGCTGTGCTTTGATTTGCCTCCATGCACACATGGATTATTTTGATCTTAAATCACCTGGGAATGCCACAGGAGCTGGGAATCCTGCATCCCCTGCTTGCTCCAGTTTATTAAAATCCCCCAGCCATAAAAAATAACTCTTCAAAGCTGTGTTCTGCAGAAGCTGCAGTGCTGGGTCATGTATTAAACATGACCCTGCCAAAACCAGCCCGCTCCTCTGGGGGCAGCTCAGATCTGGCCATCCTTGAAATAATGCTCAAAACAAGGTGTCTCCTGCTTGTTCAGCAGAGCCTGGGACTCCTTTAAATAAAAATGTGACACTGGATTTTGTCAATAGGATCTGATTTGTCCCTTGGAATGGGAATTATTTCCTGACTGATGTCAGCAGTGCCTCTGGGATGGTGGGATTTAGCTGCAGATTAGCATGAGTTACTTGGTTTAAAGGAAGGCAGGAAACATGCCAGCCCAAGCAATTTGACCAAACTCTACATTTTTCTGTGTTGCAGGGACAGTGGGGAGCTCCAGCAGCCCAGGCTGGAGCTGTCAGTCAATGTTGGTGGCGATGTGTTGCACCCTCTCCCCCTTGGAGAGGGGCTCAGAGATGGGAGAAGTCACTTTTTGTGCCCCTTTTGGGGAAGGAATGTGCAGATTTTGTGATGACTGAGTGGTGGAAACTGGGGAGGGCTCAGGAGTCAGATGTGAGTCACCATCCCTGGACGTGTTTAAAAAAGGCTGGACAGGGCGCTGAGTGCCGTGGGTTACTTGATGAGCAGGTGTTAGGTCATAGGTTGGACTTGGTGATCTCAAAGGTCTGCTCCAGCCTGGTTCATTCTGTGATCCTGTGAGACTCCAGCAGGAGCCCTGCACATGTGGATTGTCCCATCATTACTGCACATTTCCCCTGGGTGGAATTGCATCTATTTCAAGGTAATAATCTGGCACAACCAGCTAAAATGTTGAACCAAACCCCATTCCTATTTGTGGTATTCACTGAGTTAAATACTTTTCAATAAACTTCTGCTGTTCATATATACATCTTCTATTCTTGGTGGGTTTTTGTTACCCTTTTCTGTCCCAAGATGAATATCCCCAAATGAATGGTCTCATGATTTCAAATTCTGTATTATTTTTTGAGTGTTGCACTTTTCTTTCCTCTCTGCCTTTTGCTGCCTGGTCTCCTCCGGGGATGTTGTTTTCAAGATTTATTCTGCAAGATTTATTCTTACAGCTATTTCAGCAGGATGGCCAGCAGCAGCCATAGGGAAAAAAAACCTCAAAAACCTCAGGATTTTCATGTTGCTTGACCTCGGGAGCCCCAAGTGTCAGGAACCCAATAATAAACACTGCCAAACCTTGGAAGGTGGTGGGAGCTGGTGACCTTGTAGTGAATGTTTGGAGAGACTTGTGCTGCAGTTTCAGGTTCCTGATGGTCTCTTTAAATGCCCCTTTAAAATGTGCTACATCTCTGCATCTGAAGAAGGTATGGGAGTTTCCTCTTATTTTTTTAAATTATATTCTGATTTAGGTCCCAAAAGCCAATGAAATCCTTGAGGTTCCTTAAGGCTCCCCTGTTGTGAGTGTTTTTAATTCCTGTGTGCTCATTCACCATTGCAGCAATGAACTTGGAAAGGCAGCACAGGCAAGTGATTATGGTAGATATTTAAAAAAAACCTAACTAGAGTCTGAGGAGCATTGGGGTGTTGCAGGAGATACATCCTCAGCCTTGGTCTCTGTAGGACCAGCGTGTCTGTGCTTCCATGTGAGGTGTTTTCATACTTTATGGGCACTCTCATATCCCTACTTCCAGTTTAATTCCACTGTGTGCTGTCTGTGAGAGAATCCCAGGATTATTTGGGCTGGAAGGGACCCTAAACCCCATCCAGTCCCACCCCTTGCCAGGGGCAGGGACACCTTCCACTATCCCAGGCTGCTCCAAGCCCCCTCCCAACCTTGGACACATCCAGGGATCCAGCCACAGCTGCTCTGGGCACCCTGTGCCAGGGCCTCCCCACCCTCACAGGAAATGATTCCCTGCCAATATCCCATCCAGCCCTGCCTTCTGGCAGTGGGGAGCCACTGCCTGTGTCCTGTCCCTCCAGGCCCTTGCCCAAAGTCCCACCTCAGCTCTCCTGGAGCCCCTTTAGGCATTGGAAGGGGCTCGCAGGTGCTCATTTTTGAAGGTATCTTGAGTTATCACCTCTGTCTCTCTGCCAGTCCAGTTTGTCTTCAACTTGCCAGGTTCTTGATCTTTATGGTGGCATCTCTTGGGAGATGCCAGGGGTGTTCCACAGAATGAGGTATTTCCTTGTGTCAGGAAGATTTTATTCGCTGTGCAGCTTTTCCATGCCAGAACACTTTTGCAGCTGATGAGCCAAGCTTGGCTTGCTGATATTCTGGTCCGAGTTGGGAGTAATTCTGGTTTCACTACAGCTGTTTTGATACACAGTAATAGAAGAATGGAGCTCTGTGATAAATGGGGCTTTGACAAGGCAGGAGTGTTGGCAGACAGCACACCTGGACCACAGGGCTCAAAAGAAACCTTCTTGTCCTCATGACGTAACCTTAGATTTTTTTATTCCTGCAAAAAAAAAAGCCACATTTTTCCTTTTCTTTGTGTTCTGCAGACTTGTCCAAAGGTTTCCCTGCAGGGATTTAGGCTGTGTATTTCAGGGAATGGGACACAAACCTTGGGGTGCTCCCTGTGCCCTCAGCCTGGGGGGTTTTGTCACCTCAGTGGGTTGTTGGAGGCTGACCCCAGCTCTGTGGTGGCACAGGGGCCTCACAGCAGGGATGGGCCTGGGCTGTGGGTCAGCTCTTCCCGGGGGGTTGTGCAGGATCAGTCCTGCTGCTGCAGGGGCTCTGTTTGTCACTCTGGTGCTCCATGGTCTCTGCTCCAATGGGCTCATCCCACTGGAGTTGGACCAGCACAGCCAAAGGCACTTCCTAAGCCTTTATTTCCAGGATTATCTAATTCCTTGTTTTGTATGCACTGCAAGTGAGTGTGAGTCCCTCTGCTCCAAAGCTATTGAAGCCTTTGGAGAGTCTCTCCCTAGTTCACTAGTTCTTGGATGGGATTCTAGCTGTTTGTGGAAAATCTGAGTATCTTCTGCCAAGCCAGGGCAGACAGGCCCCCGGTCCAGGCACAGGCGTTCTGTATTCCCTCTGGGAAGCCTCATCCCCAGCATTCCTGGGAAAGGCAGCACAAACCAAGCCAGTTGGGTTTGACATAATCTGTGTTTTTCAGGAGCTTCCTCTTCCCCTGGGCATCTGGGATGTTTTCCATAGTGAAGAGGGGCCACCCTCAGTGCCAGCAGCTTTCTCATGGCAGAGTCCCTGGAATGTGAAATCCAAGAATTAAATCCCCCCACACTCCAACACTTCTGCTACCCATGCAGGGCAGCTCCGCTCACAGCCCTGTCCCTTCTGCTCCGCTCATGCGTAATGCTGAAAATCCAGAGCTATTTTTGCATCTTCAATTAATTAAGGAAGGATGGTTGATTATTTTCTAAATACCATCTTTAGGAAGCAGAGACTTTAGTGAAACTTCATTTCCCTGGCTGCCTTTGTCCTGTAGTTGATAATTATATTTAAACTGCCCGTCATGTTGTGAACAGGGTTGTTGTAGAGTTTTTTTGCAGTTGTCAAAATGTCAATTCTAATGAAAATCTCCGCAGATACGCCATACCTAAGTGATTTAAGCCTTTAGGCTAAACAGGCTGCTGGTAAAATGCTGCTCATTTTCAGATGAGTCAGAAAGGTTTGTGTATGTCTTTTTTTTAATATATTTTTGTTTGGTTGGAATGTCTTCATCAAAATTGGTTGTTGAAAGGGTTTTTTTCCCTTTTTAAAGGCTAAGCAGCTGCCTGTCAGCTCACCCCAGAGCTGCTTGGAATTCAGCATCTTACACAGCAGTCACATTTGGGAAAAGAGAAGTTCCTGTGTAATAACAATAATTGAAAATTAATAGTAGATTAAATTAATACATAATTAGAAAACACTAATGCTTCCTGTGAACAAAGTCTGATTCCTACAGGAGCCTTATGAACTGAAGAGGGAAAGTGTATGATGCTTTCCCTGGGCCCTGTCTATTCCAGCCTGCAGATCATTAAAGCAATTATAATTTCACAGAGGTTTGATCTGGAATTGATTTCTTTGTGATAATTCAGTTTGGAGCCTTGCTTCCTCCGGGGGAGCAAAGGACAGAAGATGAAGTGTGTAATTTCTGAGCCATGACCTCAGGCCTGGGGAGGCTGGAAGCCACCCAGGGAGGGACCAGGATGGAGCCTGGGACCTCTCAGAGCTTAATTAGGAGATCATCAATAGCAGCTTCCTTTGGGTGCACAGGGTTTGGGTCCCTGCATCCTTTAGCTGTGCCAGGGGAGGCTCAGGCTGGGGATCAGGGAAAGGTTCTTCCCCCATTGGGTGCTGGGCACTGCCCAGGCTCCCCAGGGAATGGGCACGGCCCCGAGGCTGCCAGAGCTCCAGGAGCGTTTGGACAGCGCTGCCAGGGATGCCCAGGGTGGGGTTGTTGTGGTGTCTGTGCAGGGCCAGGGGCTGGGCTGGGTGATCCTGTGGGTCCCTTCCATTTCGGGACATTCCCTGAGTCTCTGATCCTTGTGGGAGTGTATCCCTAGAATCTTTGCCCATCTGTTTCACAGTCTGTGGTGGAAAATTCTTGAGGGTGTTCTACCACAGGAGCCCGACCTGGTGTTTCCAGCCTGTCAGCTGGTTTGGATTCATCCTGATCACCCGGAGCCTTGGCTGTAGCTGGTAAAAGCAGGGCCTTTGGTCCTGATGATCATGGAATGCTGGAATGGTTTGGGTTGGAAGGGACCTTAAAGCCCATGGGCAGGGACACCTTCCCCTGTCCCAGAGTGCTCCAAGCCCCATCCAGCCTGGCCTTGGACACTTCCAGGGATCCAAGGGTAGCCACAGCTTCTCTGGGCACCCTGTGCCAGGGAAGAATTCCCTCCCAATATCCAGTCTAGCCCGGCCCTGAGCCAGCTGTCCACTGGCCATGGAGGAGCTGTGGGGATGCAGGAATGTGCTGTCCTGCTGTTTCACTCAGGCACAGCAGGAGATTTGCTGCTGCCAGGCTCTGAGGGGCTAGTCAAGGCTCTTTTTCAGTAGCCAGCCCTGGGGGTTGTGATAAAACAGAGAGAGATGAGGAAGAGAGGAGTGAAAACAAAGCACAGGACAGCACAATACGCAGAGGCAAAGCAAATCCAAGGCAGCAGGGAAAATTGGGACCTCATGAAAAATAATGATAAAGTTTGCTAAGCAGCTGCTGAGCTCCATCCCTCCCCTCCCAATTAGGCTGCATTAGTGGCTTGTGGGAAGCGCTACAGCCTGCTGAAACTAATAGAGGCAGAAAGAGATATTCCTTGGTGAATTTGCTTTCTTCTTGGCCCAACACAACATTTAACTTTTATTTTTGTAGCTTTGTGCACAAACCCCCTCCATTTCCCTAATCTCTGAGGCTGTGTGTTTGGGAATCCTGGAGGAACAGCTACTCGAGCTGGGGTTTTGTTCCCAATTGTGTTTGTGTGAGTTGTGACTTCACCTGCTCATCTGTTCCAGGCATTCAGAAAAACCCAATAAATGGAACCTGTTCAGAAAGGAAAGAAACTGAGGGACTTCAAGCTTTAATTGCATTCGTTAGGCTTGGTTATGATAATAAGGGGATGTTAGGGAATCATGCATTTAAAAAAATCCATTATTTCAATCAAAGGTAGGCAGTAAGGGTTCATGGCTGACTCCATAACACTTCTAAGAAGCAAGTGCTTATTCAATGAGTGCATTTATTTTGATCTGTCTTATCTCTATATTTAGTGAAGGGGACAAAAAGCCATCTTAGCCCTGCAGTTGTACCTTGGACTCGTTTGGGTTGGAGGGAACTTGGAGCTCATCCCATTCCAACCCCTGCCATGGGCAGGGACACCTCCCACTCTCCCAGCCTGGCCTGGGACACTGCCAGAGCTCTCTCCTCACTGTTGGGGACATGGGGGGGCCACATCCCAGTGGTTTTCCATGGGGTGGGTGCTGTTGATGTGGGGAGCTGGGGTTTCCCCACTGCAGCTACTGGGGCGACACCAGATGTTTCCAGTCTTAAGGTGATGTGGGAAGCCCTAAAAGGGCATCTCAAGTCCCAAGCCCTGGGATTAGGGGTTGTTGCTGCTCCCAGTTGCCAGAGGAAGGGATGTGACACCTCTGTGGTTCTCCACAGCTCCCTAAGGGTGCAGCCAGGGCGAGGTTGGGCTCTGCTCCCAGGGAATGAGTGACAGGACAAGAGGAGACACCCTCAAGCTGTACCAGGGAAGATTTAGATTGGATATTAGGGAAAATTTCTTCCTGATCGGATTGTCAAGCATTGGAACAGCTGCCCAGGGCAGTGGTGGAGTAACCATCCTTGGAGGGATTCAAAATCCATGTGGATGTGGCACCTGGGGACATGATTTAATGGGGACGTGGTTTAATGTGGCCATGGCAGTGCTGGGGAGTGGTTGAACCTGATGATCTTGGAGGTCTTTTCCAACCTAAATCACTCAATGATCCTTTGGCTGTGACACCTCCTCGCTATTGTCCTGCTTGGGGTGTCCCAGTCATGGTCCATGGAAACTGGCTGGACCTGCAGCAAGGAAAGGAGTTTGGGGCTGAATGGCCTCTAATGTAGAGGGGAACCTTTAAAGTCAGCTCTCCTGAATTCCTTTGAAGGCATCTCCCACAGAGCAGTGCCCTGAGCTGCTGCTGGTGCCAGGTGTGATGAGCAACCCTCCACTGCTGCCTGTGGAGAGCTTCTGGAACTGAGGATTTGTCTGTAAGAAATTCTAAATGCTTCAGGATGTGACATCTTGACAAGAACGTCTGACAGACTCAAAGTAGCGCTCACAGAATAAAAACAAATTTGGAGAATTTGGTGTTTTCACTGAGAGGGTTTGCAGTGCCATTCACATAGTTGGGGATGTCAATAAAGTGACACATAAAATGGGGTTATTTTGCTGCTGATATTGTTGCTTTGAAATACTGGTTTAAAAAAAAAATCATCAGACTTTTTTTTTTTGTTTTCACATTTCTCATTAGAAAAGAACCCCTCAAACTGTTTCTTTCAGGAAAAGTTTTGTTGAGGATTCTTTCATTTTTGTAAAACCCCAGGTGCTGAGATTGCTGTTCATGTGGGTGCTGTGTCATGGGCTTTCTCTGATCTGCATTTTTCATTCTTACAGTGAAAAGGGACAGAGCAGGATTATTTCTTTGACAGAATCCCAGACTGGTTTGAGTTGGAAGGGCCCTAAAGCTCATCCATTCCCACCTCCTGCCATGGACAGGGACACCTTCCACTATCCCAGGTTGCTCCAAGCCCTGTCCAGCGTGGCCCTTCTTTCTGCAGATTAAATGTGTCCAGAAAGGGAATTTTGGTCAACTGCAGGTTCACTGCTGGAGTTAATGTGGTACCTGGGCAGTGGAGGCTCTGTGGCTGCCCCAGCTTGGGCACAAAGTTATTAAACATTAAGTTTAATAAGTTACTAATAACACAGAGTTATTGAACTTTGTGTGCTGAGCAGGTTCCGTGTGGAGCAGGTGGGTGGGCAGGAGGGCAGGGGTGTTAGGACATTTTTTTCTCCAACAAGCAGTGGACACACAGAGGTTGTTCCTGGCCAGAGCAGCTCTGCAATGCTGAGCTGCAAACACCAGGCTCCTCTCTCCTCCTGGTCTTTCTCCTGTTTCACCCCCAGAAAGGATGAAAATGCATCCCGAAGGGTCACTCCTGCTCTGACAGCTCATGTTTCACCTGGCACCAAGATGAATCTGTGTGATAACAAGCTCCAGTATACTTGAAAAATGTTGCTTAAAGCAGCTGGGTCAAATTGAGTTAATTGGCTGTGACCTCACTAATTCAAGACCCCAATTAATTCAGTGTGTTTTGAGAGCTGGGCTTTGCTGCTCACCAGGGCACAGCCCAGCTCTGGGTTGTGTAAAAGTGGCTGGATGCTGGGCAAGGAATTTGGGACTAAAATGAGTGATGACTTTGTACCTAGAGCTGCCTGTGGCTGAGGAGTGACTCCATCAAACCTGCTCTTTCATGAAAGACAAAGTGTTGGTGTCTATCTGAAATGAATATTTCGAGAGGCTGTTTGCTCAGAGGTTGGGATCCTGGCACTCTCAGCAGACATTAACACAGACTGGACCCTCCCCAACTTGGCAATGGGATGAGCACAAGGCTGCTCCAAACTGTCTTGAGCTATTCCAGATGTTTCACCCTAGAAAGTCGCTGTGGAAAGAAGCCACTATTGCTTAGAGAGATTCACATTTGCAAGGACCAGTTTGTTATAGGTGGAATCCCCAGATTGGAGGCACCACAGCTGCAATATCCCAGGAACTGCAGCTGAATTTCACCTGAGCCATGTGCACACAGGTTCTTTCTAGTACTTCCTTCAAGCCCTGTTGGGCATATGGCTCCAAACCCTTCCCTCCTGTGCTGCATCCAGCACATGGAGTCAGTTGCAAGGTATTTGTCCTTTACTGCTGGAGCCGCGGGCTTTGTTTCTTGCCTGCTCTGTGTGCAGGGGTGGAGCTGCATTTGTGGGTTGGATTGAAACAAGATATTGTGCTGCTGAAGGCAAGGTTTGAATTAGATTCCTTCACCATTTGGTGAAATGAGAGGTCAGTTTGTTTAGGGAGAGATCCCCAGGTGGATGCCCCATCCCAGCATCCTGGGGAGGGAGGGATGATGCTCCTGGCTGTGTGTTCCTGTATCCCACTCCTGCCTTGCTCTGACCCCCTGATAAGGCACAGTGTGGTGACATTAAGGGCATGTGAAGTGCTGAGCTGTTCTTAAAACTGTTTAAAGATGAAGAGAATTGGGAGATTGTAGTTGTAGGAGCTGGATCCTGGCTGGCTGGGTGTGAGGCACCATTATGGAATTTGGGATAGGTAAGAGCAGCAGCTCCAGGACCTCATAGGGATGCTCTGCTTGGCACCAGCACTGAGCTGGGAGAGGAAGAGGCAGCCTGTGCATTTGGGAGTTAGGATCTCAGACTGATAATCACAGAATTACAGAACATCTTGAGCTGGGAGGGACCCACAGGATCACCCAGCCCAGCCCCTGTTCCTGCACAGACACCCCAACAACCCCACCCTGGGCATCCCTGGCAGCGCTGTCCAAACGCTCCTGGAGCTCTGGCAGCCTCGGGGCCGTGCCCATTCCCTGGGGAGCCTGGGCAGTGCCCAGCACCCAATGGGGAAGAACCTTTCCCTGGTATCCAGCCTAACCCTCCCTGGTACAACTTCAGGCCATTCCCTGGGCCCTGTCACTGTCACAGAGAAGAAATTGGTGCCTGCCTCCACTGCCCTGTGGGAGGATGCTGAAGAAGGATAAAAGGAATGTCTCTCTCAGTTCCCCTCTGCCCACAGAGCTGTTGTCTTGTACCAGTCTGGATTAGTGGGACCCAACCTCTCAGCACAGCCCTGTGTCCTTAGGAAGGGGTTGCTTTAGAGGCTGCTTGAAACAGCAGTAGCCCTGTGGGATGCTACATGTGGTGCTGCAGTGAGCCAGTGCCTCTGTGCTCTGCCCCTGCATGCTCAGCTCCCTCCTTTCCCCCTGCCAGGCTCCTCTGTCCCCCAGATCTTCTGTTTCTGTCCTTGCTTCTCAGTGGGCACCTCCCATCAGGGAGGTGGCACTGCCCGTCCCAGGATCTCTGACTTGCTGGGTACCAGTCCCTCCATGGTTCAGCATTGCCTTGGTACCTGGTAATGATCAGCCTGAGCCCTACTGGAACCTTTTCCCGGTGTCCCAGGGAACCTGCAGGCTCCTGCTGTGACAGAATTGCTCATCTGCACAGCTTGATCTCTGGCCTGGTGGAGAAATGCCCATTGGAGCCTGCTGAGCTGAAGTGAGAAGGGCACAGATGCACTGGGCACTGCTGCAGCCTTTGCATCACTAATGAGACAGGCCAGGATCACAGGGAGTTTGAGCTGTACTGGAAAAAAATCCCCAGGAATCCTCTGCTCCACTGCAGATTTTAAGGAGACGTTACAGCCACAGTCTGGGTGAGAAGGAAGTGGAATACTGGATGATCTTTAGGGCTCATGGCAAATTGAGCAGCATTTTTCCTATGAGAGAGATGAGGTGGAAAGCATCATTCCTACAACTGGGAAGAAATAAGGGAAATTTTGAGGTGTTGGGAAGCTGGGGGGGTCTCTGTGAACCTCTCTGGGAGATGTGAAGCCTCTGTCTGCTCTTTCCTGCTCCTGTGAGCTCTGGACTCCAGGACTGTCTCTGGCTGCTTTTCCAGGCACAGCAGTGCCACCAATTCATTGTCTCTGCTCTCTGACCTGGTTAATTTATGGAGCAGCCCACCATGGAAGAAGAGCTGCTGCATTTTGATTTTTGTCCAGTTTTGAACTGATGCCATAGTTTATAAAGACTAAAAGCTTATTTTGTAGAATGAGAGAGAAAAATCTTCCAGGTCCACATGCTAGGATGGATACTGGTGCCAAACAGCTCCAAATCACATTTGGAATCCTATGACTTGAATGTGGCCAGTAACATGGAATCTAAATGAGAAAAGAGGGGAGCAGTTTCATGGATTTTAGTATTTTTATTATCCCAGTGCTTCCTCTTTACACTTAATGAAATATACACCCCCATAAAAGCACTGTAGGGTTTGGATTTCATTTTGTTTGGGGTTTATAAGATTAGGGAATAACTGAATGTCCATGATTGTTATTCCTCCTTGCCCATACATCCCAGGAAGGAAGCCAGGCTTGAACTGCTGAGTTGAGTTTCTGTAGAAGGGACTTTGTGCCCAGTGAACAGATGGGTTGGGAAACTTGGCTGGGCATAAAATGTCTCATGGAAACTTGTTCTTGTGGAAAGATGATGATGGCTTTTTGCGAGAGGAGAGAGCACAGAGACAGCAGAAGGCCAGGTGGGTGAGGGGTGCTGTGCTGGGGGCACCTCCTGTGGGGTTCTGGGGAAGTTGTTGTGTGGGATGCGACATTCTCAGTGCAGATGTGGCTCTGCAGGTGGAGCCAGGGCAGCTGGAAAAGTGGTTTGGGCTCCCTGGAAGTGAGAGGTGCAATAATAATAGTGTACTTAGTAAACCATGTTTAACATAGTTTCACTGTTAACATTTAAATGTTGGATGGCCAGGCTTTGAGTGGAGCCCAGGTCTCTTCCTGACATGTGTCTCAGTTGCAATCCTAATAAATTCCAGGTGTTGAATCACCTGCATTCCCCAGGTGTTTTTGAAAAGCCAGGCCCAGCAGCAGGGGAGAGATCAGAGAATCACAGACTGGTTTGGGTTGGATGGGACCTTAAAACTCACCTAGTGCCACTGCCTGCCATGGACAAGGACATCTTCCACTGTCCCAGCTTGCTCCAAGCCTCATCCAACCTGGCCTTGGACACTGCCAGGGATCCAGGGGCGGCCACAGCTGCTCTGGGCACCCGGTGCCAGGGCCTCTCCACCCTTCCAGGGAGCAATTCCTTCCCAATCTCCCATCCATCCCTGCTCTCTGGCAGTGGGAAGCCATTCCATGTTCTGTCCCTCCATCCCTTGTCCCAAGTTCCTCCTAGCTCTCCTGGAGCCCCTTTAGGCCCTGCAAGGGGTTCTGAGGCCTCCCCGGGGCCTTCTCCCAGCTGAGCACCCCCAGCTCTCTCAGCCTTTCCTCAGAGCAGAGATGCTCCAGCCCCCACCGCATCTCCAGGGCCTCCTCTGCACTCCCTCCAACAGCTCCAGCTCCTTCCCGTGCTCAGGACCCCAAAACTGGGACAGGGCATTGGGGGGAAAAGGCTCCTCTCCACACACACAAGTAGGAATCCCAAGTTGATATTCCTGCTTCAAGAAGACCTTTACATTTTCTAACCATCCCAGATCTGCTCCACTGTTAAAATCAGAAATACTCTTCCAAGCTGTTTTGCTCTTCGCTTAAGCCAGCGGGAATGGGAAATCAATTTAGGACAGATTGGGCCAAATCAATCCAGGGAGGATGCTCTTTTGAAATCGGGGAAGTTCTTCTATCTCCTCACTGGCACCGTGGCACTGAGCTGCTCATGGATGGTGGGCTGGGGACTGGTCAGGGGGTCAGGATGTGCTGAGCCCTCTGTGGAGGGTACCATAAACCCTGCTGGTGTCTGGGCAGGTGGAGGCATTGCTGCTGCCCTTGGAGGGTGGGCACAGTCCTTGGAAGGAGGTGTGGGCAGATTTTCCCTCCTGGGACAGCACTGCCCACAAAAATGGCTGTGGCTGTAGTCTGAGGGGAGCAGGTGTTTTACCTTCACTGTCAGGGGTAATTCCAGAGAGGATTTCAGCTGGCAGGATCCATTACCAGAGCCAGACATGGCTGCAGCCCTGTAAGGCCCCTTTGCCCCGTAATTACCTTGAAGGCAATTATCTTTCTCCTGTAGTTACCACCATGTTACACCCCCTCCCATCTACCTGTGCCTGTTCCACCACACAGACACAGGCTTAGCGTGCCTTTCATTCCAAGGAGACAAAACAGTGATGGACAGTCGTTCTCCTTGGGAGGGGTGGGGAGCAGGAGAGATCTGTGTCAGGACCCTCTGGGATCAGGTTTCCATATCTGCTGGGTACAGGAGCAGAGCTCCACAGGTTCCTGTTAATCCACAGCAGCTCCACCTCTTTGAGGGCACAGCTGGAGTGTCACTGCAGAGATGGCAGTGAGGGAGGCTCTCGTTCCCACTCCCAGATCGTATTTCCAGGATCCCAGCTCTCATCCGTGCATGGCCTTACACAGCCCTAGGTGAAGGACCAGGGTGAGCAGAGATCCCCTGCTTTGTGCTGAGGAGGAGTCTGCAAAGCAGGAGTGCCCAGAATGGGGGGGTTGGAGGGAACTGGAGTGTGGGCAGAGCAAGGGGAAGGTGCTGGGGCTGGTCCAAGCTGCTTTGGCAAAGGAAGGAGCTCAGGACCTGAGTTAGATCTTTCACAGTGGTGGTGCATACTTGGAACAGGGGAGGAGCCCATGCTGGGGTGCTACCTAAGGGGGGCCCTCTCCAAAACCTTTGGGGGTGTGCTCAGACCATCCCCTCCCTGCACCCACCTGCCTCCATCTGTCTGGGCCTGCAGCAGCCACGTGTGTGCAGCAGTAAAGTGAGCCAGGAGGGCCCTGCAGAGCTGCTGAGCCAGCAGGGGACAGCTCCAGCTGCCTCCTGGCTCTGCTGACCCTGGCTGACCTGTCAGGTCCCCCTGCACAGCCCCACTGTGCTGGGGACAGTGGGGACTTCCAGAGGTCCCTTCTTCCCAGAACTGCTCCTTTATGGAGGTGAGAACTGTGTTGGGATGCAGGTGCAGAGCTGGATGTGGAGCCCTTATGTGACCAAGGATTCACATCCCATCCCTGAATCCCAGCCATCTGCATGATCTGCCCCTGAGCTGAGGGGCTGGGTAAGCAGCCCCTGGGCTTTTTGTGCAAGACTGGAGTTGCAGAAGCTGGTGGGGAGCTGCAGGGATGCCCACAGTAGATGTCACAGCACACCTGCTGTTCTGGTTTAGTGAGTAGCTTTGGACTAAAACTGGAGGATTTCTGGTTTTAAGTGAAGTGGAAGTGAACTTTTGCCTTAAGTCCATCTGCTCTAGCCCTGTTCTTGGAGTATTACAGGACCATCATCCTCAGAAACTTCCTGTGCATAAAAGGGTTCCAGGAGAGCTGGAGAGGGCCTTTGGGCAAGGGATGGAGGGACAGGACAAGAGAATGGCTTCTAACTGTGAGAGGAGTTTTTGATTGGGTGTTAGAAAAAAATTCCTCACTCTGAGAGTGAAGGCCTGGCACAGGGTGCCCAGAGCAGCTGTGGCTGCCCCTGGATCCCTGGCAGTGTCCAAGGCCAGGTTGGACAGGGCTTGGAGCACTCTGGGACAGTGAAAGGTGTCCCTGCCAATGACAGGAGGTGGTGTTGGGTGAGTTTTCCTTCTCAATCCAAACCATGCTGGGATGATGCACTGGGAGCAGCTCTCGCAGGACTCAGAGGCCCTTGTTGGACGCAGGTTCCTGTGCACCAACCCCTGTTCCAGAGAGGAGTTTTCTCCCAAGCTTGTTCATCAAGTGGTTTTGGTGAAGAGCTCTCAGAGTTGTTCAGCTTCAAGCAGTGTTTGAAATTCCAGCTTTGGTGCTTGTTTGTGGTTGGCCTGGGAAGCTGGAGGGTCCCCAAGAGTCACTCTGGGCTGTGATTGCAGTCACTGAGCACTGGGAGCCTGACAGCTGGAAAGGGAGCTACTCCCGCTAACAGGACTGGGAGAAATTTGAGTAGCAGGGACTATGAACCTAAGGGAAAGCTGTGAAAGAGGAAGAAAACCAGATTTTACTATATAATCTGACTCTCACCTGGTTGTGCAATTAAACATTTTGTTTAAGTTAGCTCCAAACATGACTGCAAACATGTATTAGAGTCCTTCAAATGTTTGTGAAGGACCTCCTTTTAAGTGCCCCTTAATCAAATGCTCTTATCCTCATGAGTTGCTAGTTTGTGTAAGCTTGTTCTCCCTTTTCCCACCTACCAGAAGCAGTTTCATGGAAAAAACTCTCCCGGAGAAGCCATGATTTTTGGAGCATTGGTATCTCCACTTTTAGACCTGCTGTTTTCTCTCTCTTTCAGCTTTTTTCAAATCCTGACACGACTTTTCCCAGCTGGATCCGAGCCAGTGGAGGTGTTACAGGTGTTCCCTTCTCAGAGGCTCTTTGGTGGCCCTTTGGCCACCCCTGAGCCAGCCAAGGGATGTAGAGCATCCCTTTGGCTGCCCCCTTGTCCTTGAGCACAGCCTGGCCACGTGGGCTGTGCTGCACAGCCCTGCCTGGGTGGGAGGAGTTCCTTAAGGTGCAGATTCTGCTCAGGGTAGCAGTGCAGCTGCATGTACATCTGACAGCAGAGCTGGCTGTTCACTTACCAGTAAATAACTCTGTGGCTGGGGGCCCTTTCCGGCTTCTTGCTTCATTTCCCCATCTGTAAAAATAGTCTAATGGAAAAAAAATCAGGCTCAGGTCTCTCAGGAGAGCATTTTCTTGCTGCTTCCCTCAATGTTTTGTGCTGTTGGTGTTTTCCTGTGGGGTGCAGAGAGCTCTCAGCCCATTACAGGTGCCTGGTGCAGTGCTGTGCCAACAGCTATCCCAGGAGGAAATGCCCAGGGAGCTTTTCAAAGCTGCAGTGCCACAGGCTGAGTCCAAATCTGCTCCTGACCATGCCACAAGATGCTTTTCTGCCCTGGGGTGAATTAAAATGACTTTGGGTTCAGTGTCCCCCCAGCTGGAGTGTAAAAGCATCTGGTTGCAACCCGGTCAGGCCATGGAGCTCAGAGCAACCTGCTCTGGTGGGTGCAATCCCTGCCCATGGCAGGGGAGCTGGGGTGCCATGGTCTTGAAATTCCCTTCCACTCCAAACCATTCTCTGATTTCTCTGTGTAGCAGTTTCTCTTTTAGCCCGGGTGATTTTCTTTCTGACCTGACTCTTGCCCCTATGGGAAGAAGCCTGGATCACCTCTCAGCTGGTGTTTTCTGGGATAAACAACCCAAAAAGGGCAACCAACTTGCTTGATCCTGATGCCCCCCAGCTGGTGCAGCAGTGAGGCTGGATCTGAGTCGTGTGGGTCAGCTCTCCCATCTGCCTGCCTGACCTGCTGCAAACCCTTCTGATTCATTGGGATTTCTCCCAGTGACTTTCTCGTGCTCAGTACATAAATATCTCATTCCTGTGCCCAAGCCACAGTGGTGACTTGGGGACATCCCATCTCCTGGTCCCAGCTGGGTGTCTGGGGCTCCAGTGCAGCTCCAGGGCTGACTGTGATGCTTGCATATCTCTGCAGGAGAAGAAAATACCAGTAGGAACTGTCATGGTATTTTCCATGTGTTTTTGCCTGATTTCTGCCTTTCAGCCATGTGAAATCAGCCTGATGCTGAGCATTATGCACGCCTTGTGGAGGTCCCAGAACTGGAGATGTCATTTGTTCCAGGTTATCAGTCACCTCTGGAAGCTCCAGAGGAATCTGTTGCTGTCTCATGCAACCCCACCTAGGCAGGACTTTTACCACTGTGTGAAATAACTCAGTGAATTTCTAATTACACAAATCTAATTAAGGGCTGGATGTAACGACTGTGCCTAATCGTAATGATACACCCACCCATTCCATTACAGAAAAGGAATTGCTTGTGTACAACAAACCACCCGGTGGAGTGCAGGATGAACATCCTCCTCTCCAGCTGGAGCAGTGTGGATGGTTGGGACATCTCTGGAGGTCCCCTGGCAATGGGAAGTGTCCTGTGGCTGCTTTGGGATCACTGGCTCCTTTGGGAGGAGGCTCTCAAGAGGTGTCTGTGATGATGAGGGTGAGGAACTGGTCAGAGCTTTGAGGCACCACGGTCTGTGCACCATGACCAGGGGTCCAGGTGGCTGCTGGACTGGGATTTACTGGGTTTTGTGTAAAAAAACCCAATGCCTCAGCAATGGCAGAGCAGCAGTAGCACCTTCCCTTCACACCAGCTCTGCCTCATCTGATGTGCTCTCAGAGGCAAAAGTAGCACAAAAACTTAATTATCCCACACTGGAGATCTTTTGTTCTGTGGCTCTCAGTGCTGCACCAGGACCTGGAGCCAACAGCATCTGCTGATGGGCAAAACTTCTTGGATGCTCTTTTCCCATGAGGTACCTCTGCCACCAGCCTTGAAAATCTGCTTATCCCAGAGCTCCAGCAGCATTCCTGTCAGAAGGATATGGTTCCTTACAGCAAGATGTAGACCTTGATCCATGCTCTGGAGTGCAAGTTGCAGGGGGATCAGCTGCACTTACAAGTCTGGAGTTTTCTATTCATATTTTTGCAGTAGTTAGTGCTGAAATCACTCTTGCAGAAGAAACTGGGATGCTATCCTTTCTTTACCTGGAAGTTTGTCCTGCGGTGTGAAGACTGTGCCAAATTTCTGTCAGCCCTGCAAGAATTTGGGTATCAGAGGGAAGCCAAACCTGGGACAGAGGGAATGAGGTTAAATAGACAGATAAGTGATTGTTTTCAGTTCTGGTTCGGGTGTAAATCCATTGTGGTTAATGAAGCAAGGCAAATTGAATTGGAGCCCTGTGTGGGTGGCTCAGCGTGGCACACAGCCAGCACCAGAGGCTCCTTGTGGTGTTCCCTTGGTGTTCCAGTGGCTCCATCCTGGTGCCATTGGGGGTTTTTATGCCAGGTGAGGGGAGCTGAGCTCTGACAGCTGCAGTCATGGAACAGGTTGGCCAGAGAGGCTGTGGCTGTCCCATCCTTGGAAGTGTCCAAAGCCAGGGGGACGGCGCTTGAAGCAGCCTGGGACAGTGGAAGGTGTCAGAAAGAGATTGTCTTAAATGTCCCTCCCAACCCAAACCATTCTGGGGTTCTGTGATGATTCCATGTGGAGCAGGCCCAGGGGGCATCCCTGTCCTTAGGACTGCCACTGCCAGCCCTGAATTTTGCATCCCACTGCTTTTGGCAGTGGAAACTTTCCGTGGACCTCTGGCTCTTTGGGCTGAGGAGGAATAAGGCCCCACCTGTGACAGGTGTGTCCAGGTGTGGTGAGAGCACTGTGGGCAGCAGGGTCCTGGTCCAGGTGTGGGACATCTCCCACTGGTAAAGGCTGGTAGAGAGATTTCCATCTTGGATCCCGCTGACTCTGGACAAGTTTGTTCACAAACCTTGATAAACCTGGATCCTGACTCCCTGTGGTGGTGGCAAGGCAAGAGCCTTCACCAGGGCAGTGCTTTCCATCCTTTGCCTTGTCCCTCTGCTCCTGCACATCACCCTGCTTTGTGCAGCAGCTAAAAATAATGGCAGGCGAGGTGTGAGGCTGCCCCAGGGCAGGGGACAGCCCCGTGTGTGCAGGAAACCGGACTCCTCCAGCTGCAGCAGCCTGTCCGTCACGCACGCACCAAGTGCCGGGGGCTCGGGCTCTCTCTGGATGCTCACTGCCTACAGAAATAAACAGGCTCTGTTAATGCCTCTTGCTAGCCTTGACTTTCTGGTTTGTCTCTGTATTTTTAGCCTCAGGACACTCTGTCCCCAGGCCCGGAGAGGACCTGCGCTGTCTCATACCTTCCCACCATGTGAGGCCAGCTCTGGCCCTTCCCTGCTCCCGATTTAGCAGAGGGCAGGGGGGCAGTGCTGCTGCTGCCCACTGTCTCTGGTGCAACCAGGGACCTGGGATGGGAATATCCCTTTGTTCAGCAGTTTATTTATGGTTCTGATGAATAAGGTGATTGTTTACTGTGAAGAAAAGGAGGATCAGGGGCAGCTTCTGGCTCTCTTCAACTCCCTGACAGGAGGGTGCAGCCAGGTTGGTCTCTGCTCCCAGGTGAAAAGGGACAGGATGAGAGGAAATGGCCTCGGGTTGTGCAAGGAGAGGTTTAGGTTGGAGATTAGGGAAAATGTTTTGCCAGAAAGAGTGGTCAAGCCCTGAAACACACTGCCCAGGGCAGTGGTGAAGTCATCATCCCTGGAAGTGTTCAAAAAACGTGTAGGTATGGGGTTTAGGGGCATGGGTTAGTGGTGGGCTTGGCATTGTTGGGCTCAATTATCTTAGAGTCCTTTTCAGCTTTAATGATTCTGTGATTCCAAGTGAAGGGAAAAAAACTCCACACTTGATTACATTCAGCACATTGCACTATTTCTTTGTGTTTCACTGAGTGGGGAACAAGTTTGGGAGTATATTCTCTTTTATTTAGAAATACGGAGTGATTTAACACAATGCAAAATTAAATGTCACTTTGAATAAAGGTTCAAATGTTCTTCCATATGCCGAATGCTGGGACGAGCACATGATTCATGATGTGGTACTTCAGTCATGCCGAATCCACCTTTGCATCCATCTCTACTTGTGCAGCAGAGCCCACCTTTCCAGGCAGCTGAGCCCTTGGATTATCCTAGTCCTGGCTTTGGACCCTCCTGAGCATCTTCACCGTGGTCTTTGTCTCTGAATTGGTTGACTTAAGGTTTGGCTCCTCTCCATGGTCTGTGCTCCGTGGAGCCTGTGTGTGGCCAGCAGGAGCAGGGAGGTCATTCTTGCCTTGTGCTTGGCACTGGTGAGGCCACACCTTGAGTGCTGTGTCCAGTTCTGACCCCTCAGTTTAGGATGGACATTGAGTGCTGTGTCCAGCTGTGTCCCCTCAGTTTAGGATGGACACTGAGTGCTGTGTCCAGCTGTGTCCCCTCAGTTTAGGATGGACACTGAGTGCTGTGTCCAGCTGTGTCCCCTCAGTTTAGGATGGACACTGAGTGCTGTGTCCAGTTCTGACCCCTCAGTTTAGGATGGACACTGAGTGCTGTGTCCAGCTGTGTCCCCTCAGTTTAGGAAGGACATTGAGTGCTGTGTCCAGCTCTGTCCCCTCAGTTTAGGATGGACAGGAGGCAGTTTAGGATGAGGGGCTGGCAACACAAACCCTATGAGGAACGACTGAGGGAGCTGGAGTTGTTTAGCCTTTCTGTCCCCTTTTCCCACCTTTGTCCCCCTTTTCCATCCTCTTCCCCCATTTCCCACCTTTTTCATCTTTTTTTTCTCCCCTTTCCCTCCTCTTTTCCTCTTTTGCATCCTTCTCTTCCTTTTTCCATCCTTTTTTCCCCCAAAATCCCCCCAAAACTCAAAACTCACCCCAGAACCTCCAAAATCTCCCCAAAATTGCCCCCTAAAATATCGTAAGTGTATTTATTTGTCAACATCCCTTCCCTCTTTTGCCCTTTCTATCCCCTTTTCCCACATTTCCCCCCCCCTTTTCCATCCACTTCCCTTTTTTCCCACCTTTTTCATCTTTTTTTTCTCCCCTTTCCCTCCTCTTTTCCTCTTTTGCATCCTTCTCTTCCTTTTTCCATCCTTTTTCCCCCCAAATCCCCCCAAAACTCAAAAATCTCCCAATAAAACTCCCAAAGTCCCCTCAAGCCCCCCCAAATCGCTCCAAAATCACCCCACTAAACCCCAAAAATCACTCTTAAAACCATAAAAATCACCCCTAAAGACCCCAATAATCACTCCAACCCCCTCCATCAAATTGGCTTCAGTGCCCCCAAAGCCCTGTGGCCTGTGTGCTCTGAGGGGCTCCCAGGTGGGATCCAGGCTGGCTGTGGGTTGGGGCTGTGCTGGAGCCCCCTGATGGAGCCCAGGAGCCCTCGAGGTGCAGCTGGGCAGTAGCACAGCTCTGCTCCGTCAGTGTGACCTCAGCTGGGACTGTCCCTGCTGCCAGCCCAGCTGGCCACAGCCCTGCCGGCTGTGTCCTGCTGACGTGTGTCCCTGTGTCCCCGTGGGGCTGTGTGACCTGTCCCCAGGGAGAGCCATGTGAGGACACGGGCTGCTGGAAGCTCTCAGCACCCCTGCTCCTGTGACAGGCTGTGGAGACCCAGTTTTGGCTCTTCAGGGGGTCCCAGCGTGTGCAGGGCCCGGGGGTGCTGGAGTGAGTCCCAGCAGGGCTGTCCCTGCTCCGCAGTCCCCACCTTGCAGGTGACATGGTGGGAAGTGACACCTCAGGGTGGCAGAGGGGAATTATCTGGTCAGAGGGATAAAAAGCAAGACAGAGCAGAGGCTGGTGCAGGTTTCACTCGCCATGAGCTGCTCCTCAGGTCTCTGGGGAGGTGGATCACTGCTGGGTGGTGCTTCCATCCTGGGAAACGTTGAGCTTGCCCTTCTTGTCCTCTGCCAAGAGAGGGTGGTGTGGGCGTAGCAGAGCGTCATAAACCCCAGGATGGCTTGGGTTGGAAAGGGCCTTAAAGCCCATCCAGTGCCACCTCTGCCCTGGGCAGAGACACCTTCCACTGTCCCAGGCTGCTCCAAGCCCCGTCCAGCCTGGCCTTGGACACTGCCAGGGATCCAGGGGCAGCCACAGCTTCCCTGTGCCAGGGCCTCTGCATTGTGCTGTTATCCCACTGCACACCAGGCTGGCAGACAGCACCATGTGCTGCACAAGGCTTAGCTGGTCTTCATTAAAGCAGAACTACGCACAGATTTTTGGGGGGCAGCCATACAGTTCCTTAAAAGAGGCTGCTGTTGGATTTTCCTGGGCATTATTCCCTGCCCTCCCTGTGCAACTGGTGCTTCCCAGCCTCATAATTCCCTGTCCAAGTGCTGAGCTGAACAGCTGAGAGACTTTGCATTTTTTAATGGCTCTCTACTGTGCCTGAATTAATGGAAAAATGAACTGAAACCAAGATGAAGGTATTGAAGGGAGAGGATGACAAATTGGCTTTGGAGCATGGCAGCAACGAGCACTGTCAGGGGTTCACGCACTGACCTTTATCTAAACAGAACTGTGTGTAACAGATAAGAATATTTAACAATAATTAATGTCACATCAGTGCCGAGAACAAAATGACTACATCAAACGGGCAAGAAATCCACTGCAAATTACTCAAAAGAGAAATGTCAGCTCCTCCATATCTGCAACCTGCCTCGTGCTGATGGGGCTGGAATGAGCCGGGAGGGCACACGAGGAGAGGAGCTATTAAAAATGATTTAGGGACTGGGTGATATGTGCAGGAATGGAAACAGAAGCAGCTCTGCTGGACCACAGTCGGGTACAATCAAACACCAAACCAAGCTGGTAATTGGGTGTGGGAGAAATGTGTACAAACCAATTATCCCCACGGCTGAAGTTCTGACAGGCTGCTCAGGGCTTCTCTTTCCTTTCCCATCTGTCTCTGGGGTGTCCCGGTGTGCTGGGATTCAGCAGACACTGCCATGCTCACTGAGCCCCCTTTCATGTTTTATAGACAGGAAAAACCATCTGGCTGGGGATGTTGAGATGTTTTCCGTTCCCTTTCTGAGCTGGGGTTATCCCAGCTCCCCGCGAGCTGTGGGGGTGTCTGGAGGCTGGCACAGTGCTCCACAGGCAGGGTCAGTGCTGGGGAGGGATGCAGGAAAAGCAGCTGTCCTCTAGGGGATGCCTGTGCTCTGCCTGGGACAGGGAGGGCACTCTGCCACCCCTGATTTAATTTCAAAATGAATGGTGGTCCGTGAACCCTTCTCCAGTGCTGGATTTCATCAGTGTCATGACAACACCAGCTGAGCGAGGAGGAGTTAACCCCTCCTGACCTGCCTGTGCTGCAGAGCATCCCCTGGCCCTGGACATTTCACAGAGTCAGGGAATGGTTTGGGTTGGAAGAGACCTCAAAGTTCTTCCCATCCCACCCCTGCCATGGGCAGGGACACCTTCCACTAGCCCAGGTTGCTCCAAGCCCCATCCAACCTGGCCTTGGACACTTGCAGGGATCCAGGGGCAGCCACAGCTGCTCTGGGCAGCCTGTTCCACTCAATCTGCTCAGCCCAGGCATTGTGAGAATATTGGGAATATTCAGCTAATGCACAAGTCTGGTGAAAAGCTTGACCAAGTAACATTTTTATTCTAAATGGACCTTTGTGCCCAATGAATTATTTCCTCACCATAAATTAATTTACCTGCATGACCATGTCTGGGAAATGTTATCAGCCTCAGTGGATAGAGCACAGAGCTGGAGCACAAGGTCACAAAAGGAGTCTGGGGAAGGGCCAGGAGCTGCTCCTGAATCCCTTGAATTTTTGGCTGGTACAGGAAAGGCCAGTGCTGTCACCCAGCCACAGTCCTGCTGCCCACTAATTAGTTTTGTTGTCAGCATTTTGCCAGTGGAAGGAGGCAGCCAGGTGCCTCTGGATTAGCCAGGGTGTGAAAAATGGCTTTCCAACTGGCCTGGTGACCTTCTGACAGCAGGAGAGAATTCACAGGCAGAAGGTGGAGATGTCAAGATACAAAATTAGGGACGATGGGGAGCTGTGTCTGCCCCTTGAAGTGAAACAGGAAAACCTATCCCTGCTGCCATCCTGGCCTGGGACGTGGTTTAGGGTTTCCTGTCTCTGTTACAGAAGATGCTCCTGTTTGCCTCATGCAAGGCACCTCCTGCTCCCAGGAGAGGCTCCTGCAGCAGGACAGTGGGAGAGAGGTGGGAGCAGAGCCAGCTCACAGCACACTCCCTGAGCAGCATCCTGGCCCAAAAGCTCAGTCAGGAAGAGTGTCTGATGTGCTCAGTGGCTAAAGAAACCCAGCCCAAGGTGGGGTGAGCAGTGAAGTGATAATTGAAGGATCTAAGCAGCCTGCCCATGGCAGGGAATTGGAACAAGATGATTTTCAAGGTCCATTCCAAACCACACTTGGATTCTGTGAGTATGGATCCATGGGGAAAAAAATAGGACATTTAAAGATCAGTTAAGACTGAAGCCAAACTGAGGTATTGCTTACAATGAAAGGCTGTGAATTTGCATCACAATACAGGAGCAGGGTTTTGACAAAACCAGCAGTTAATTAAAGTCCGTCAATTAAAAAGGGTTCCTCCCTATTTTGTCTCCCATGAGAGGAGATGCAGAAAAGGCACTTGTTAGAAAAATAGATTTAAATAAATCCAGGGTGTTACAGATAACATCTGGAGAGACACAAAGGGCAGACCTCTGCTCTGGTGCTTCAGGCCCCTCTTCCAGGAGGAACACTCACACTTCCAGCTGAGTCACTCTGCCTTGGGCGGGAAGTCAAATGATCTGGTTTCTCCAGGATTCCTGCCAGTCTCTCCCAGTGTCTCCCAGTGCTCAGGGGTCACACTCACTCCCTGGTTTTATGCCCAGGAGAGGCTGGGGCACGATCAGATCCAAGCTCTCAGCTCCCATGAAAAGCTGGATAGGTTCTCAGCGTGGAGGGACACATGTGAGGATTCTGATTTGGGGCTTCTTCAGAAGGAAAAGCCTCAGCTGTGGAAGCTGGTTTGGGCAGGCTTGAGCCAAGCCTTGAATTCCATGGAGACTCCCAGCAGCTCAAAAGAAGAACTGCAGGTTTCCCTTTCCTTAGAGCAAGGAGCATAACACATCCATGAGCTCTCCTTGCTCTGCTTTTGAGTCTGCTCCCTGCAATCATCTGAAACCCTCAGTACTAAAGTGATTTATCACATCACTCCTGGTGCTGGAGCATGAGGAGAGGGGCTGGGAGACCTGAGGAAAGGCAGACACCCTCTCCTACCTGCCTCAGCTCCCAAGGCAGACGTGAGCACCTTGATGTCCCCTGTCAGGCCCCTAGGGAATGGCTGGAGCTGTGTCAGGGGAGGCTTAGGTTGGATATCAGGACAGCTCTGGTCACCTGAACCTTGGCTGTGCTGATCATTTTCCCCTCTCCATCCTTGACACCAGCACCAGCCCTGCCAATTTCAGGGACCATTGCAGGGGCTTCATTCTCTTCCTTTCAAACCCCTTGGCTTCCCTGAGATGCTGTTTCTTTTAACCCATTTCAAATGTCAGTTTTGCAGAGAAGTTTGAGGGGAGAGAGCAAGAGAGCACCCAAAGGGAGCAGGAGTTTTGGAAGTTGCACCACCTGATTCTCTCTGAGACATGCTGCTGCTGTCAGCCCTTTTCAGGCACATGCAGAGCTGGTGCCATCTCACACCTGCTCCACACTTGTTTTTAAATGACACATCTTTGTAATAGGCACTGCAAAGATGGATCTCTATCCCCAGTTAAATGGCATTTTGTGTCTTTTGATTTCCTGCCCCAGTTGAGGAGCAAATCCCTGGAGAGCAAGCTCTTTAATGAAGTAGGAGGTGCCTGCGAAATTAAAGGTGATCTTGTTTGCTAGAAGAAAATCAGTGCTGATTCCTGGTGTTTGCAGACCACTGGGCTTGTTTGTGATGCCCTGGGAGTGTTTGAAGTGACTGGAAGTGCTGATGTCACGGTCCCAGGTCAGATGTGGGAGCATTCCGTGTTGGACAGCTGCTGCTCGGAGATGTCTGGAGCCTGCTCCAGCACCCGGCTTCACTTTGGCTCTTTCCTTCTCCTGGAGTCCCCAGCTGATCCTGGTGTCGGTGGGACAGCCCTGGGAAGGGAGGGGGGCAGCCATGGCCCTGTGTGTCCATCCTGCAGGGCCTTTTGGCTGAGCAGGAAGGGCCCTTTTTGGAAATCCTCCAAAAAACCCCATCTGTTTGCAGGTGCTGTGCCCTCAGCAGTCAGCAGTGGGGATGGAATAGTGGCGTTAGGGAAATGAGAAGGTGTTTTTGTCCGGGTCTCCGTGTCCAGGTGAGGGTGCAGGTGTGGTGCTGGGGTGACACTGGCTGTGTTCTGAGCCTGGTGGGGCCCCAGACACCACATTCCAACCCCACAACTGTGCTGGGCACACTCCCTTTGCTGCTCCACCCAGATTTAGCCCGGTGTGTGCAGTCCCTGCCCCGAGGACGAGTCCTGGGTTTTTAAAGGTCTGTGATATATCTTAGTCAGTATCTGCTCTGTTCCATCCCTTCTCCCCTCCCCCTGCTCCCTCGGAATGCCATCCAGCCCCATGATTTATTGCTCTTCAGTGCGTTCCGTTCCGTTTGCTCTTGGAGAACTTCTGTTTAATTTTTATGCCCGTTATCATTCAGGGAGAGAATGGAAAGGCTTGGGAAGCCCAGAGTGGAAATAAACCAGCACATTTTAGTGCAGTTACTTTGTTCAAGAGATGCTGTGTTTTGGCAGAGCACTTACCTCCTTCACTTTTGCATTGTGTGTTGAAGTGATTCTACAAAAATCATGGGATTGGGCTCTCGATGGATCAGCTCCAGCCTTGCAAGGGCTAGGCTCAGCTGCCTTTGCTGCCTGAATTCTATAGGACTCGCACAGTAAAGGGGAATTCAGTGTAAGAGGCAGGAACGGCCTTAAACTAAAGGAGGGTGGATTTAGATTAGAGATGAGGAAGAAGTTCTTCCCTGAAAGAGTGAGGAGACCCTGGCACAGGGTGCCCAGAGCAGCTGTGGCTGCCCCTGGATCCCTGGCAGTGTCCAAGGCCAGGTTGGACAGGGCTTGGAGCAGCCTGGGACAGTGGAAGGTGGCCTTTTTTCAGCTCCCTTGATTTTGCTCTTGGTGAGGTTTTTCTGTGGCATGTCTTTGCTGCTTCCACTCCAGGTTATCAATCAACTTCTTAGAGCTCACCCAGGTGTAATTTAACATCCTTGGGGGCACAGAGAGCTAAGCATCCATGCTCTGCATCCTTCCCTTTGAGGAGCATCCATGGGCACGTGTCTGGACTAACCCCACTGCACCAGGACCTTCTGCCAGTGGGTGCTGAGGGTGAGCCAGCCAAAAAACACCTTGAAAAGCCCTGCCGTTTCCACTTCTGAATCGTGGTTATGTCCCCACATGGCACATCTCTCATGCTGGGCATGTTGGCCAGGTATCTCAGCCATGGCCGGCCAGGTATCTCAGCCATGGCGGGGAAAGGAAAGCTCCTTCATTTAAAATTCCAGGAGGATTTGGGGTGTCTTGGTGTAATAAACAGGGCAGGAGATTTTTCTCCTTTTAAAAGTCTTTATTGTGATCAGCTCAGGGTGGGGGCCCGACGGGTTGAGTGCACGCCGCCGCTGCTCCGAGGATGTCTGCCGCAGCTTCGTCCACTGGGCTGCAGGCTGCTCTCAGAAGCAACTCAGAGGGGGAGGTGTGCAGCAGCCTCATCCACTGGAATGCAGGCAGGATCGGGTTCGCAGTCCTCAATGCCGGTCCTGAAGGCTTGGTTGGCTCTGAAATTTCAGGGGCTCTGAAATTCCCTCTCTGGGCCACGTCTCTGAGAGTCAGGGTGAGGGGTGAAAACCGCTCAACCTTGGGAGGAGGCAGTCTCACTCTTTGCGTGGTCCATCCATGTGTCTTGCTGGTTCAGTCTAATAATGTTTTTCTGGTCCGGAGCAATAATTTCTTCTCCCAGCTTGCACTGCATCACTTCTATTTGCATGTCTGCTGGATTTCTCCTCCCCCTGGTTTTTTGGTTGCTATGTTGGGTGTTGGGGTAGCCAGAGGGCTCGGCTCGAAGGTGTAGCAGAAAGGGAACAAAAGATGTGATTAACAGGGTGGGGGTGAACATTTAACAAGGAGCACTGGGCTAACAATGACTTCATTTGCAACAAAATTACCTTGTTTATCTCATTGGGGACACAGAAGAACTGACTTAAAGCAGAACATTTCAGTTTCATCAAGGAATAGTTTCAAGCTGGCCTAACGCAGAGTAAAATCTTCAGTTTCAAAAGCACACTTTCCAAATATTAAATAGACAAAACTGTGAAAAATTTTACTGTGGGATATTTCACTTTGAAGAAAGTGTGTTTTTTCCTTGAGCTATAGTGACCAAAAATTCCTGCCTGACTCTGTCCTTGTCCTCTGTGAGTATTAACCTGATGGAGCAGTTTTTGTGGGATTTCTGGTGCCTGAGCCAGCCCAAACCACCCCCCCAGTGCTCAGCCCTGGGAACACAACCACCTCTGTCTGCTCCGCTTCCAGCTCCGTGCTAAGCAGCTCAGAGTCTTAGCTCAGAAAGTCCCAGCTCTGATCCTTGCAGACAGCAGCAGCTTTGCTCCCCTGCACTGCACACCCTCACAGAAAGTCGTGGATTATCTGCTTACCCTCCCTCCATGTCCTGCTTCCTGCAGGGTGAAGAACCATAGAGAGGAGCTGTGCCTGCTCCCGCTCCGGGAACAGGGAGAGTGACAAAGCCCAAGTGCCCAGCCAGCCCTGGTGAGTGACACTCTCTGTGTTCTTGGCTGTGGGGTGGTGGGAGAGATCCCTGTGGTTCCCAGCTGGGGGACACAGCAGTGGGGTTTGGGGCAGCACCGACCTGGCAGGAGATGAGCTGTACAGGTACCTTGGTTCTGGGGTTAGTCTGAGGATTCCTCCCTTGGAGCCTGCTGGGAGAGGCTGATTTTCCCTCACCCTGGCCTAGTGTGAGTGTTCAGGGAGTCAGAGGTTGATGGATTTGTGGAGAACCTGCCCCTGTCCCCGGTGCTGTTGATGATGGAGTTGGGATCACTTTAACCCCAGGCTGGTGGTGGAGTCACCATCCCTGGGGGTATCCAGGGAGGCTGGATGGGGCACTCAGTGTCATGATCTGGTTGACAAGGTGATGTTGGGTCAGAGGTTGGACTCTGATCTCAAAGGTCTTCCCAGCCTCATTCTGTGGTTCTTTGAGTCTGTGATTACACCCTGTGGGTTGTTCTGGACACAGGTTTGGGCATGTGTGCATTTTAGATTCATTGCTAGTGTTGCTCCTAAAAGTTCTGTGTGCATTTTGTCGTGGTGAAGGTGGAAGTGAGTGTGACCTGTGAGTAACCTGGAGGTGAGCTCTGCTCCTGACTCTGCTGTGCACATCCCAGAGCCAGGGAGTGCAGGGAGCTCATGGGAAGTGCTGCCCGTGGGGAATGCTGTGCTTGGGGCAGGCAGGGGCAGAGCTGGTATGTGGGGCTGGGGAGCCAGAGTTTGGTCAGACCTCTGCTGCTGTCTCTGACAGGGGAGTACAGAGCAGCCTTGGCAGTTGGGCTGGGAGGAAACATTCCTGAGGTGTTTCCTTGTTGGGGCTGTTTTTGTCAGTGCTTAGGTCAGGACAGAGGAGTTCCCCATCTCAAAGGGTACAGGGGTGTCCTCAGGCCACAATTTAGGAAGTTTAACATCCCCCAGACCTAGCTTAGCCAGGGGGGCTGAGCTGAAATCACCTCTTTAAAGCAGAGGTTTTATGGAGAGATGGGAAAGGATTTAGGGATCAGGTCGAGTGGTGGCATGACCTAAGGGTTGGGAAATGCTGGCCTGGGAATGACTGTGGCTGCTGGAAACCTTCTATGCTTCCTGAGCCATGAGGTCAGGAAGGGCTGGAGCTGGGAGGGCTCTGCCTGCCCTGCTGGGAGTTTCATTGTGGTAAGGATGGATTAGCAGGACTTCAGGGGAGTAAAACCTGGAGTTTGCTTCAGCAGAGGGTGAAGATTTCAGGGCGTCCTCGTTCTGTGCTCAACTCATGGCAGGAAGATGCAGCAGTGTAGTTTTCAGCAGTGGATTTTTTTCTTCAGTTCCTGGGCAGCTGGATGAAAGCAGAAATTACAGATTAACGGAGTGGGTAGGGAAGGGACCTTAAGAACCATCCAGTTCTACCCCCTGCCATGGGCAGGGACACCTGCCACAATCCCAGGGTGCTCCAAGCCCCATCCAGCCAGGCTGTGGGCTCTTCCAGGGATGGGGTTCTCAGTTTCCAATTCAGCAGGGTTTGCAGAACTTGTGTTTTAACTGGTATCACAGTTGGACTTTTTCTTTGGATATTACATAAAAGAGAGAAAAAATAAATGTGATCAGATAAAATTTCTTATCACAGAGGTAGGAGCTCTGCTGCTGTGTGATGGACCCCCAGAGATACCACACACAGTAAGTAAGGATCTTATTTGGAAATCTAATCCAGGAAACACCAAATAACAGCAAGGAAAAGATTCATCTGAGCTTCTTCAAATCAAAATGAGGCAGTTGTGGGAGAAGGGGAACTTGAGTTTGATCAGATTTGCCTATAACCATTTCCTGTTCCAGCTTAGTGTAGCTGCCTGTGGTGGTTGTGAGGATATTTTGACACAAAATATTCTGGCACAAGGATAGGTTGAACAAATGACCTGACTAAAAACCCTTATCTGCATGACTAAGACAGCTACCATACCTTAATTCCATAGACCAGGATTTAACTCAGCTAATGAAATTGTGGGATTCAGCAGCACTGAAGAAATACATGGATTTTTATTGTTGAAAACATTTTTACAGAGAACGCTGCCAGAAATTTTTCCAAGTTTTGTTTTGGCTGTTGGCATATTCAGTAGAGTTTTGAAGTGTGGACCCTTCTTTTTGTACAAGGTACTTACAGTAAATGGAGAGAATTGTCTTTTATCCAGCAAGTTCTTCCATTTCTCAGGACTCCTGAGCCCCTGAACACTGCTGGCTGATTATTTGCTCTTTCATTTTTCACTTCTCCCTGCTCTCACTGGTGGCACACAGAATAAAGGTAGATTACAGAAGGAGCTGCAGAGCTCCCTGTTCCTTGGGAAATATTTCAGTGGGGAAATATCTGTCATTCAGGCAGTTAGAGAAGAACATAGAGAGTGACTGAAGGACAAGGAAGGCTGATGAAAATGCCCATTATTCCGGGAATGCAGGGAAAGTGTTGGAAATAGCTATTATTGAGTCCATCCTTACAGGGGTGGGAGTGCCCCGTAATGAGAGGACACTCCGGAGGAGCATCCTTAGGTGGCTCAGCAAAAACGGGCTGGCTGAACTTTTCTGTGTGTCTCAGAAAAGCCCAGGGTGGAGGGGGCCATCAGGGCTGTGAGCACAGATAAATCCAGGCTCTAATCACCTGCTCAGGTCCTTATCAGCTCGGGCAATTCTGTCTGGCCAGGATTAGGGGGGCACTGGCAGCCCTTTAAGCTACAATCTGTGGTGACCTTCTTAGCACCCCGTGGGCCAAGGAAGGAAGGGATGTAACAGCTTCTTAATTTAGAGAATACCAGGTCAGGAGGAGGTTGCAGATCCTGGTACCCACGGTGGGCAGGAGCTGGGAAGGGCTGCAGTGTCCAGGGCAGAGGAGCCTGTGGGACGGGACCCTCACAGGGCTCACGGTCGAGCCTAAAAAAGCCAAACTCTAGGACTGAGTCCCCCTCTGTGCCTAAGGTGCCTCTGGCCAGGAATGGGTGGTTGGATCACTCAGGTTGGAATTCATTCCAGAGGCTCCACAGGAGTTGTGTACCATCAGAAACCAGGCTGGGCACAAGCAGAAATTTCCCCCAGAATGCACTCTGCCCAGTCTTTATCTACTGTTTAAAAAAGAAAATTTAAAGTTAAAACTCATGTTCTAAGTAGGCTCCCGGGAAGGATTGCCCTTGTCTGTGCTGGGAATGATCTCATGGCATGTGCAGTTCTTGGGAGTGGTTGGCTGGAGCTTGTTGCCAGGGGTTTGGAGGAGGTTTTGGCTGGAGCAGGCTCACTCCTGTCCCCTGGGAGTGGGCTGTGGTGTCCACCTGGCAGCAGCAGGCAGGGAGGAGAGCTCTCCTCACACAAAGACCCCAGTCCCTGACCACTCTGCAGGGAAGCAGAGGAGTTTGGGGGTGTTCTTGGCACGCAGTCTGTAGTGAAAGCAAAGCACAGAATCCCAGAATGCCTTGGTTTGGAAAGGACCTTACAGCCTGTCCAGTGCCACCCCTGCTATGGGCAGGGACACCTTCCACCATCCCAGGGTGCTCCAAGCCCTCTCCAACCTGGCCTGGGACCCTTCCAGAGATGGGGCAATTGTCATAGAAAGTTTTTCATTTTGGAGTTGTCATGCTTCTAATAGGAAGAATGAAAGCTGTAACCTTTACTAAGAAACATAAATTGTAACTTTGAGTTTTAATCTAGGAAAAGGGAGCCACTTTCCACCATCCCAGCATGCTCCAAGCCCCGTCCAACCTGGCTTTGGACACTTCCAGCACGAGGGGTTGTTTTGGCTGAGGATGATTAGGGGTCGTTTAGTGTTGGCACACAGCAGGAGTGGGGTCTGCAGGCTCAGCCCCTGGTGGTGTCCAGCCCTGAATTTGTCAGGATGGAGCCATCCCCTCCCTGTGCCCCCAGTGTCTGTGGGAGTTGAGCTGGACTGGGCTGGCTGGGAGTGCATCCCAGAGAGTCCCAGCAAGGATCAGGTTTTCCAGAGGCAGCCAAGTGCTGACACACTGAGCTGCCATGGTGACCCTGGAGCCTTCAGAGATGGACACTGGGTGAGTGAGGGAAGAGGAGCTGCTAATTAACCCTTTATAAACACCCCCAAGGCTCTGTCCCTGGGCTTACTTGGGCTTTTAAATAAGCAAATGAACTGCCTGAAGCTCTCAGCTCTGCCAAGGCAATAGGAGAGATGCCAAGTGATGCAGGACAGGACCCTCTGCTCAGGACCTTGACGGTGCAGTCTGAGAGTGGGAGGTTGTGTGGCTCAGCTGGCACCTGGAATCTGGGAAGAGCAGAGTATTGGGTGTTATTTAAGGGCTGCAAGGCTGAAGAGAAAATCAGCAGAATCATGTTTGATCCCTCAAGCACGAGTTCTCACAGCAAACATGGTCCAGTGCATTGCACCATGCCTGCTTTGGGATGTAAAACCAGGAGAAGCCACAGGAACTCGAGCACATATGGAATTGTTAGCCTGTACATTCAGGCAAAACTCTCATGCTCCAAGAAAGCCATGGGTTAAAAAGCACCTCCCTAAGCCAGTGATTCACCTCTAGAGCTGAGCGGGTTTTCTGTGATCAACCCAAATGTTTGATTCTTTAAAAGCTGAGCAAGTGATTCTTAATGAACACTCAGTTTTCTGCAAATCTTGATCTGACTGAAATATGATGTCGATTTAAATTATCTGACTGGGGATTTTTTGTTTTCTTTTTTTGTTCCTGGATTTCCTTTTCAAAGTCATCTTGTTTCTCAGAACCTCTCAAGACTTAGAGGTTAATTCAGATTAAGGTAGTGCATGAATGGAAAATGTAAAATCTTTTCCCAAATAACTGCTTGTGCAAACACCAGACAGATGATGGCACGAGTCCCTTTTTCTGCTGTGCCTGTGCTCAAACTTTGGGTGAAAATATTGGCAGAATGTCCTCTCCTGGCTGGGTGCAGCTTTGTGGCTGCATTCCTCAGTTCTGCAGCTGGAATATGAGTCAGAAAGGAGGGAATCAAGGGGGTGCCTTAAAATGAAAGTACAAAAATAGATTTCCCTGCATGCCTTTACTCAGCTGCCCCTTACAAGGCTGCATTGACATGTGCTGGATGGGATATGATGGCTCTGGCCTTGGCAGATGCATCAAATACGACATGTGAGCATGGAGTTTAGGGGTTTTTAAGGAGACAAATAAGGGTTAGCAAGAAATGCAGAAAAGATAAACGATGAGGTGGCCACAGTCCTTCATCTGTAAGAACCCAGGCCTGAGATTTGCTTCCAGCTTGGCCTGGAGATTTCAGGAAATGATCTGAAAAGTTGCTTATTTTGCCATTTCATCATCAAAGATTCTGCTTCCCTGAGGCACTGACCTTTCACAGGCAGTGCTGTGACAAAAGATGTGGTGAAACATAGGGGACCTTGTGCTGCCTGGAGAGGTTGGGCTGTGCTGTCCAGAGCGTGGGAGATGATCCACACCCCCTGTGTTTGTGATGAGCTGCGTGAGGTAGAGTGTTGGGGCTTTTTTCTGCTAAAATCCTTTCTTTTTAGTTTGTTCCTGAGGGTGGAGGTTCCCTCAGGGAATGTGGGATGTGCTGGGCAAGCTGTGGGCCCCCAACTTTCCTCTGGTGGGTGAACTCTGTAGAGACTCCCCAGGGAACGGGCACGGCCCCGAGGCTGCCAGAGCTCCAGGAGCGTTTGGACAGCGCTGCCAGGGATGTCCAGGGTGGGGGGGTGCAGGGCCAGGTGATCCTGTGGGTCCCTTCCAGCACAGGATATTCTCTGATTCTGTAGGACAAACCCTTGATCATGGGCTGTCGTGCCCCCTTCCCAGGAGAGAGACACCAAGGGGCCATGGCAGCCTTGGTCTCCTGGCTGTTTTTCCTGTTGTACTGGGGAAAAGCCCTGTCATCAAACCTTGTTTCATTCCCCCCACATCTTTCCCTCCAAGCCTGGGTTTGGTGTGCTGTGGGGAAGCAGGTCCTGTTCACCTCCCATGGGGTGTCTCCTGAGAGAATCCTGGAGTCCTTACACTTGGAAAGGACCTCCAGATCATGGAGTCCAACCCTTAACCCAGCACTGCCAAGATCATCACTAACCATGTCCCCAAGTGCCACGTCCATATGGTTTTTCGGTACTTCCATGGATGGTGACTCCATCACTGCTCTGGGCAGCTTCTTCTGATGCCTGACCACCCTTTTAATGAAGAATTTTTCCCCAATATCCAGTCTGAATCCCCCTTGGCACAACTTGAGGCCATTTCCTCTTGTCCTGTCTCTTGTTCCCTGGGAGCAGAACTCAAGAGTTGTGGAGAGCCAGAAGAAATCCCCCCTTTTCCCCTTCATATCACAGCTTCCCTGAGCCTGTAGGAGTGGGGTGCAATGAACCATTCCCTGCCTTCCCACAGGTCTGGTCCGAAACCAAGGAGAAGTTTGTCAGAGCAGGGAGAGGTTTGTGGGCCACTGAGCTTTCTCTGATGTTGTTAATTATCCATCATTTCTTGCCCTACTTTCCCTACAAGCCTTCCCTGCCTGCTCAGTGTCTGCTGGGACTTGGGAAAGTCCTTGTGCTGCTTCTGGGCTGGGTGGCTCAGCCCCACAGAGATGTTCTGAATCTGTTCCTTGTCCAACTTTGCTTGTCACCATCTGTGCCTTCATCTTCCTTGTACCCCTCCTGCTAGATCCAAAAAGTCTGCTGCGTTCCTCCCCCCCCCATTTTCTTCTCATAGTTTTGAGTGCCTTTATTATTCCTTCTTCCCTCCTCTGGCAGAGGTGTCTCTGCTTATAATCTTCTTAGCACTGAGGCAGCCTGTTCATTTCAAAGAAAGCTGCTTGAAAGGCAGGTGTGAGCCAGACTTGGCCGATTCTTTCTTTTCCCCTGTGGCTTGAAGGGCCTGAAAATATTCCTGTAATCATTTCACAGAATCCCGGAATGGTTTAGGTTGGAAGGGAGCTTAAAGCTCCTCTCGTTCCTCCCCTGCCATGGGCAGGGACCCCTTCCACTGTCCCAGGTGATGCAGGGAATGGACTGCAGGGCTTTGGGCTGGCCCCATGCAGCTCTTGGGTGATGGGCACGGGACACAAATGAGACTTCAGGCAAGTTCTGCTCCCCCCATGCTCGAGTGAGGTGTCTGAGCTGTTCTCTCTCCACTCAGCCACTCTCCAGCTCTGGCTGTCCCAGCCATGGCACTGCTGTGTTCCACTGCTGTGGAACCTTCCAGGTTCCAAGGGCTCCCCCAGGGCAGTCCTGGAGGGAAGCAGGCTGGCTGTCCCCCTGGGCACTCACACCGGGCATTCCAGCGGGGATGTGGCTGAGTCGGCCTCACCCACATCCTGCCTGTCCCACCAGCCTGCAGAGGGCAGTGGGATCCACCCCAGAGCTGGGCTGAGCTGGGCTGCAGCAGCCAGGGCTGCTGGATTCTGCTCAGGAGCTGGGGGATGCCTGCAGGGATGGCTGCACTGGGGAGAGCCTTGGGGAAGTCCTGGGGGCAGCCAGCTCTGGTGTGCCCCGCTCCCCCTTGGCTGTGTCTGTGCAGACAGCCCTGGGACACAGCCAGGGAAATGCCCCCCCGGCAGTGCCCCACCCTGCAGCAGCACCCTGTCTTCTGTGGGACAGGGCAAGGGAACTCAATACCCTGCTGCATTTTGGCTGCAAAAGCCAAGAAGTGAAGTTTGCTATGCCAGCACCTTCTTCTGCAGTAGACTTTTCTTCCCCAATGCTTTCCTACTTCTCAGAGTCTGGAAATGCATTTGTGTTGTTTACCTGACCCTCCCATGCAGTCACAGCCTTTACAGCCTCTGCCTTGGCTCCTCTTACACTTCCCAAAGCCTCTTCATTGCCTGGCTCCTCTAATCCTTCCAGGCGCACCCATGTTTTATACCTTGGTTATGCCTCCCTTCCTTTTAATTAATTTTTCACAGTGCCTTGCTTGTCCCTGTTGCCCTTTTTTATTTAATTTATTGCTCACTAGCCATCACAACACCTGGGCAAGCCTTTAATTTATCTCTTCCTGTGTCCCTTGCCCCCCCACCGTGTCCTCTCCCGTTATTGATTTCTCCAGTTTGGTTTCACCCTGAGCTTGCCAGTGTCATCTCTCACCCTTCCCTCCCACTCAGAATTACTTGGCTGCGTTTTTCCCCCATTTGTGACTTTGCTGCATTGTAATTCGTGGCCCAACAAGGCTGGGATTGTTGCTTGTTGGATCCCCTCCCTTACTTGGGCTTGGCTTCCACCCCAAATGTCTCAAAATTAACTCTGGGTAATTCCCATCCCATTGGTATGATTAGGAAAAAGCTCCTTTCCCAGTGAGTCTCACCCAGATGGAGGGGGTTGGTGGCCATGGCCCGATGTAGCTTCTGTGCTGAGTTTCCTGCAGGCAGGGAGGTGTTCCAGGGACAGGGATGGGCTGGGCTTTGCTTGGTTCCAGCTCTGAACAAGCAGAGCAGTCTGTGCTCCCAGCAGCTCTTCGTTCCTGCCATTATCCTGGAGATGAGGATGTGCAGCTGAACCTGCCCTGGGGAGCCCTGGCTGCTCCCAGCCCAGCTCTCCTGCTGCTCTGAAGCTTTTTCCTGGTCTGCATTGAAACAGTGAGGAAATTGTGGAAGGAAAGAGGGAATAATTGACTTTTCATCTGTCTTTTAGCTGCCCTGTGGCTGCCGCAGCCCAGCTCCTCAGAGCTCAGACAAAGAGGGAACCCCTGCTTTGAGGAATTGAGGGCTTTTATTTGCCCCCATAAATGGTCCATTTACTTACAGAGCAGTCCCTGCCATTACCACAATGGCTTTGGAAAGCACATTACTGCAGATATTCAGGTTATTTTGTCATCTGTGGCCATGTGATTTGCAAGCTGAGCCCAAAAGTGGGAAAGAGGTCAGAGGATGGGAAGCATATGTTTGTTAAAAACACACAGCAAGGCAAGATCATGAGCTATTACCTGCTCCCCTGTAGAACAGGCACAAAACACAGCAGGCTGAGGCTCAAAAGAGTGAGTATCTCCATAGCTCCCTGTTCCTGCTAAAAAACACTTTGGTTAGAGCTGTGCTCATATATGGGGTTTCCATTTTCATGGGATCTTATGTAACTGAGCTGGTTCTGTCTGATGGAGGAGCAGGGTGTGTAAAGGGTGGGGCTGAAACTGGCTCTGGCAATGGACATGGTTGGATATATCACATCCTTTGGATATTGGGAAAAGGTTCTTCTCCCACAGGGCACTGCCCAGGCTCCCCAGGGAATGGGCACGGCCCCGAGGCTGCCAGAGCTGCAGGGATGCCCAGGGTGGGGTTGTTGGGGTGTCTGTGCAGGGCCAGGGGCTGGGCTGGGTGATCCTGTGGGTCCCTCCCAGCTCAGGAGATTCCAGGATTCCGTCATTCCACCTCCTGACTCCCAGGGCATCAAACTGGTAATCAATCCCTTGAGTGTAACAGCCCTGGGATGTTATCACCATATGGAAAATGAGGAAGTACAACAGGCACTGCATGGGTCATCTAAGCTCTAGCTTAGAAGATCTCAGAGGAATCAAGGGAGCATCATTGGTTTAACTGGTGGTTGGTCATAAATACCTGTAGTTGCACAGTGAGGTACTGGCATGGTTAGATTTGGTTAGGGAATAAAATGTGAGAACTGTAGGACTGTAATTGCCCATGACCTGGAGGAGCTAGCTGTTGCACTCAGCAGAGGTGTGTAGGAAACATGGGAACTTGTTCATTCCATTGATTTTATTCTATTATCCCTCTTTTCTCTTCCTCATTCTCCCTATTTCTCATTCTTCCCTCTTCAGCTGAGTTTGGCACTGCAGGTAGGATCACGCCTGAAGGTAGGTCAGTTCCATGATGTTGTCAGGGAAATCTGTGGGTGTCTGTGAGGTGCTGACCCTTTTTCCAAATTAAGAAGCTCTCCTTGTCCACCTTCAACATTTTTTGTCAATGCAAGAGCAAAGAAGACTGCCTCCCTTCTCCCTCTGTCTCCAAGTACAGAAATATCCTTTTTTCATCTAGGAACAGCCCCCCAGTCTGTCCATCCTTACCTTACCCTACTTTTTACAAAGGTGTGGCATGATAGGAGAAGGGAGAAAGGCTTTAAGCTCACGGAGGGCAGGATTAGATGGGATATTGGGAAGAAATTCTTCCCTGTGAGAGTGCTGAAGGCCTGGCACAGGGTGCCCAGAGCAGCTGTGGCTGCCCCTGGATCCCTGGAAGTGTCCAAGGCCAGGTTGGACAGGGCTTGGAGCAGCCTGGGACAGTGGAAGGTGTCCCTGCCCTTGGCAGAGGTGGAACAGGATGAGCTTTAAAGTCCTTCCAACCCAAACCCTTCAAGCAGTCCTGGCAGAGCAGTTTGCAGAGCACTTTGGGAGGATTTGTTTCCCAGCTGTCAAAGGAAACCTTTGAAGAAGCTGGAGACCATTTGGGGGTCAGTCAGTGACACAGTTTGAGATGCAAAGTGAGACTCCAACTTGAGCAACTCAAAAACTGGAGAGGAAAGCTGTACTTTACTGATAGACTTCAAAGAGAGGATCCTGCTCTATGTTTTGTAAAGATTGTATGGAGACAGTAACTGACAGACAAGGATGTGTTTGGATCTGTTTGGATAATTTATCTTCTGTTGTGAATTGTGGTTCTTTTGTGAAACACCCCAGGCCCCTCCGTGTGGTGATTGATTCAATCCATCTGCCTTCCCCTGGGAATGACACCTCTTCCCCTCTCCATGGGCTCTCTGCAAACAAGGAGCTATAAATAAACACCAATATCTCTATTTGCAGGGGGTGGAAAGCTGCACTGGAGCTTTGCCTTTGTACTTGTAAATAAAAACAGGCAAGTAAGAGATGCTCCAAGCCAAAGCCAGGCAGCAACTGGGAACACACATAGATGCTGCTTTGTGGTACATGAAATCTGCAGAACTGTAAAATCAGGTGATATTATTTTGTAATTTGAGGAAAAAGTGTGAAAGGGATGGAGAGTTTTGATCTGGACCCAGCCAAGTCCTTCAGTGAACTTTTTCTTTCTCATGCTCACAAGCAGAGGATAAATGCTGCAGTTTATAGTGCTGGGGGGGTCAAAGTTTGATGGACTGGCAGCAGTGATGCGCTGGGAGGGGTGGAGGAAGCTGCACTTGCCTTCCCTGGCTGTGGAAAGTCTGCTGAGACCCATCTGCGAGGAGATTTGGGGAAAACCCTTCTTCTTATAGGGCCCTGGGTGGTGCCTCTGGTGTCCTGTGTGATGCAGGGAGGAATTAAGGGCTGCACATGGTGCAGCAGCATTCATTGGAGCTGCTGGAAAGTTGGTCAGCGATGTAGAACTCAGCTGAATTTTGGCTCTAGGACTCTGTGGTGAAGGAATTCTCATCAGTACAGCTACAGCTCATGAACAACACTCAGCATGGGAAGCATGTCCAGGGACGGGAACAGAGCTGGGAAAGGGCTGGAGAATTCCTGAGGGAGCTGGGAAAGGGGCTCAGCCTGGAGAAAAGGAGGCTTAGGGGGGCCCTTGTGGCTCTGCACAACTCCCTGACAGGAGCCCACAGATGGGGTGGCCAGGTTCTGCTCCCAGGGAACAACAGGACAAGAGAAACGGCCTCAATTGCATCAGAGGAGGATAAATGGGATATTTGGAAAACTTCTTCCCTGAAAGGGTGGTCAGGCATTGGAACAGGGCAGTGGTGGAGTCCGCATCCCTGGAGGTGTTTGAAAAATGTCCTTAGGGGCTTGGGCTGGTGCTGGGCTTGGCAATGCTAATGGCTTAATGGTTGGACTCAGGGATCTTAAAGGGCTTTTCCAATGATTCTCTGGTTCCATGAGCCTGGAGGATGAGTGTAGCAGCGTGTTTTATATCTTTTTATTTATTGTTAATATTAATAAGTTCTGTAATGGTTTTTCCCAAGTTCTCCCCTGTATTTCTCCCCATTTGGTTTTCCCCTGCCTTTGTTCTGCACAGCCTGTCACTCTCTGGGAAGCCTCTCCTCTCCTTCCAGAGTGTTCGGAGAGACTCAGTCCCAGACTGGAGCAGGCTGGAGAACCCCCTACCCCTCGTTTCCCATTCATTATCTGTGTTCTATCCCCATTCCTCTGATTGGGTTTCCCTTTTGTGTCCACCCCCTTCTCCCAACCCCGTATAAGCTGTAACCACACCTCCAGCAGGCAGGGAGGCCGTGGCACGCTTGCCCGAGCAGGCGTCAATAAACCATCTTCCCACGAAGCCTCCTCATTCCTTTTACCTCCGTCGTAGCCTCACCGACACCTCTCGTGCAGCTCTGACCCACCGGGGGGTGGTGGCCGGTCCGCCTGCTGCTGTCTAACCAAGTCTGGAAGTATCCCTGGCCAGGGCTAGCCGGGAACAGCTGGAAGCCACTTTCCAGCCGGGACACAGGGACACTTTCAGATGAGTCCATCATCCTGCTCAGAGCCAGCTGCAGAGTTCTGGTGCTCAGTTGAGAGCTGTTCTGTCACTCTACAGGGCAGGTTTTCTGAGAGAAATGATCCCAGAGGTTGGTGCCCTGAGCTTTTCTCTGCAGTGCTGCGATTTCTTCCTCCGGAGCTGACTCCTTGGTGAACTTTGATCCATGGATCAGGAGCTCCATCCCAGAGCCACATGAGGCAGGAAAATCCTTCACCATCTCTTACCAACACATGGAATCTCGGCAGAAAACCCAGCCCCAGGAGAGGCTGTGCCAGCTGCTCCAGGCTGCCCTTTCCATCCTGCCCTCTAAACTCCCAGGGCTGCATCCAGGGAGGGATGTCCTAGCTCTGACCACAGGGACCCAGCTGGTCTCAGCTGTTCCTGCACACTGCTGAAGTGTCCCTGGACACTTTGGGGCCAGCACAGTGCCTCACATGGAAGGAGGTGTCCAATGTCATGATGTCTGCACTGGAAACCATTCCTGAAGGCAGGACAGGGAGTGGAGATGGAGCTCCTGCCTCTGGCCCTTCCTGGGAGCCCCCTCCAGAGCTGGGGGGGAGCAGGGAGTGTCCTGATCCCAGTGTACCTCCACCCTGAAGGCCTCTGCTGGGTGAAGCTCCAAGGGTGCATGAGGTCTGTGAAGTCATGGAATCATGAATGGTTTTGGAAGGGACCTTAAAGCTCATCCTGTTCCACCCCCTGCCATGGGCAGGGACACCTTCCCCTATCCCAGGTCGCTCTAACCCCATCCAGCCTGGCCTTGGACACTTCCAGGGATCCAGGGGCAGCCACAGCTGCTCTGGGCACCCTGTGCCAGGACCTCCCCTCCCTCCCAGGGAAGGATTTCTTCCCAATATCCCATCTAACCCTGCTCTCTGGCGGTGGGAAGCCATTCCCTGTGCCCTGCCCCTCCATCCCTTGTCCCAAGTCCCTCTGCAGCTCTCCTGGAGCCCCTTTAGGCACTGGCAGGGACTCTGAGCTCTCCCTGGAGCCTTCTCCTCTCTAGGTGAACACCCCCAGCATTTCCAGCCTGTCCCACAGCCGAGGGGCTCCAGCTCTTGGAGCATCTCCGTGGCCTCCTTGCCTCCTGTTCCAAGAGCTCCATTTCCTTCTTGCACAGGCAGCTCTGCAGGTGGGGCCTCACCTGAGCAGAGCAGAGGAGGAGAATCCTCTCCCCTGAGGTGATGATGAGCTGCCATTGCCTCATGCTGGAGAAGCAGGGCACTGCTGCACCTCAAACCTCTTCTGGTGGGCTCAGTGAGACCTTCTGACATATGAACTCCCCTGTCCCTCCCTGCCTGTGCTCTGCTTCTCCTCACTTCACTTGCAGAACTATTTCCAGAGTGCCTGCAGTAGTCCCGCAGTCCCTTGGGATCTTTGTGCTTCATCCTCTGCATCCTCAGTGCCAGGGCTGCTGTGCTGGTGCAGAGGAGCTGTTCCCAAACTGGGATAACATCCCCGGCGTTCGGCTGACTTGCATTTCCTCCTTATCCTTGGTATTAATCCCAAACTTGCAGAATCACCAGGTATTAGGATTTGATAGAGACGCTGCTCTTTGTGTGACGAGCCAGCTGATGGAAGTCTTAATACTGCAGGTGGTGAGCTGCCAATCCATCTAAAGCCAGGCTGCATTAGCGCTCTGATATCAGAAATTTCCCTCCTGATAGCAGGAAGATCCTCCAGGGAAGAGCTGGGGAAAGCAGAATGCTTTGCCTTTGTGCCTGGGCTCGTGTGTGAGCGCCGGCTCCGGCTGATCTGCCGGCTCTGGCACATCCAGAATGCCTCCTGTCACTCTGGAGAGTGCTGTGAAAGGAGAAGAGAGAACAGCAGCCCGCTTCCAAGAACGTCAGGCTGCAGGGGAAGGAGGCAGGAGAGGAGGGACAGGGCTGAGGGAGCAGGTTTGGGTTGTGTCTGCAGGACTGGGGACACTCAGCAAAGGTGCTCACTCCCCGTTCCTCCATCATCCTCCATATCCTTCTGCCATACTCATCCTCTCCCCTGGTGTGAGACACAGCCACAACCCCATGGTCATTGCGGGGTCCTGAGCCTCCCCAGAGTTTGGGATCCCTGCCTGGCTCAGGGATCCCATATCCAGACCCTTTCCCAGGGCAGGGAAGGGGATGCCTGGATATCTGAAGTGTGATTTGGGCTGGTAACTACACCACTGGTATTTTAGCACCAAAACCTGCTTTCTGTTGGGCCACTTCTATTTTTCACTTCTAAGAATAACCTAGAACAGTGGGCAGGAAACAAAATGTATCATTTATAAAATTAAACTCTTGTGGTCATGGCAGACAACAACATTTTCAGAAAGTCCTTTTCCCCTTTCCTCACTGTAATTCTCCACAGTGACCAGGTTGGTTTTCCCCACCTGGTTCCAAAAAGCAAACACAGCTTAGTTCAAGGTAAATCCTGCTCATCCCTCCAGGATTCATCATTCCCTTGCCCTGTACCAGATCCATCACTTGTCTGGTGTTTCCAGCCAGGAGCCCAGCTGAGAGGAAGGGCTGGGAGGAGGGATGGGCTGCTCTAAAAACGCCAGCTGTGAGGATGGAGCAGCATTCCGGGTGGTGGGAGCAGTCTGGGCAGACCAGGCAGTAGATACATATGAAATATATTCTGTGAAGTAACTTGGTGATTCCCAATTAATACCCTAATTGCCCCTTTTTTTAATTATTGACTCCAAAATTACTGAGCTGAGTTGCAAATGCTGTGAAATATAAAAAGGAAGGAAGGACTTTTTATTGACATTTCGGAATTACAAATTATGTTTGTTGTGAAAAAATGAGAGACCGTCTGTTTAATTGGTCGTAGGATGCAATTTGTGAGCACTTAGGTAAAAAAATACAGCTACCTAGGGGACTGTTAAAGATCCCTTTCCTCTGAGTCAGCAAAGCTCAGAGCTGGGGAGAAAGCAGATCTATATTCCATAAAATTCAGAGTAACAAGGAGCTCTGTCCCAGGGATTGCTCTTGGCAGGGAGAGAGGTGCTCGCTTGGGTGGGATGGACAGAGAGGAACAGAAGGTTTGGGGGCTCAGAAAGAAAAAGCAGAGGGTCTGCTGGCTTAAGTGGCTTGATCCTATTTCACATTCCCTTCTGGAATGTGGGGCAAACCCTCTGGGTCAGAGGAAGTTTCCAGTTTGGGATTCTTCTAATGGGTTTTTGCTTACTCAGGGTAGATTTAGATGGGATATTGGGAAGGAATTCTTCCCTGCAGGGGTGGGGAGGCCCTGGCACAGGGTGCCCAGAGCAGCTGTGGCTGCCCTTGGACCCCTGGCAGTGTCCAAGGCCAGGTTGGACAGGGCTGGGAGGGAATGTGATGCTGCTGTCATTCCCACAAAGCCCTTGGACAAACACCACTGGGAGCTTGCTGTGACAGGCAGACTTGTTAACAGCAGTCATTAGAAGTGGAGCCTGTACTCCAGGTGGCAGAAGCCTCTGGAGATAAAAATCACCATTTGAACTGAGAAAGGCTCTGCTCGTACTCACTGCATGAATCAGGATTTGGCACAGGATTTTTTTGTGGAGAAGGAAATCAGGGCTGTCTGGTGCCATCATTTTCCATCAGAGAGTGGGAGAAGGGGGGTGCTGGAGGGATGGATGGCAGAGCAGGACAAGGGATGGATGGGAGAGCAGAACAAGGGATGGAGGGCAGAGCAGGACAAGGGATGGAGGGCAGAGCAGAACAAGGGATGGAGGGCAGAGCAGAACAAGGGATGGAGGGCAGGGAAGGGCAGGACAGGAGGTGGAAGGCACCTTAAAGCTCATCTCATTCAAACCCCTCCCATGGGCAGGGACACCTTCCACTGTCCCAGGCTGCTCCAACCCCTGTCCAGCCTGGCCTGGGACTCTTCCAGGGATCCAGGGGCAGCCACAGCTGCACTAGGCACCCTGTAGGTTGCTCAGCCTGTGGGAAAGGTCCAAGTTCCAGCCCTCTCTGTGTTCCTGCACCATGGCCAGCGTGGGAGAGGCCACCAGGCACTCTGCAAAGAGGTGATGAAGGAGAGGTTGCTCCTCTGCAACCAGGGTGCTGCTCTTGCAGTGCTTTAACTCGCTGGAAAAGGTTTTGCAGCTTGTGGACCCATTTCCCTCTTTGGACTCCCCATTTTCCTGTTCCTTCAGGCTATTCCTGCCTCTGGCTGGGTGCTGGGGGCAGAGCAGCTCAGGATCTCTGCCCCACTGCCCCTTCAGCCCCCCTCAGCCAGGGCTGTGCCATCCACTCCAGCCTGTTTGGTACCGACCCGCAGCTGGGCAGTGTGAAATCCTCACCCACTGCGGCACCCTGGAAACAAGACAATTAACAGAACGCCTCTCCTCCCCCGCGGGCTGAGATTGAGTCGAGGAGCAACTGTAAGACCCTCCTGTGATTTTTTTTTGTTTGTTTTCTGTTTGTTTTACCCAGATCTAATCAATGCTATAAAGGGCAAAGCAGCAGTTTTATTTATTTATCATGGGGAGCAGCACAGCAAATAGTGAAGCACTTGGCAGTTTCCTGACCGATGCTCTCGATAATCAGAATTTTTCAGGCTCTTTGCAGGGAAGTCCTGTGGAGTGGGGATACATCAATAATGCCATGATCACAGAATCTGATGGTTAGGCCACCTTTTATAGATTTCGTAGCTCTCCATAGCAATAACATTGGGGATTTCATTCTACAGAGGAAAAATGGAAAGGGTGAGTTTCAGTTCAAGTTTTTTGGTTAAAAATTACTTTTTCGGTGCAAATTGACATAGAATTATAGAGTCACAGAGTAGTTTGGGTTGAGAGAAACCTCAAAGATCATGGAACTGTGGAATATTTGGTTGGGAAGGGACCTTAAAGCCCATCCAGTGCCACCCCTGCTAATGGGCAGGGACACCTTCCACCATCCCAGGGTGCTCCAATCCCCGTCCAAGCTGGCTTTGGACACTGCCAGGGATGGGGAAATTGTCATAAAAAGTTTTTCATTTTGGAATTAGCATGCTTCTAATAGGAAGAATGAAAGCTGTAACCTTTACTAAGAAGCATAAATTGCAACTTTGAGTTTTTATCTAAGAAAAGGGGGCCGCAGTCGATGCATTTTTCTGTAAGCTTTGTGATTTCATGGCAAACCCCTTCCCCTCCCTTTCCAGCTGCTCTCCAGCACTGTCAGGAGGTATTTTCTGATAGAAGAGAGAGAATTCCTCAGCAAAGCCCCACTCCCTGCTGCAGGTGCTCTGTCCCTCTCCCAGAGACCTGAGAATTCCATTCCAGGGGAGCCTGGTGCATCTCATTTGGCTGGGTCTCTTCCCAACACATGCTGCTTCTTCAAGGGCAACGTTTGCTTCCAAGCCCTGCCAGACCAGCGTGGGCTCGCGGAGATAAGGGTGACAAATTGGCACACAGGGAATGAAATAAACCTGGATCTCTGAATAAACCTGGGTCCTTGAATGTCATATCCAGCCTTTCCTGGGATGAAACACAGCTGGGGCTCAGCACCTGGGCTGGTCACAGCTTACCAAATAGCCTCCTTCAGATGCTGGAAACGTTTGCCCTGGTTCCCTAACAGGGATGGTTCATCTATCATCAGTCCCTGCTCCAAAAGCCTTTCTGCTCAACCACTCCCAATTTTCACCTCCTAATTAGCAGTAAATGCTTGATCTCTGGGGTGGCTGAGTTGGAGTATTCTCTGGACCCCAAATATAAGTTTTCATGCCTCTGTGGCAGGGCAGAAGCCGGATGTGGGACAGCCTGTCATGCCCAAATCCAGCTGCTCCGGCAGCTCCAACCCCCGGCAGGGATCAGCAGGAGTGGGCAGGAGCATTCCCAGACACAGGAAAAAGGGATGGATCCCCCTGCTGCCAGCAATGCCCTCTGGAAAGGTTGTTGGATCTCCCCCAAACCTGCTGTCTCCTGGTTCAAGGAGTCAAAGAGATCCTTGCCCAGGAGTTTTCATGGATCATGTCCATAGAAAGAGTTCTTGAGCCTCTCACTTTGAGCTGGGCTTTTCCAGCAGGGAGTTACTGGATGTTAGCTGTGCCCTCTGCTCAGGGCTGGATCTGAGGTTATCCCAGCAGGATTCAGGACCAGCCCTGTGGCAGAAAGGAGCAGCCTCAGTTTCCCCCTGGCAGGCACTCCGAGGTGTCCCTGGGCACGTCCCCTTCCTCGTCACAGCTGTGAAAAAGGCCTGCTGGCCTTTGCTGGGGCTCTGGCTGTGAGGAGCAGCCTCAGCCGTGCAGCTCCCCTCGATCCATCTCCCAGGAATGTGTTCCCAGCCCGCGGGGCTGTCAGGGTGGAGCACACAAATATTTGCTCAGTCGAGAAGCACTTGGCAGCCTGCAGGTGAATATTGCTGGAGCAGTGAGGAGCAGTGATTCTATTAATGCATTCCGGAGACACATCTGCCACCAGCACGAGGGAGTCCTGGGCTGGGACAGCAGCCTGTGCCCCACCAGCTCAGGGCTCCCAGTTCCAACCAGAGCCACGGGCAGTCCCTCAGTGGGTGCTGGGTGTGCTTGAGGATCCAGGGATAATACATCCTTCTCCTTCAGACTCTGAGAAGTGACCTGGCTATCACCCCTGGAATGGATTGTAGAGGGGAGAACCCCAAGATAATACCAAATGATTTCAGCTGGGGCTCCCTGGGAGTGCAGAGCCTGTGCCAGTCCCTGGTGCCCCCAGGACATCTCTGGGTGCAGGAGGGCACCCATGTGCAGTGTCTCAGCCAGGGCTGCTGATTGCATTGGATATCAAGGAAAATTCCTTCATGGAAGGGCTTGTCATGCACTGCTACAGCTGCCCAGAGCAGTGATGGGGTCCCTGTTCCTGGAGGGATTGAAAAGGCATGTGGCTATGGCACCTGGGGATGTGAATTAGGACATAGTGGTGGTGCCGGGTGGATGGTTGGTGGAGGCCTTTTCCACAATGATTCCATGATTCTCTGCTGGACAGGGAGTGCCCAGAGCCCATGGTGGCCATGCCCTGACCTCAGTGGAAGGTGGTGCCTGCTCAGAGCTCCAGCTGGGGACAGCCAGGAGCTGCTGGGGCTGGTGGTGAGAGGAGAAGCCCCGGGGCAGGGCTCCCATCGAAGGAGGACCTCGAATTCCAGGGGAGGGTGACACCCCTGCAGCTCCCGGGTCAGTGCAGGGATTTGTGCAGCAGCTGCTGTCAGTAAAGTCTATGGATGAGCCTCATTAACGCTGCCTTACGAGTGCAGTTGAGTGTAATTGTTCTCTGTGCTTAAAAACCAGAACCAGGGGGAATTGCCAGAATATATTCTCCGGGTGTGAAATGCGGGAAATAATGGAGCTGGGGGCTGGAGCTGGTGTTTAGAGCAGTGTAAAAAAAGCAGAGCTGTGATTTAAGGAAGCAAATAAAACATTTCACGTGGTGCTGCAGTTTTACACAGACAGGCAGGGTCTCACAGCTGCTTCTGCTAAGTGGGAGGTAGAGCCTGGTGGCAGAGGGAGTAGGTTCTGTGTGGATTCCCAAGTCTCTGCTTCCCAGCAGCATCCCACAGCAGGCTGGCATCTCTCACCAGGGCAGGGTTAACCTGCTGCCTCTGACCAGTGGGAGGATCCCTGGGGATGGATTTCCTCAAGGAGAAGCCTGAGAGGGTCTGGCAGGTGTTGGGATCAGCCCATCACTGTCATTCCACCATTGTCGGTGCCTCCTGGTGCTCGCTCCCAGTCCAACCCAGCACTGAGCCCGGGAACCTGAGCGTGATTAAAGTGTCTCTTTCAGACAGAAACGTAGTTAAGATGTCAACAGTCAGACTCCCCTGCCCCCCTTGTCACTAGTGCCAGTGGTTAATCATTTCCCTGCTATAATTTGTGCCCTTTATCTCATTTGAATTGGTTGAGCTTCAGCTTGCAGCCATTTATTCCTGTTCTGTCTTTACCCTTTTGATTAAAGAGCCCTTTGGTATCCGGTATTGTCTGCAGATGGAGGTTCTTACACACAGTAATCACATCACCTTCCCATATCCCTTTTGATAAGCTAAACAGAACCAAGTCTTTAATTTTCCCTTTGTCAAACATTTTCTTCCAGCCCTGAATCACCTTTGGGGCCGCTTGCTATCCTTTATAATTTTTTTGGTTTTTTTTAATTTGTAGAATTTCAATCTTGAATTGAGCGTCTCAGTTTTCAAATCAGAAGTGCAAAAGTCCTGCCAAGCCCTGAGTTTAGATTCTGCCCCATGCCCTGGAGCTCAGCCTCCACAGAGGGTGGTTGCTGGTCAAGCAGGAAGCCCCAAAGCCTGGAATTTATCTTCTCTGCCCTGAGCCAGGCTGGGAGAGCTGGGGTGCTCACCTGGAGAGGAGAAGGCTCCCGGGAGAGCTCAGAGCCCCTGACAGTGCCTAAAGGGGCTCCAGGAGAGCTGGAGAGGGACTGGGGACAAGGGATGGAGGGGCAGGGCACAGGGAATGGCTTCCCACTGCCAGGGGGCAGGGATGGATGGGAGATTGGGAAGAAATCCTTCCCTGGGAGGGTGGGGAGGTCCTGGCACAGGGTGCCCAGAGCAGCTGTGGCTGCCCCTGGATCCCTGGAAGTGCCCAAGGCCAGGTTGGACGGGGCTTGGAGCAGCCTGGGACAGTGGAAGGTGTCCCTGCCCATGGCAGGGGGGTGGCACTGGGTGAACTTCAAGGTTCCTCCAACCCAAACCATTCTGGGATTCCTTCTGTGCTTTACCACACAGTCGCAGCCATCAGCCTTCAGAGCAGGAGTGTGACACTGCTCAGAGACGTCTCAGCAAGGTGGTCTGGTGCCTCCCCAGACTCTCCAGATGTGTCCCATTAACCCTTTTTGGCAAGGCCAGCTCAGGGTCACAACAAAGGCAAGCACACGCGGATCTGAAGTTCGTTTCTCCAAGCCTTGCTCCTGATGCCTTCCTGACACAAGGACACTGAGAGCACCTCCAGCTCTGCTTGGGCATTTTGCTTTTTGATCCTCCTGTCAGAACATGCAGAGGAGGAAAGGAGACACCTGAAGGGACTCAGTTTGGTGAAACTTGGCTGGAATTCCCACCACAGCTTTTGGCCACTTCCAGGCTCTCCTAGCTTGGTCCGTACAGGTGAAGAACCCAGGGGAGCGAGCTGCAGGAGGCAGCTGCAGATGGAAATCTGGGCTATCCTCCTGAACGCAGTGAAGCTGAAGCCATTGAGGATCAAGCCCTTTAATCAAGATTCCTGTCACTGTTCAGAGCCATTCCAGCAATTGTGCAGCCTCATTTCTTTGCAGCAAACCTTGCAGTCGACCCAAAGAGGGGTTATATTTGCATAGTCCTCACTTTCTTTTATCGCTCTCTCATGTTTTTTGAAAGCTTGGATATCTGAAGCACTTAGCTCTGCGTTGAGTGTCTCATTAAATTGCAGAACCCTGCTTTTCTAGGCTCTGTTAATTAAGCACTTGATGGAAAGTCTAAATCTGAAGGCTTGGGTATTGACTCCAGCTTTGCTAACCTGAAGTGATCTGCTCAGTGTAGTTACAGCTTGCCCAGCCAATTTCTGAATGTCCTTCCCCCTGCTCTCCCCAGGCATCCCAGATTGCTGCAAACCCTGGTGTTTCCACTTCCTTGGCTGGAAAATCTTGGAGATGTATTTTAGCTCTCAAGCTCTGCTGTCACTGGAGTTTGCTGCTGCAGTTGTTGGTTAATAAAGACTGCCTGGCCATTTAGCAGGCAGCAGTTGAAGACCAGCACAGATTTTGTCTTGGATGCTGGAGTAGCCTGTTGGTTTTATTATTTTATTTTTTAATTTTATAGACTACTTCACGTACTTGCCTAAGAGGGAGCCTCCCTCCAGATGCCAATGTGTTTTTCATGTCAGCAATGAAAATACTTCAGTATTTTCATCTGTGTGGCACGGAGGTGTTCAGGGCCAGTCTCCCCAGGGACACCCAGGTTTCCAGGTGGGAATCAGGCACCTGGTGACCCTGACCTGTGGGCCCCACATGGGCAGTTCTGGGCTATGGAGCAAGGGCACTGCAGCCAAAATGCAGCAGTTTGGCTGCCACGTGCTGCTCTTCCATCAGCTCCTGGGTGAAATCAGCAAGGCAAGAGAGCAGATGGAGAAGAGAGCAAAGGACAGGAGGTCTGAGAGGTCCGTGCTCTCTGCTGAGCCTGCTCTGTGGGAAGGAGGCAGAGGAGTGGTCCCAAAATGAGCTGTCCCAGGCCAAACAGGAACTGGGTTAGCAGAGGGTGGCACAGAATTCCCGGTCTGGGCAGGGGGAGACCTTCAAGGCAGTGAGGAAGGTCTTTGCAGGTGGGTCACTGCTTTGGGCTTGTGCCCCATTTCTGTCAGGCCCAGGCCAGCAGCACATGAGATGGAACCAAGGCCAAATCCCAGAGGAAACTCCAGTGCCACTGCATTGACTGTGCAGCTTTCTGCTCCCCAGTGCTGCTCACATTGAGTGGCATCTGTAGCTCAGGCTGCACTGTTCACCCTGCTGGACACCATCTGCTGCTCACCCTGTCTCCCCCTCTCCTCTGAAAGGAATGAATTTCTGGAGTTTGTTTTTCTAGACTCTCCTTGCCCATCTCATAACTCCTTACTTTAAATTGCCTCCTGCAACTGGTTTGTTCCAGCTGCTCCAATATCTGCTCTGCGCCCTACATCTCCTGTCTCCCATCCCTGGACACTTTTCCTTCCTGCTCTTCTTCCCTCCCCAGATCATACCAGAGGGGCCCTCCTTGGAGTGCCCATTGCATCCCTGCAAAGGGGGCACTCAGGCTAGGCTGTCATTTAATTGAATTTTCTTCTGAAGCTGTAAGTGGAATAATCCTAAAGCTTAGCTTTGCCTCTGAGTCACAGCCTTTGTGATCTGTGAAAGGTTTTCTTTATTAGTTTCTTGGACTAATCAGCATCTCTGGTTGCTGCCTTTGTTCCTGAGGAGTATTTCTGACTTGTTTGGAGGTGGAGGATTGCTGAGACCACACAGCTGCTCTCAGAGCTTCCTGTCCGTGTGTGTGCATAGGCAGGGAAGCTCAAGAGTGGATTTGGAGGGGAACAAAGGTCCTGCTCCATGCAAAAGTAACCTTTTTATTTTGTGATGGAAACAGACACCTTCTGTCCTTCTCTACCCAATGCCAGAATTTAGAACTCATTTAAAGGGCAAGCGTGTTACAAGGTACAAATCTGCCCAGAAGTGTGGCCAAAATGAAAAAGGAAGCAGTGAGCAGCCCCTGCAGTGGGTTTGCTGTTCACTTGTTGGCCTCTGTAAAATCTTTCCTGGGCAGGCCATGCCCTCCCTGCACAGGGTGGCAGTGCCCTGCAGTCACAAGCATGTCCTGAATTAGCAGGGGCTGGGGCACTGCCTGGGCTCCATTTATAAATGGCCCTGCAGGGGTTAAATAAAAACTTGTCCGGGCCACCTGGGGCTGTGGCTGAGCCCGGAGCTGGGTGCAGATCCTGCTGGGAGCTGGCCTGCCCTTGGGGAGGTGATGCAGGACCCCCGTGCTGCAGCACCAGGGGCTGCTTTGGGGTGGCACAGGGTTAATTTTCCTACCAAGAGCTGGTTTGGATCTGTGCTGGGAACAGTGCAGGTATTACAGGGGTGTTGTGGTCACACCTGAGCAGGGCTGGCACAGAGGCGAGGTCTGTTCTGCTCCTGGCCCCAATGGTGCAGCAGCTTGAGGGGAGCAGCACAAGGAGCTGGAAGGAGACAGCTGAGCCCAGCTGTCCCCAGGGATATCCCAGGCCATTTGGGTCGGCGTGGAAAGGGAGGGAGGGAGGGAGGAAGGAAAGGGAAGGGANAATGGAAAATAAATATATTCTTTTGTCTTTAAATGTGAAAAGGTATACACTGCCGTAGGAGTGCAGTGATGGCAGAGAGGGGAAGTAGACAGAATTTCTCTTTTGACTTGGTGGGGAATAAAAATAGGGTCAAATGAATGTCTTTTTGTGGGCTGTTGTCCAATTTGTAATGATACTGTTTATTAATGGTAAACAAAATGACAGAGAGAGGAAGGAAGGAAGGAAGGAAGGAAGGAAGGAAGGAAGGAAGGAAGGAAGGAAGGAAGGAAGGAAGTGATGGTGTTTGTCTTCCTGAGTCACTGTTGGGTGAAGGAGCCCCGAGATGCTCTGGAAGTGTCCAAGGCCAGGTAGGACAGGGCTTGGAGAATCCTGGCCTGGTGGAGGTGACCCTGCCTGTGGCAGGAGCTGGAACAAGATGAGCTTTAAGGTTCTTTTCAACCCAAACCATTCCATGAATCTGTAATGGTTCTGAAACCTGCTTGCCCATGGGAAGTGTGGGATGGATTCCTTGTTCTGATTTGCTTGCATGCACCATTTTTGCTTTCCCTGTTAAACTGTCTTTATCCCAATCTGCTTTCCTCATTTTTACCCTTCCAATTCTGATTGGGGGAAGCAAGGAAGCAGTCCTGTGGGGCTGAGTTGCCAGCTGGGGTTAAACCTCAGCAGGGTGAAATGATGAAGAAAGTGGCTTGGGATGAATGGAGAAGTGGGGCACAGATTAATTCAGAGCAGACAGATCTGGGGAAGCACGGTGTTATTGATGTGCAGAGCTTGGTTTCCAGTTCAGTGCTGACCACCCACAGCCACAGTGTGTTCAAACTGGCAGCAGCCAAACCCCCTCCAAACCAGCTGCTGGTAAAAACCCCGATGGAAATCCTGGTGGAAACATGCAGGAGGAAGTTGCCATCTTGTGGAAGCTGGTAGTTTCCAGTGCTGCTGGTTTGCGATGTTTTTGATTTTCAGGACCATATTGGACAAGGCTTGGAGCAACCTCATTTTGTGGAAGGTGTCCCTGCCCATGACAGCAAGGTTGAAACAAAATGGTCTTCAAGGTTCCTTCCAACCCAACCTATTCTGTGATTTTTTGGGGAAATACAGAGATCTTTTGACACAGGGTTAGTAAAAGCTCTCAACAAAGCCCATGGTGTTAGGCCAGTCCTGGCAGGGCTAGCAGCATGATGATGGTGGGTCATTAGCAGATCATAACTAGAATCTGTGATGCTCTGCAGGCTGAGGGAGAAATGAATTGCCATTTTGGTCATCACAGGCACATAGCTGTGCAGCCAGGTCTGGCTGCGGAGGGTTTAGGGGGGTTGATTCATATGAGGAGGGCTGGGAGGGAGAGAGCTGGGGGCTTTTGGTAGATTGAGATAATCCTCCTTTGCCGTCCTGACTGCTGGGCAAATTCAGCACCTTCAAACTGGGGAGGAACCCCATTGTTCCACAGGCAGTGCCTGTCCTTTGTCCTTTGCTGGCTCCAGGTGAGGTTTGCTTGGACCTGGAGGTGGTTCTGCCCAGCTGGACCTGCTCCTGCGAGGCAGCAGCTCAAGGACCAGCTCTCTGCAGGTGTGGGCTAGTCCTTTGGGGACATCCAAAATCAGTGGGAAAGCTTGAGTCATACAGTGTTGGCCCTCCTTCGAGGAAGCACAATCATTCCACTTTTCTCTCTTTGACTGAAAAGATGAGGTTGATTCCTTTTTAGGTTCCATGTCAGCACAGTGTGGTGGGCAGGGGAGGACGCTGGCTGCAGGCAATGCTGATCTCCTCCTCCCTGCCTTAAGACCACAGCTCTCAGCTTTTCAGAATATAAACTGTAAACTGAGGAGGGCATTCAATAAAGGCTACATTTCTCCCTCCTGCCTTCCTCGTCAGAAGAATTTAATCAAAATCCCTCTGTATTTTGCACAGAGCCCCTGGCTTTAAATTTTATACCAGGGAGCTGGTCCAGCAAAACACTGGAGGGGTGTCCTGCTGCATCCAATTAGCCTGATCTTGAGCTTGGGTTTAAACAAATAATTAACTGAGTGCCTGAACCTGCACCAAGGTACTGAGCACTTCCACAATTTGTGGAATTTTGCTCTTCTTCTTGTTATGGAGCAGAGGATTTCACATGGATAGACCCTGGTGAGCAGGGACGGGGAATGGCTGGAGCTATGTCAGGGAGGGTCAGGCTGGGGATCAGGGAAAGGTTCTTCCCCCATTGGGCACGGCCCCGAGGCTGCCAGAGCTCCAGGAGCATTTGGACAGCACTGCCAGGGATGCCCAGGGTGGGGTTGTTGGGGTGTCTGTGCAGGGACAGGGGCTGGGCTGGGTGATCCTGTGGGTCCCTCCCAGCCCAGGACATTCCATGGCTTTTCCTGTGATGCCTTTCTGCAGTTGTGCTGGCTCACAGAGAATTCCTTGAGAACCCCTCCACGTCATGGGCTTCAGCCTTCACCCCGAGGGCAAACTTGTCCTTGTGGGGGCAAAGATAATGCTGCCTTGAATGGAAAATGAGGAAAATCAGATATCTGGGAATTCACTCTGCCAAGGAGAGATTTGGACCAAGCATCACTTGAGCCCATTTTGAGTCTTATTTTCCTGTTGAGTCCAAGGCTGTGTTTCATTGTGGAAGTTGCAGGAGCTGACATGCTGGGAAGTTTTGAAGAATGGATTTCCCAATTTTTTAGTGCATCCTACTGGGCAGGGAATGAATTTAGCAGAACTGATGCCATGGTACTTTGCATTGGATGTGTTCTGTGCCAGAGCAGCACCTGGACTTGTAGGTGGTTAAATCAAAGACCACGTCTGCAGTCTAGAAGCTGCAGTCTGGAGCCCATGTCCCTTGAAAGGCTTGGTGCCAGCAGTTCCCAGGCTTTTCCTGCCTCTCTGGACGACAGTCCCAGGAGGAGCAGCAGGAAGGGAGATCAGGGCGCCTGTCAGGCAGTGGTGTGGGTGAGGGCAGAGTGAAGAGGGCAGCAGTCACCTCTGCCAGCTTTCTTGCCATGTTCCATGGAATCCCAGGATGGTCTGGGTTGGAAGGACATTAAAGCCCATCTCATTCCACCCCCATGCCATGGACAGGGGCACCTTCCACTCTTCCAAGTTGCTCCAAGCCCTATCAAGCCTGTCCCTAAAGCACTTCCAGGGATGGGAATGTTTCTCAACTATGTTTCTTCACTTCCTCTGCTGGATATGTTCAGTATTACCCTGCATACATTGTCTCTGTCCACAGAGACAGGGATGGACCTTGGTTTGCCATGGGCCAGCAGTTCCAATGTTTCTATGGTTGCTGGTGCCAGGAGCAGTTGTCAGTTTCTCTAAGAGGTTTGGAAGATGACTTCCAACTGGAATTTTGGGGAGCTGATGGCCGTGTCACAGCAGCCACCCCAAAAGCAGCTTGGATCCTGTCCATGGCCACCTTCTCCAGACACCCTTACTGGGATGATTTGGCTCACACAGGGTCTGAAATCATGGACATGTTCTCTGTGCTTTGGTCCATTTTGTCCCCTATCCCACTGCAAAAGGAACTTTGGTGACCTGTGTGGGTATCCCAGGCAGGATCTCCTATAAAGAGGAAGAGCTCCTTGTATCCAGATTACACTGAACATCTCTGCCTGCAAAAATCCCTGGGTAGTTTGGCAAGTCATGGGGAAGTGTTCACTGTGCAGGACATTTATCTTTTTTCTTCTGTAAGTAACAGCATCAAGATCTGTGTTATCAGGCAGAAAGGGAAAGCTGCTCCCCAGAGCTCTCAGCTGGGGCATTCAGCCTCTTATCTGAGTAAGCGAAATCCCAGATACCCAAACACAGACGGGGCCAGGCAGCCTATGGAGTGTCTGGGAAATGCATAACAAAAGCCTCTTTGCACTCCCAATAAATTGGTCCCATAGGAATTTTGCTTTGAAATTCTAATTGACCCAGGGAAGAAAATTATTTCATGGACTTTGAACTCATTAAAAAACTCCATCATTCATCCACAGTTTATTCCTGACACTTAATCAAAAGCAATGTAATGATCTTTCTAACGAACATAATGTGATGTTGGTGGGAATGTGTCTACTCCCCAGTACACAGCACGTTGTAGGAGTGGAAGGTGTTTATTAGCTTTTTTCTTACAGTTACCAAGTGCCTCTCGGGAGTTTCAGAAGTTTCCAGAATTAAGAGCAATTTTTTTGGCATCTTTTAATCACAGATTTTTGTGGATTTGGAGAATTCCATCTCTTGTGGAATTTTGTATCTTTAAAGCCTTTTGTATAAATGAAAAATAAAATAAAGCGTTAAACCCTTGATTAAGGAAATCTAGAAGATATTTTTAAAACTCAAACTTGAATGACCATTTTAAATCAAATCTGAGTGTACAGACGTTAAATTACAGGGCATGCACAGTACAGCAGCAACCCCCGCCCCCGAAATGATAGAAAGCACCTGCAAGTTCAAGGAAGAATTTTCTGTTGTAACACCCTGAATCCTCACCATCTTCAGAGAGAGAGAGATGTTTTCACTCAGGAGGGTCCTCAGTGAGATAGAATTTGGGGGAAAAAAATCACATTTCCTATGCAAACTTTGCGGACTTACCTCATTTTTAAGTGCCTTCTGGGTTCTCTTCTGGAACAAGTGATGTCAGACTTAGCCAAGGTCATGGCTGTGGATAGCCTGAGTGGTGCAGTATCCTGGGTTTTGGAGAAGTGTAATTCCTCCAGTCAAACTCCCAAATTTTGTTTAACCCCAAATCATGATAATCTGCTAACTCTGAGATCATAAGGTGTTCTGGAAAAGGTGCTTAAAATACACACCTGTGGTTTTCACTCATCCTGAAAATCAAAGGGTTTATAAATCACTCCGAAGTTTGTAAATCCTACATTTCCATAGAAATTCCTTACTGAGTGTTGTCACCTGGCAGTGTTTCCCACAGGGTGAATAAAACGAGGTCAAGTCATCCTGGTGTTTCCTTAGGGATCAATCCTGCTGCACTGAAGTTAATTATTAATTATAGTTAATTGTCTTCTGTAAAAGCAGGACAGAGCCTGGAGTTCCACGAGCAGCTGGTGCTACTGTAGCTCCTGCAGGGCAGCTTTTGGTCTCAGTTCATGGACTTCCCTACAGAATTGTGCCCATTTTCAGCCCGAGCTGAGCTCTTTCTGGGTATGGGTGGATGTACATGAGTGTGGAATGTGAGTGGCTGGTGGTGGGGAGAGGCTGAGACCTGGATTTTCTCATGTGCTGGGCTGGAAGGTTCTCTGCGGCTGCACTGTTCAGAAGTTCCCACTCCCTGTACCGTCTCTGATGTCTAAAATGGGTTGTGCTCCTGTTAAGTCCTACCCAAGAGGCTCTTTAGGGCCTTCCTAGAGGTGTTCTCAGCCACTCATTTGTATGGAACTTGATGTAATTTACACCTGAGATGCAGTAGCCTGAGCAGCTCTCGAGTTTGCCAGGAGCAGCTTTGGAGTACACACACTGTCCCAGTCTCATCCTTCCATCCCGGGATGATGTCCTTGGCCAAGGATGTCAAGGACAACAAGAAGGGCTTAATCTCTGTGGGTGGTAGGTCTCTGTACAGTGATCCAAGTCAGCCTCACCTTATCTCTGAAAGCTAAATAGACTAGGTCTATCAGCAACACTTGGTTAGTATCTGGAGATTTAAACCCTTCAAAAGCTGGTGGGGTAGGCACAAAGAACTGGTTGAAGGGGTGGGAGAAAACTTCCCCCACTGTCATTTCCTCACAGAAAGTACCATTGTTAAAGTAACCCCCAAAACACACAGTTAGTCTGTGATAGCCGTGTATCCATGTGCCTGCCTTCCAGACAGTGAAAAATCCATCAATTCCTCACCTTTTCAACCTGTAAAGCAAACTGGGTAACAGCCACAGTAGCCTTGGTTATAGGGCCCATATTTAGATAAGGGCCTGCAAATGGGAGAAATACAGCCACCCAAACCAGGGTAAGCCAGACCACATGGTGTCACCTAACCAGGTTTCTATATCCAGCACACACACAGAAGGAAGAGTAGAGATGAGAAAAGAAGAGGTGGTTCTTGGAAACCCACCCCAGAGAGACTCCCAACACATGGTGAAACCCCAGTGCAGGTTTGGGATCACGGCCATGCCTTCCTGGGCATGGCAGATCTCATCTCCATCCCCTCAGCTGTGCCAGGACTCACCCAGCAGCACCTCACACACCAGAGACAACCCCAAATCCCCCTGAGGTCCCCAGCCTGTGTCACCATGGCTGTCGAGGTGGGGGAACAGCCAGTGCAGGCCAGAGGGTCCTGGTGTCCACAGGAGGGACACGAGGGTGGGGAAGGGCCTGAGGGGAGGCCCTGTGAGGAGAGCCCTTGGTCTGTTCAGCTGGAGGAGACTGAGGGGAGAGTCACCACAGTCTGCAGCTTCCGTGTGAGGAAGAGGAGGGAGAGACACTGATTTCTGCTCTGTGACAGGGACAGGGCCCAGGGAATGGCTGGAGCTGTGCCGGGGAGGATCAGGCTGGATATCAGGGAAAGGTTCTTCCCCCATTGGGTGCTGGGCACTGCCCAGGCTCCCCAGGGAATGGGCACGGCCCCGAGGCTGCCAGAGCTCCAGGAGCGTTTGGACAGCGCTGCCAGGGATGCCCAGGGTGGGGTTGTTGGTGTGTCTGTGTGGGGCCACTCCATGATCCTTGTGTGTCCCTTCCAGCTCAGGACATTCTGGGATTATGGGATTCCATGTGTTTGCTTTGAGCCATCATTGAGTTCCCTCTCTGTGACAGCTCTGGATGTCCTCTGGCACTGCCCTGGCGTGGAGAGGCTCTCAGGTGATGTGCCTGTCCCTGGAGGCTGTGGGGTCCCTGATGGACATATTCCACTGGGGAGCTCAGAAGAGGCATCTGGGTTTATTCCTGACAACTTTAAAATCAAATAAAGGCTTTAAAGGCACTGCTTGCCTCTAATCCTCAAGCTGGGCTCCTGCAAGTGCACATGTGGATGTCAGCCTGGAAACCAGGTCAGGGAATAGAAAATTACACTTTTTAAAGAAAAGAAAGTGGGTAAATCTCATAAAGTTTCCTTCCCCTACCCCTGCCTGTAAATCCTGCCAGTGCTGGGAAGCAGCAGGGCTCCCTTCCGGTGTCTAAGCTTCTCAAAATCATGAAAATCCCTTGGTGGCAAATCCTAAAATTATTGAGGCAGGGGAGTGCGAGCGGCCGTGCAGATCCACATTGTCATGTGCAGGGTCAGGAGGCAGCAGGGGTTCATTCTGCCTGGCAGGGGGGATGTTGGAGAGATGGATGTGCCCAGAGCAGCCCTGAGAGGAGGACAAGCCCACCATGAGTCACCTGGGCTATAGGTGCAGAGCTGCCCCTTGCCATCCCAGCGCTAGGAAGGTATTTCCTCCTGGGCACAGACACAAAGAGAAGACTGACCTGAGGAATGCCTTTGGGGATGTGGTTTGCTGTCCCTTGGAACACTGATGCCTGGTCCTGTGTTGTATTTTTTGTCTGGATGTGTTTACCCAGACAAATGAATTCATTCTGGGGCTTTTTAAGGGTGTGACTGGTTGAGCAAAGGCGCTGTGGAAGATAACAGGGCACAGATGAACACTGGATCAGAGTCAGGCTGGTTTTCACTGTTCCCAGCAGCAGATCCCCATCTGAGCCCTGCCAGCTTTCACCCAGAAGAAGATTGTCCCCACAAAACCAGCTGGGTCTCGTTCAAAACTCCCTTTATCTGATCCCATTCATCCTGGATAACACCCCAACCCAGTTACATTTCCTCTAAATGGAGGTATTTTTCATACACAGTCATCCCACTGCAAAGCAGCGTCATTATCCATGTGTGGTTGGGCACAAACCCCTCAGATATATTTTGAACATCTGACATTTTTCCAAGAATTAGCAGTAGGAGAGCTGGAAAATGTTTGCAAACTTTTCCTTCCCACTTTCTTACCTCCAGGGAGCAAGCAGAAGATATTCAGTCCTTTCAGATGTTAATGAAATGTTGTATTTTGAAAGAAAAAATAGTAACAAACAGAAACATTTCTCTCCCCAGCTGATGCTGTGACTTTGTCCCTTCATTCTGCCATCACGGTCACTTTGTTCCTTTCATCTTGTTGAGAAGTTTGTCCTTTTGTCACACTGGGTGGGTGGAGTGGCTGAACTGCTTTAAAGAGAAGGTTATAAAGTTTATTCTGATCTTTCCAGTACCAAGTGAGTCCATAGTGGAGGTGCCCAAGAGAGGAGTGGTGTGGAGTGAGAAGCACAGCTCTGGGATGGGCTGGGGACACTGAGACAGGACCTGTCCTCTCTTCATGCCTCATTTGCCATCTGGGCCTCACGTCCCTTATTCTGGCTCCCAAAATCACCCTAATCAAGGACCAACAGTAAACTGGAGTGTGAAAACTTTTAATTCAGACTGTAAAGAGGAAGCATTGCTGGACATGTTCATGTGCCTCCTCAGGGGTGAGCAGAAAGGAAATTGAATTTGTCATCATTTTATCATCAATTCCATGTGAGTGTGGCTCTTGGGGACACAGTGGGCTTGGCAGTGCTGGGGAAGCATTTGGACTCAGTGATCTTAGAGGGCTTTTCCAAGCCAAATGATTCCATAATTAGGTTGGATCCAGGCAGGGTGCTGGTGGCTGTGCATTCCCAAGTGGAGCATCTGCGTTGTTCCTATGGTTTCAGCACTTTGGGATCAGGTTGCAGGAGTCAAAGAAGCCCTTGGAGAAGCAAATCAGAGCTGGGAAGGGATTATGAAGCATTATTTTATTATTATTGCTGCTGCTTGTCTGGTTCCTGTAGCTGCTGCAGGGTGGGAATGAGCAGCAGCCCAGGGTGGTACCAGCAGGTTGGGTGTGCCACACCTGGAACCACCCATGGGAGCAGCCACAGGCTCTCTGCCAAGATCCCAGCCATGATCCCACTCCTTTCCCAGCCCCTAAGGGATGTCTGTGTGTAGGTGTCACCCCACTGGAGGACAGTGGTACTGGAGGGAGAACCTGGGCACAAGAGCTCCTGAGGGACAACCCCAGATCCCCGGGGGGCAGAGGCAGAGGCTAAGTCAAGTCTGTGTCTTATGGATCTCAAGTCAGTCCTTTATTCATTTCATTCCACTGAGCATGGAATCATGCCATGGAATCCCAGAGTGGTTTGGGTTGGAAGGGGCCTTAAACCCCATTCCACCCCCTGCCGTGGGCAGGGACACCTTCCACTGTCCCAGGCTGCTCCAAGCCCTGTCCAGCCTGGCCTTGGGCATTGCTAGGGATCCAGGGGCAGCCACAGCTGCTCTGGGCACCCTGTGCCAGGGCCTCCCCACCCTCACAGGGACATCTAACACTTAACCTAAATCTCTTCTTTCAGTTTAAAACTGTTCCCCTGTGCCCTTTCTGCCTACTCTGCCTGTGTAAAAGGTTGCTTACTGGAAGGAGCTCTGAGCTCTCCCTGGATCCCTCTCTTCTTCAGGTGGACATCCCCAGCTCTCCCAGCCTGTCCCAGAGCAGAGGGGCTCCAGCCCTTGGAGCATCTCTGTGCTCTGGACTCCTTCAGCAGCTCCATGTCCTTGTCCCCTGGAGCTGGACACAGTGGGATCTCACAAGGGCAGAGGAGACTCAGTTCAGCCCTCGGGTGTAACTCAACGCTTGAGGCTGTTTTGGCCTCAGAAGAGTTTTGTCCAAGATTCTGGCTGGGATCGTGGAGAGATCTGAGCCAGTATTTGGAAGCAGGATCCTTTAATCCAGCAGTAAACAGTGCATGCCTGCTGCAGATGGTGTCTAACCCATTAGAGAGAGATCCCCTCACTGCTTATTTACCTCTGTCAGAGCTTATGAAAGAAAAATAAATGCTGTGGGATTAGTCCCCTAATGAATAGACCTGTGTGTGCATGCATGTAGTGCAGCATCTTACAAGTCCATCTCAGTAGTTTTTAGGCCTGAGAATGAAAGTTATAATGAGGAAAATATTGATTTCCCATAAAAGGGCTTTAATCAAATGCCCTGACACCCCAAGGGGGACAGAGCTCTGCTACAACACCAAATTGCACTTCATACACCATCTATTTCTCAAACACTGTATAAATGAGCCTGCCCAGTGGATATATGAGAGTTCCCAGATGTCGTACATCACAGCAACAGGGAGAGCTGTGAGGAGAGCCAGTGCTGCCTGGCTCAGGAAGGGAATGGTCTGGCAAACCCTCTGGGGAGCTGTGGCCACAGCAGGCTTGTTCTTCCCCTGGGCAGTGCCTGCAGCCATATGGGGTCTAATGGAGGGGTGCTTGCTCAGGACTGCAGAGTCCTGATGGCCCTGCTTGTCCCTAAGTGAGAGTGTTTGTTTTTCCCTTGGGGCTCTGAGGTCTCCCTGGAGCCTTCTCTCCTCCAGGTGAACACCCCCAGCTCTCCCAGCCTGGCTCGGAGCAGAGGGGCTCCAGCCTTCACAGCATCTCTGTGGTCTCCTCTGCACTTTCTCCAGCTACTCCACATCCTTCTGATGGTGAGGACCCCAGAACCTGTAATTAAAAAACCTCTCAGGGTTTGCTGTGTGTCAGCACAGGGGCAGAAGGAAGTTCATTGCTGCTCAGATCAGCAGACTTGAAAGGAGCTTCAAGGTGTTGACCCCGAGGTTCGCACTTCTCTTGAGGAAAATAACAGAGCAGTGGAGACCCAGATGAAAGCTTTGCCTTCAGGAGCCAGTTCAGGCATTTCTGGGAGCCAGTCAGTCTCAGCAACTTGCATGATAAGCTTTAGTTTTCATTGCTTCCATATTTCCTCCCCACCATCCTCTTCTGCCTCACCTCACTCTACAGTTGGGAAGTTCTTTATTTATGTTTTGGCTTAAATCAAATCGCCTTGGCTGTGTAGCAGGGAGCCAGGAAATATTAGCACCAGGGAATCAGTATTCTGGAGGTGCATTGCATTGCTTCCTGAGTGCTTATTTATCCATCCTGGAGGAGGGGAGGCTGCTCAGTGTCTGTGCCTCGTTGTCCTGCCAGGAGCATCCTCCCAGCCCAATATCTCCCTCCAAATGGAGCTGGGTGCCAGGGTTCTTCCAGGAGTTATCTGAACCACTGTTGATTTGATTAGAGCAGTTTGTCCTTCCCTGCCACACATAATTCCTGTGATGATGGCTCATTTTTCTTGGCTGTAAGTGGAATTGCAGCAAACAGATCAGTTGTCTGGCTCTCCCCCGCTAATGGATCATGCTGCTTCCTCGCGGTGCCCGTGCTCGCTGGCTTCACTCCTCTGCTCCACAAGAAATACTTCCCTACGCCCAGTGCTCTGTAAATCTCACCCAGAGCCTGGAAAGTTTGGGAAGTGCTCTGTCAAGTCACAGTGTCCTGGTTACTGGAGCCTCCCCTCTGAATCAGCAGCTTTTCTGTGCTCAGGGTGGGGAAGGCTGAGCCCCGCTGGCTCTGGGTGGGATCCTTGGGCACACCCTGGGCACACGGAAGGGCAGGGAGGCACAAAAGCCACCCCCGTGGGTCCAGGGCCACCAGCAACTCCTCTGAGGCAGCCAGAGGCTTCTTGGAAAGCAAGAGAATCACAGAACTGTTTAGTTTGGAAAAGCCCTCTGAGACCACGGAGTCCTACTATTTCCCAGCCCTGCCAAGGCCACCACTGACCCTTGTCCACAAGTGCCACATCCACAAGGCTTTTGGACACTTCCAGGGATGGGGACCACTGCCCTGGGCAGCCTGTCCAGTGCTTGACCACCCTTTCAGTGATGAAATTTTCCCTAATCTCAAACCGAAATTTTCCCTGTTACAACCTGAGGCCATTCCCCTCTCCTCCTGTCCCTGTTCCCTGGGAGCAGAGCCCAACCCCCCCCCCCCCCCCCCCCCCCCCCCTCTCCCCCCCCTCCCAGGTGGTGTGGNAATCTGACCACCCCATCTGTCCCCTCCTGTCAGGGAGTTGTGCAGAGCCACAAGGTCCCCCCTGAGCCTCCTTTTCTCCAGGCTGAGCCCCTTTCCCAGCTCACTCAGCCTCTCCTGGGTCTCCAGCCCCTTCCCCAGCTCCATTCCCTTCCTGGAATGGAAGCCCCTCAATGTCTTTGTCATGAGGGGCCCAAAACCATACCAGGATTCGGGTAAAGAGAGGTGACCAGTGCCCTGGTCCTGCTGGCTACACTGGCTGATAAATTGGTGACAACCCCAGAAATAAATCAGGAGCAACATCCACCTCCAAAATTAGGGAATGAAGGAGAACCATATCAGGAGCACTCTAGGGTGTGATTACAGTGATTATTGATTTTTCTGTAGGAGTGAACCATGGACCAGATTAGGAAATACAGCTCCTCTCTGCAAGGCACAGAGCAGGTGATTTGAGGGACAAACTGGCTCCAAAGACCTTATGGTCATGGTCAGGCTATTGGTACCTAGAAACCCCAGTGGAGCATCTTTGCTTCCCACCTTTTCAACTGAATGAGTGGGATTTTGGAATTTAATTGAGGCACCAGAAAATACTGAATTCCATTAAGAGTCCTGATCTGCCTTTATTTAACTTTGCACAGGGGTTTTGAAGTATATTAACAGGTTTAATACTCCAGTTCATACCCTCTGGCATGGCCCTGGTTTTGTTATGGTTTACGGCATTGCAGGGGAGGCTGAACTACATAAAAATGTGTGTCAGAATTTACACTCTCAGATTGTCAACCATTCACAAGTGTCACAAGGTTAATTATAGAGACTCAAACCTTTCTCACTCTCCCCTTCAGATACCATGTTTACTCACTACTCTGCACTGAAGTGTCTGGACTTTGGATGGATTTTACAAGCAGAAATAATGAATAACTCCAGAATAATGTGTGACTCCAGCTCTACTCTGTTCTGTGAGAGAGAAGATACATCAAAAATGATCCAAAATAGCTTTTTGCTTGGCCATTACACACCACCCCTCCTCCTTCTGGGACCCTTGGGACACTGGGCAGAGGAGCCTGTGGCATAAGGTGTGAGGGTGGGGAGGCCCTGGCACAGGGTGCCCAGAGAAGCTGTGGCTGCCCCTGGATCCCTGGAAGTGTCCAAGGCCAGGTTGGACAGGGCTTGGAGCAGCCTGGGACACTGGAAGATGTCCCTGCCCGTGGCAGGGGGTGGGACTGGATGAGCTTTAAGGTCCATCCAACCCAAACCACTCTGAAATGCTGTGATAAGTGAAGTGTAAGCAGAGCAGATGCCTTCAGAGGCAGGGGCCCCTCCAAACTGTCCCAGCAGTGTTGCTAGGGGGTCTCACTGTGAGTTCTTTTCATGAGGGAATCTCAGAGGGTTTCTGGATATGCTGCACCCATGCACAGTTGTGGTGGGCACTTCAGATGGTCTCTACAAACCCATAAAGATGATGAAGGGCCTGGAAGGGCCATAGGAGGAGTGGCTGAGGGCACAGCTCAGCCTGGTGCAGAGGAGTCTGAGGGGCAGCTCCAACCTCTGCTCTCTGTGACAGGGACAGGACCCAGGGAATGGCTGGAGCTGTGCCAGGGAGGGTCAGGCTGGATATCAGGGAAAGGTTCTTCCCCCATTGGGTGCTGGGCACTGCCCAGGCTCCCCAGGGAATGGGCACGGCCCCGAGGCTGCCAGAGCTCCAGGAGCGTTTGGACAGCGCTGCCAGGGATGCCCAGGGTGGGGTTGTTGGGGTGTCTGTGCAGGGCCAGGGGCTGGGCTGGGTGATCCTGTGGGTCCCTCCCAGCTCAGGAGATTTTGTGGTTCTGTGAGAATGAGGCTTTCACTGCAGGCACACACTGCCTGGTTCCTCTTGTTACAGAACTACCTGGGGTACGTAAATCAGCAGGGGCTGAGGATGGATGAAACCACACTTGAAAGGGCCAGCACAGAAAGGAAGCTACCCTAGGAATTACTTCTGCAGGAATTGCATTCATGGCCAAGGAAAAACCTGCAGAAATTGGCCTGGGAGAGGTTTTATCCAAGTGTCTGGGAGCTGTTAGCCAAAGCCAGGATCCTGCAGCCTCTGCAGCACACCCATCCTGCCTTTCCCTTCTCTCTGCCTGGGGAGAATGGAGACAGAAGAACATATTCTAGACCCATAAATCCCTCTTTGGAAAGCCTCCAAGAGCTCTTCCCACCCCTTCCTTCCTAGAGGCTCAGTTAAATTTTGGGTTAACCAGGGCTGGATATTAAACTGCCAAGCTGCCAGTCAGTGTGGGAATAGCACAGCACTCCCAGGGCAGGGATGGAGGTGAAAACAAGGAGAGAGCCCAGCAGGGTGTTGCCTGTGCTGAACTAAAACGCTGCCCCACGTGTGTGAAAATAAAATATCTGCACTTTACTCCTCCTGCAAGTGCCCCACAGGGACGATTAGGAAGCAGTGCTCAGCCTACCCCAAAATACAGTTTTTAGTCAATGAACTACTCATGTGGAAATGTGCTTCCCAACTCTGCTCTAGCAGTGCTTTACTCACTGTGTTCATAAAACCATGTCCTCTGCCCTCCTACCACCCCCCTTCACTCTCCTCACCTCCCTTCTAAAGAAGAGATGCTTTTTGTCTGTGCTGCATAAAATATACATTGGTACTTCCACATGGAGTGGGCCAACCATTTTACTGGTCAAATAACCTTCCCTCACAAGAAAATTTTCCCGCCTTCCTGTGGGAGAAAATCCTCACTCCATTCATTTTTAAACATTCCTTGTAAATTAAGACCTTGGTATTTTCTAAAGCCCTTCACTTCCCTGCCTCTTCATATATAAGCTTCTAATCCCTTTAATCTCTCTAGTCAGGAGGCATCCAGGCAGCAGGGAGCTTTGTAAAGGTGTGGAAATCTCCCCAAATTCCTGTGTAATGCCCTCCTGCTCTGCCTGGCGCCTTCCCCATCTGCAAGAGCAGGTGCATGGAAGGGCACTGCCCACAGGCTGGGATGATAATATTATAAGATGAAAGCTGATAAAGAAGAAAGGGGCTCTTTCTAAACCCTTTCCTCTCCCACCTTCTGGGAGTTTTAGCCCTCTCCACCATGTTCTGGATGGACCATGCCCCTCTTTGGCTGTCTGGCACCAGCACAGGGCCAGGATGCTGCTGCTGAGCTGCCCTTGGCACAAGGAGTCACAAACTCCTCATGAGGAGCTCAAGGCACAACCTGTGCGGAGCTTCAAGGTGGCCAAATTTGAGCTTGGTTGAAGTTTTTCCACCTGTACCTATTTAATGCTTATATTTGCCCATCTCCTCCTCGTTGAGCTCCATTGCATTTCCCAGAGGCTGTAACTGATGATTTAAATAGAGTGAATAGTGAGATTTCCAGGGGAGTTTTGTTGCCCATAGGGACAGCTAATTCTGAAGAGCAGAAATGAAATGTGATGGTGGCATGAATTGTGTTATCCGTGGCTTAGCCGTGGAGCTTCTGCAGAAATCCACTCAGTCCTTTGGTTTGACAGGCTTAGATTCATGAAATCGTTGGAAGGCACCTTAAAGCTCATCTCATTCAAACCCCTCCCATGGGCAGGGACACCTTCCACTGTCCCAGGCTGCACCAAGCCCCATCCAGCCTGGCCTTGGACACTTCCAGGATCCAGGGGCAGCCACAGCTGCTCTGGGCACCCTTTCAAAGAGAATGGAAAGTAGGTCCTGAGCATCCTTTAAATGGGGCAACTTGTAGTTTTAACAGCCAGAGGCACATTCTTAGATATTTTTCATGAAGAGTTAGAACTACCACAAGCTTTAGCAAGGCAGCTGGACCCCCTGCTTCTGCCAGGATGTCCTGATGCTGGCAAAGGGAGAACTCCTCTGGATGTGAAACTGGAGGGAGACAGCACCATGTGCGTGAGCTGTCATGTATGTGATAACTTGATGAATAAATTTATTGTCAGATTATCCCTTAATCTGCCCACCTGTATAAATCAGGCCCCAGGACTGCCCTGAATTCCATAATAAAGGAACGTGTAAGAGGTAGCAGGTTTTTTAGGAAGATTATCTGCCTCGCTTTAAAAGCAACAGAAGATCTGTCAGAGCAAGAAGCCTCTCAGGCTGATTACCCCCAGCGTTCCGTGTTTGTACCTGGTTTGTAATCTGACTTAGGCCTCATCCTCCAGCTGCTGGGTGTTGTCATGGCTCCGTTATGGCACTTACAGCCCTCAGCCAGGTCTCAGAGTAAATGCTCAGATCTCAGAGTGAAAACACATGCCCCAAGTCAAACATCTTAAAGAAGTCTCAGTTTACTGATACCTCTTTATAAACCCAGTTTGGGATCTTGCTGTAAAACAGTCCCTCTTGACTGGACAAGATGGATATTGGATGTGTGGGGGGTGGTTTGCATTAATGACCCTACAGAGGTTATCTGTAGCAGATACCACTGCCAGCATTGGCATTTACAGACTGCTTTTCCAGTGATTCACAGCCTTGAGCAAACCTTCATGGCTTCATCTTGAACCCAAAAAGCAACTCACATGGACTATGGCACGGGGAGGTTGAAGATCAGAGTGAAAGAACGAGAATTTTCCCCGGCTTTTCCATCTGAGGTGTTCTTACAGCTGCTCCAAAGGGGGAGGTTTTCATCTCCTCGTATGAATGCTCTTTATGCAGAAATTTCTGGTTTGAGATGTTCCCCTGAACTGGCAGCCAGTCACAGAGCCTGTGTGAGCCACAGGAATGAAATAACTCTGGAGGAGCTGACTGCAGGGATATTTCCTTCTCTCTGCTCAGGAGTGAGGGGTTCTCTGAGCAAGGGGACAAACACAGCTGTTGGGAGATCTTCCCTCACCCTCTTCACTAGTTTGGTTTTTAATAAACAAAAAAAAGGGCATTTTTAAAATAAACTCTCTTTTCTCTTTATTCCTGCCATGTCTGAGGGACATGGGTTAGGGGTGAGTTTGGCAGTGCTGGGATAACAGCTGGACTCTGTGATCTTAGAGAATATTCCAACCCAAATAATCCTGAAATTCTGCCGTGTTTGGAGTATATTTGCTGTTCTCCACTGCAGAGGCATTGTGAGAGTTGTGGTTGACAAAATCAAAGTGAGTTTCACAAAATCCCCTGGCACCAGGAGAAAGTGCAGGCATTAAATGGGTGCCAAGTGTTGCCATTACAGACCCCACCAAGCAGCTGTCACTAGTTTAACAAAACAAGAGCCATGTAGAGGGAATGGGGTTAGGAAAACCCTTCAAAAGAGAATTTTCTTCATTTTTCTGCCTCAGTGTGCAGCAGTGGACTCCTAAGCAATAACCACGTGTGGCACAGAGGTGTTGGCATGGCTCAGATTCCAGTATAAAATAGAAATGCATAACATTATAAAACCTCCTGCCTTTCCCAGAACCAGAGCGTGACCAAGAGTGTCAAAGACTCATGGGTGTCACGGCTGTGGGTGCATCAGGAGGGTGATTCCATGCACAACAGCACCCTGGCAAAGGGGGCACGGCAGAAAAGCTGAAATCCCACTAGAATGAACCACAAAATTCCATAAACCAGTTTAAATTTCCCATTGAACTACATCAGCTTCAGCTGATCGCCGAGCCAGGGCTGGGCCCCTGGTGTTTGTGTGGAGGAACAGGGGGCACAGTTCACAGCAGCTCATTTAGCACTGCAGATGAGCACTCACCAAAGGAAATGAGTTTGGGTTGGCTGCTCAGGGTTTATCCATGAGGGTCAATCACAGATTCCCTGGGGGGGTTCATCATCCATCACACTGGAACAAGCCCTGGGCATCTGAGAGCTGGGACTGAGCCTTCAGCACATGTGGAAAACGCTCTGGAGCAGGAGCAGCTTGGGGTCTGCATTCCTGGGGGATGGAAATAACAGAGGCAGACTCATCCAAGCAGGGCAGGGGGAACTCAAGGTTATGAAAATGAAATCATTCTTCTTCTGCTGTTTTCCCAACAACTGCTGCTGTTAAAATGAATAATTGTGGAGCAGCTGTGTCCAGACAGATCTCTTTGTGCTCACAGCTCTTTGTGACAGTCAAAGATGCCCTGCACAGCCAGGAAAGCAAACAGAGCTGGGAGTCACGCTGGCTTGGTGAGCCCCAAGGGGTCTGTGCATCAGTGGGGGAAGGCTCAGGCCCAGGCAGCCAGGTTTGCTGATAAAAGGTCAGTTTTGGCTGGGTTAAATAGGAGAAAATAGGGTTAACAGGATAAATTCCTGCCTGCTTCTGTGTGAGGGTGAATGAAGGATGATCAGCTTTTGGGCATGGGGATATCAGGCATGCATGGGGCAGTCAAGGGCTGTTCTTTGTCATCTCTGCTGCTCTCACAGGCAGGGTTGGGTGTTGGCCACTGCCAGATGCAAGCCAGAGTTCCTGGCGCTTCTCTGGTCCATGGTGGCAGCCCCACAGCTGCAGTGCCACCTCCCTGTCCTGCTGTGGCTCCCCCAGGACACCTCAGAGGGCTCAGGGAGAGGAAATCCTGGAGAGAAGCTTGTCTCAAGGGTTTTAGTGGCAGGTTTTGTTGCCTGGAAAAGCAAAATTTGCCATTGTGAGTGCTCCCTCCAGCAGGCCCAACAAATGAAAGTCAACCAGGAAATGTCCATGGGCCATTACCCCTCTCCCAGAGGAGGTTGAGTGTGATGAGGGCCAAATTGCCATTTAATGTGATCTAATTGATTTTATAAGCTGTTGTGTTAACAAGAAGCTCTCCAGTGTCCCCTGGCATCACCCAGGCAGTTTGACAGGTGACGTGTGCCCTTCCCCAGTGGCCCTGGGAGAGGCTGGGAGGCTCCAGCTTCATGTGTAACCCCCACGCTGGGGCTGGACCTTGGGAGAGGGTTAGAGAAAGGATCTGCAGAGATCTGGAGAGCTTCTCCCTACCTGCCAGGACTCAGGGGCCAGCACCCCCTGGTGTTTGGGGCCTGAGCTGAGTGGGAGCAGCAGGAGAGGAAGCTGTGGGGAAGCTGCTCAGCATCCCATGGGAAGGGCAGAGTTGAGCATCCCATGTGGGTGAGGATTTGCAGGGTCCCCACAGAGCCTGCCCTGCCCTGGAATTTTGGCTTTAGCAGGATGATCTGTGGGGAGCCACCTCCATCCCAGAGCAGAGCCAGAAAGGTCCTGCACCTCCAGTACTGTGTACAACACCAGCTGCTCTCCCAGCAAGCTCTCCACACTCCTCATCATCCTCATCAGGAGCAGCGTCCCTGGATGGGGGACACACCCAGTGCCCCAGCCCTCAGCTCCTGCAGCCCTTCAGCCACATCTCCTGCTTCGGACATGCTCCATCCACCTCCCCAAAGCTGGGCCGAGGGCTTGGCTAACATTGATAAAGTCACATCAAAAAGCTGAGCCTGGGGCTGTGGCAGGGACCTGCCAGCTCTGAGGGATGGTCCCAGCAGCTGTGAGGACATTCCTGTAGCTCTTTGTTTATGGATTCCAAGGGTCCCTGGTAATTGGAACACAGCAACTCCTCACACATAACAGATGAGGTGCTGGTGGAGAGGATTTGGCATTGCTTCACTCCCCTGCAGCAAGAAGGGCTCATAAGTCACAGCTGACAAATCTGTTGATGACTTTTAAACTTCATTTACAGAAAAGAATGACCATAATTAACAAACAATGATGGGCTACTAATCTTGCTGTTTTATTAAATGGGGGTCTGTGTCTTCAGCCCCTTCCGTGAGAGCTGAGTGCTGTCCCCAGGAAGGGCTGGCAGGGAGTGAAGGGGTGAAAGCAGCACCAGCAGGGAGTCCCAAGAACCCCCCCAGCCCTGACCCATGGTCCTGGCAGGCATGACTGGCACGATGCTGATGGAGCATGAGAGCAGCAGATGACTGCTTTGATCTCAGCTCTGGCCCAGAGCCCACGTGGGAGGGAAATGCCCAGAGCATCAGTCCCCAGGGGGAGCACAGCACCCTGTGCAAAACCAAGCTTGGCTTAAGTCCTTGCATCCGTGTGCAGCTGGAGAAGCAAAGGCCAGTAGATCAGGAGCAGGATTTGTTACTTTTCAGAAGGAAAGGGAATGGCTACCATCACAGGCCTTGCTAGTTGGCCCCTTGAGCAGCCCAGGTCTTCCTGTCCCACCTGAGATGCTTTCCCTGGAGAGAAGGTGCCTCCCCAATCTCTGTGGAGCCTCAGAGGTAGCATTTAGACAACCAAACCTCAGCAAATCCAACCAGAAATGAAGTGGAAGCAACATCCCAGCCACTCCACAGAGATTTGTGTCTTAATTGTTCATGTCATTCTGCATATTAGAAGTGTCTGAAATAATTGTGAAAGGCAGTCAGCTGGTAAATAACTCAGAGAGAAGAACGGACCATGGCAAACCCCTCAGCTGGTAAAGGTTCTCAGCGAGGCTCCCTGAGGCTCCTCATCCCATTTCCTGACCCCTCTGCCACAAGCCCAGTCTCTGGGAGCACCTGTGTGACTTTGGTGGTACCCATATGTCTTGGTTTGGAAAGATAGGTGTCTGCCAGGGAAAAGCTGGATCCTCCCTTGGAATGGAGAATGTAAACCTCCTCTCTCCAAATTATTATAATTTTGAAATTAAGGGGCTTTCAGGCAAAGATATGGGAATAGGAATGACAGTTCTTTACTAGGAAAATCAAAATAAAAATTTAGTAGTACAAAAAAGCAAACAAACAAACAAAAAAGAAACCACTGACAGAGTCAGAACACAACCTGACACCCTGTTGGTCAGGGTGTTGGGGCAGTCCAGTCAAGCCCTCCTGCAGTGACAGATGTGGCTCTGTTGGAGCAATGATCCTGTAGGAGGGGGCAGTTTTCCTCTGAAGGTCCAGTGGGGGTGAGATGGGTCCGGTGTTCCTCTGGGAATGCAGTGCACACAGGCTGGGCTGGGGCTCTGAACCTCAGGGTTTATCCAGGCAGGAATGCTGGGCTCCTCCCCCTGGGTGGAGCATCTCCCCATGGGATGATGGAATTGTATCAGCCCTGCAGTGAGCCTGGATGGCCCATGGACAGCAGATATCCCCTGGAGGGAGGGTGGGTGGTGGAAGGGATAAAGAAACACTGGCCCACCTGGTTTGAACAGCTGGCAATAGAATACAGACTGCTGGCTACATCTTGCATTGCAACCCAAGACACCATGACAGGGAGTCCTTCAGCAGGTGGGAGCACAGTCAGGTGGTTTTCTCTGCAGGAGAACATGGACAGGCTTCTTGAAGGATCAAGACCTCTTTGATCTGGGTGGTGACAGTCCTGCTGTCCTCAGCTCAGGATTTTGCCAAGTCTCCCGATAGCTGGGGCTGTGCTAAAATCCCCAGGGTCAGGGAATCCTTGATTAAATCCCCAGAGACAGGGAATCCCTGATTTCTGCTCAGTCACTCAGGCGCAGCCATCGCCCTCCTGGCTTGGCAGAGGTGACCTGGGGGATGAGCAGGACCAGTCTGGCTGGGAGGAGCAGCACTGGAGTGCTGAAGCAGCTGTGGCAGCACAGTGCAGGGCCTCTTGCTTAGGAGACAAGGTTAATGCTTGGACTTGGATGATCTTGGAGGTCTTTTTCAACTGTAATGATTTAAGAGACCAGTGGAGCTCAATAAGGGGATTCCATCAGTGAAGCTCCACCTCCAGCAGGTCATCTCTGGGAGCTGGGTGGCCCTGGGGGGGTTTAAATTAAATTAACTGGCAGCACAAAATGGGGGCCTTCCTGGAGCCCAGATTTTCCCTCTAGTTCAGCATTTCCCTGTGGTGAGAGATCCACATGTCCTTCCCACAGGAACCTGCATCATGGCCTTGGAAGGGGGAGTGTGGCCCAGCCCTGGAGAGCTCCTGGACATGGCCAGAGGGATTTGTGTGAGGAGGAGAGCCCTGGGCTCATGGATGGAGGCAGGGGATGCTGAAAGCAGCAGCAGCAATGCCAGTTCATTATCAGCTAAGAAATTTCCCAAAAGCTTCCCTTGGTTTTCCCCATAAATAAATAAATCTTTTGCTGTTAAAACAACACTTGAGCTGGTGGGGATATGTTCATTAAGGAGCATCAGAACCTGTGTGAGTGGGAGAGGGGGGATGGAAACGTGTTTTTCTGTTAGGCTGGGAATGATAAAGTATTAAAGAATAATTCTCAAGAAATTAGTCATGGCCAGCCATTAATGAGCATCTCGGTAACACACTAATGAGCTGGCTTCAGCTGCCTGTAAAAAAGGCCTTTAATTAGATTAGTGCATGTAGCATTGTCCAGTGGTAGGTAATCATCAGGTTTTGCACTGGTGGGATTACGAATGTCATTCTATTTAATTGCTGTTCCCTTTTCATTTTTTCCTCTTTTTTTTTTTCCCACTTTTGAAGATTCTTTCCTCCAAAGAATTTTGTTTCTGTTCTCAGACAGAACCTAAATGTTGTCCATGGAATTTTGCATCTGAAAGGGCTGCCAGACTGGGCTTATCTGATGCAATTGACCTTTAAAATTTATTTTGCTGCTGTCAAAAAGAATGTTGGTCTGTTCACAAGAGATTTCTGAGATGATTGGAAGCAGAGATTCCTGAAAACTCCACTTGTTGCATATTCTGCAATCAAAGGATGCTCCTATTTGTGAGGGAGGGCTTCTAGGAGAAAAGTGCCTTAATTTAAAATATATTTTCATGGAGAAAATGCTTTCAAAGACAAAACTTCAGCCTTGTCAAGCAGGTGGAAATGGTGGCTGCCCCATACCTGGGAATATTCAAGGCCAGGTTGGATTTGGAGCAACCTGGGATAGTGGAAGGTGTCACTGCCCATGGCAGGGGATGGAGCTCCATCTTTAAAGGTCCCTTCCAACCCAAATGTTTCCATGGTTCTTTGGGGTAAAACACTGTCTCCAAAGAGGATGCAGGTGAGCAGCTCTAGGGTGAGCCCACCCCTGTGCCATGAGTTGTGCAGCACTTGGGGGAGCCCCAGATGTGTGGAGACAAGGCAGGGTGAGAGAGCAGAGGCTGCCTGGACAGCAATCACTGTGCAGCTCTAGGTCATCCTTTATCACACTTATTAGGGAGGATTTAATGCTCTAATGAGTAGATTTTTAAACTTCTACAGGCATAAATAACACACAGGACAGATGGTAACGAGCCACAGCTATAAACTGAATGCTGACCTGATAGACTTTGTGACTATTGTACCTTTAACAGCTGATTAAATGCTTATTTAAACAGCTATTGATTATTTATGGCTCCGTTATGGAGGATTTCAGAAATTTAAACCAGAGCCAGCTTTTCAAAGGATTGGCAGGATTTCTGCAGTTTGAAATGACTTGTTTTAATTAAAAATTAAAACAGGAGGCTCTGCACAGAGAGAGGAAGATTGAGGGGAGCCAGTTCTGGCCCCAGTGTCAGGGCACAGCCCTGCATCAGCCAGGAGTGAATCCCAGATTTGTGGGGACATCACTGCAAACGGGAGGGGTTAAAGGAGATGCTCCTGCCGTTGGCACAGAGGCAGCAGCACAGGTGACATCAGCCCAGGTGCCTGGTGACGCCGTGCTGGAGCAGCTCCAGGCCAGGATGCTCCCAGTGCCAATTCCCCGTGCGTCAGCCGTGGCATGAAGCGGGGGCAGGATTGGGGCTGGAGCCACCCCTCCTGCAGAGCCACATCTGCCACGGGCTGTGGGGGCAGACGGGATTATTGCTGACGTCCTGCTGGACATCTCTGATGAGCCAGACCTGGCTCTTTGCTCTCCCCTTGTGTTTTTAGACCGAGTTTGGGATGGTGCAGCCTCAACCTGAGTGTGGGGAAGGGAAACAGGGTGGGGAGCAGCTCCCCCATCACCCACGCCATAAACTGAGTGGAGCAGGCAGTGGGGTCAGGGTTATAAGCAGGGATGGGAGCCCCATTTCCCTGCGGGTACCCAGGTGCTTGCAGGGGCGAGAATGTCTGGTAATGTCTGGGTGCTCTGCCGTGACCTGGGGGTGCAAAGGCATCACAGCCTCTGTCCCCGGGGCTGTCCCCAGCCTGGGGAGTGACAGCTGACCCTGCAGGTCAGGTGTGAACACAGCTTTTCATTCTTCCAGGGAAAACAAGGGTGGCAGCTGGGCTGAACCTGGGCCTGCCTGCTCAGGAGGGGAACCCGTGTCCCTGGGCAGGATGTGGGCCCCGCATTTCCAGGAGGTACCTGGGGGTGCACAGGGGCTACAGGGCTGCATTGGTGCCTACTGCATCTCTGCTCCAGCCACACAGCCCTGATGGGGTGGGCTGGCCATGGAGAGGGCGTGGGGGACAGTCAGGGGTCCCCAGCAGGGCGTGGTGCACCTCCACAGGGCCAGGAGGGCAGGGACTGCCACTGACAGAGCCTGAGCCTGGACAGGCAGGGTGCTAATGGCCTCAGGTAGTGCCACAGGAGGTTTAGCTTGGATGTTAGGGAAAACTTCCTCATGGAAAGCGTTGTTAAGCATTGGGACAGGCAGCCCAGGGCAGGGGCAGAGTCACCATCCCTGGAAGTGATCAAAAAACCTGTGACCGTGGCACGTGGGGATGTGGTGTAGGTGGTGCTGGGCCTGGTGGCAGTGCTGGGTGCATGCTTGGACCTGATGATCTCAGAGGTCTTTTCCAACCTTATTGATTCTGTGATGTGCAAGGTGGGGAAGTGTTGGGGAAAATTCACAGGCCCTGTAGAAGGAGCCCCTTGTCTGGTGGGAGAGGGGACAGCCCAGACTGGCACTCGAGGGACTCAGGGACCTGCTCTGCCTGCAGTGAAAGGATCCTCCCTTACTGGGATGTGCTTGGTTGCACTTACAGGGGGAACAAGGTTTGCAAAGGGACCCCACAGCTTCACAGTCTGGCTCCTGCTGAGCTCATCTCCAGCTTTCCAGCCCTCCCAGCTCTCAGCATAGCAAATATTCCCCCAAAAGACAACCCTGGGCCTGCAGAACCAGTCTAATAATTGTGGCATCTTTGTCTACCCCCTTTTTTAATAACTTCCCAGTCCTTTAACACTCCTCTTTGGGAGGATTGAAGCTGTTTTCCCCAGAAAACCCAAGTGCTGTTTTCCTCCCAGTGTATTCTGTTTATTGGAGCACACAGCAGTGAGCAGGATCTTCCTGCTCTCTGTGAGAAGGGCTGAGCCCTCCAGGTTTGTGTGCAGGACTTGCTGGGGACTCAGGAGTTATTGAAAAGAGTGCAGGGTTTGTGTTGGTTATTAAACCAACACTTCCAAGCTCGGCTCTCATGTTTGGGGACTAGCTAGGAAATTACTCAGGGCTCTCCAGGGAGGAATGATTGGCACTGGAAGTGGCAGGGGCTGTGCTTCCTGGGGCTTGTGCAGCTCTGTGCTCCAATGGAGCTGGGCAGGGCAATCCTCTGTCTCACAGCTGGCTGTGTTTCTTTTCAAAACTGCCTTTTTTCAGCTTAAAGGAAAACAAACCAGGAGCAGGTTGGCCAGAGCAGCTGGGGCTGCTGCTGGATCCCTGGGAGTGTCCAAGGCCATGCTGGACAGGGCTTGGAGCAGCCTGAGACAGTAGAAGGTGTCCCTGCCCATGGCAGGGGGGTGGAACAGGATGATTTTTAAGGTCCCTTCCAACCCAGCCATTCTGTGACCCTGTGATTCTCCTAAACCCCTCAGAGCCAAGGAGAAGCTTTGATGGCTGCCCAAAGTGAGGTCCTCGCTGTGGGACAGCCGTGCCAATTTGTTGTAGGGAATGTTAACTGCAGGCCTTCCCTAAAACTCATCTTTCTGGCTGCTTGCAAGAAAGTGCAAATCACTCCTGTGGCAGATTTTTGTCTTCTAATGTAATGCTGCTGATTTAGTCTTTAGGTTCATAGAAACAGAATGGTTTGTGTTGGAAGGGGCCTTAAAGCTCATCTCAATCCACCCCCAGCTGTGGGCAGGGACACCTTCCACTGTCCCAGGCTGCTCCAAGTGCTGTCCAGCCTGGCCTTGGGCACTGCCAGGGATCCAGGGGCAGCCACAGCTGCTCTGGGCACCCTGTGCCAGGGCCTCAGCATCCTCACAGGGAACAATTCCTTCCTAATATCTAACTGAAACTGACCCTCTTTCAGTTTAAAACCATTCCCCTGTGTTGTCCTGTCACAACAAACCCTATGCAGAGTTTTGTCCCCATCAAGTTCCAAAAATTTTCTGTGCTGCTCCCTTGCAAGTGACAAGAAAGATGTTTGGACGTGAAAGTTTTGGGATGAAAGCAGCAAGGGCAACCACCAAAAAGCAGTGAGGTGAGGGCTGGAGTTTGCCTTGCACAGGAGGATCTGAGATGGTTAAAAAGACCTGAACAAGGTGTACTCCACTCACACTGGAGCTCCACAGGCTGGATCGTCCATCCATGCTGGCAAGACACAGGTTGCTGTTGCTTTTCCTAATACCCCAAATGCCAAATTTGCCCCAAACCTGGCAGGGACCAGGTTTGTCCCTCTGCCCTATGCTGGAGGTCCCTGCAGGATGCCTGTATTTGTCAAACCTCCAAGCTGGAAAAATGTGTGACTGGTGTTAGTGGGTGGAGATGCAGGCAGGATAGAAAACCACATCTCCCCTCCCCTGAGCAAACTTGAGGAGAGGGGAAGAAGAGCCTGGCTGGTGCCGTCACAGCCACACAAAGAGCTCACAAAGGAGACCTGGGTTTGCTTTTTGCTTTCCCTTCTCCTGCCGTGACAGTTCGTCACTCACCCGGGGCCCCTGGGGTTTGCAGCCACCTGGCTCTCAATTACCCAGCTAATCTGGGAAACAAGGCACTGAGAGCAGGGAGGGGACAACTTATCAGCACACCAGTGCCAGCCTTGGGCTGTTCCTGGGTGGAATAGCAGGATTTTTAAGGGATTCCTGCACGTTGGCAGCAGCAGGGGCAGTGTGTGACATTGCTGCCAGGTGTGCTGTCACAGGAAGAGAGGAGAAGCAGAGGCAGGGAGGGGAGTTTGTTGGCATCGATCCCCCTCCCACCATGGAACAGGGGCATGTGCAGGTGGGCACAGTCTGTCCAGGGGTGTGGGAGCTCACTGGGACCCTGGAGTGCTCCTCACCACACCTTAGAAATGGCCCGGGGGATCCTTGAATTTCTGGGGTGCAAAGCTCAGTTCATCCCTGTTGTATTTTCTTCTCACCTGGCAGTGGCACACAGGTGCCCCTGTGCCCAGGGGGATGAACCCCTGGAGAATCTTGGGTAAATCCCAGGCTCCAGGGGTGTGTGGAGGGTCAGGTTGCAGGGCTGGTGGTTAGAGGGTGCTGGGGAGCCCAGCCTGGGTGCAGAGGATGTCCCCAGATGCTCCTGGGGTCACTGTGTTGTGGCCTCACTGCTGTCCCCTGCGGACTCACAGGGACTCTCCCTGTGCAGAGGGGATGGCACAGGCAGGAGGGAAGGAAGGAAGGAAGCAAAGGGGGAAGGGAGTAGGTGTAGTTTAGATATTGGAAGGAATTCTTCCCGTGAAGGTGGAGAGGTCCTGGCCTCACAGGGTGCCCAGAGCAGCTGTGGCTGCCCCTGGATCCCTGGCAGTGTCCAAGGCCAAGTTGGACGGGGCTTGGAGCAGCCTGGGACAGTGGAAGGTGTCCCTGCCCTTGGCAGGGGTGGATTGCGATGGGCTTTAAGGTCCCTTCCACCCCAAGTGATTCTGTGATTTCAGGCAGGAAGGAAGTATGGAAGGAGAAATCTTACTCCTGATAATCTCATCCTTAAGTCTCATTGTGTCTTTGGGGGCATTTGGGACTGGGAGTGCCAGTGCAATATCTCTGGAGGCTTTGGTGAGGCTAGGGGCACACACCCCTCCATCCCAGACCTCTCCTGTCTGGGCCTCAGAGTCCCTTGCAGAAAACAGGGATAATCCTAATACTCTGCCCTTGACGTTGTCCAGGGTCCTGGAGGTGAAGAACCCCTTTACACGTTCATTTAGTCATGTGCAAATATTACTCCTTGTTGCTTTTTGTCTTTTCTCTTTTCCAGCTCTAGTCCATCTTGTGGCAGTTGTGGGATGGGGGATGAAGGGTGAAATCAGAGCTGTGGAAATGCATCTGCTGATGCCAGCAGTGGTTACTGGAATATCCTGGAATTTCCAGGAGTATATGTGTATGCTGCCGTGTGGGTGTTTCTGACCGGACAAATCACCGAGTTCTGACTCAGCCCTGCTGGATGTTCTGTGGTATATCCAAGTGATGGTGGCTGGAGAGGCCGCTCTCCTCCCCAGCTGTGGAGCTGTGCTGTTTCCCAGCTGATGGCTGTGCTGGATTTCACCTGGACACACACGGACTGCAGGGAGGGGGAGTATGAAATACTAACAGCCATGGTTAAAATGCCCTTTTCCAGCTGTTAGAGTAAGGAGGCCAGTAAGTGGTGCTAAATGACTGCTGTGTTTAAGAAGAAATCCCAGATGGGTGGGACAGAGGAGGAGGGGAGGCTGATTTCTCCAGGGAAAGCCTGGCTGGTGTGTGGCAGCAGCAGAGCACCGTGTGCTGGGTGCTGGCACGCGCAGTGCCCAGGGCTTGTGAGACACCAGCGATGGGCCCAAACCCTCTGAGCATTCCCCAGCCTTGGCCTTCCCTTCTCCCTGCTGCCAAATCCCTGCTGCCTGCCCGGGCAGGGCCAGCAGGGCGTGGGCAGATGGCCCTGGAGAGCTCCCATTTGCAGAGACAGTGGGGTCCCATGGCCTCCCTCCTCCGCCCTCCCAGCAGCGTGGCCATCATCTTACCTGACCTTGGCTTGGCCATCTGGTGGCCCTGTCCCATCTCTATCAGCCCAGGCACGTCCCCTGCAGAGCCTTGCCATGTCCCAGAGTGAACTCCCAGGGATGAGCTCCCCGCTCCATCACTGTCCCTGCAGTGCAGGGTGTGTTACCCATAGGTAAGGCTTTATAAAGCCCTTCCAGAGGGCTGGAAGCTGCTCATCCCATGTCCAGCTTTGTGGGATTGTTGGGACTCAGCCTCCCAGGTGGGCAGGAGAGGACACACAGGCATAGCACATGCTGGTCCAGCTGTGGGAAGCGTGGGGAAGGTCACAGGAGCCAGACAAGGAGGGTGCCAGGTGGGGATGGGCAGCAGGGACCTGGGGGAGGCACAGACTCCCATTTTCCAATCCCCCCAAATCCATGGCAACCAAAATCTTCATCTTGAGGGATGCCTTAGGAGGTTTCCTTATCCCAGTGAAGATCTGTCTGGTACATTCCTGCCCACACCTCAGCTTCATCCAGATTTTTTTTTTTTTAGTAGGAAACCCACATGGGGAAGGGTCCATTGACAGCTGCAGAGCTGGCTCATGTGGTACCTGCTGAGAGCCCATGGAATTTGGGGAAAAACATAGTTATAAACATGGTTTTATATCCCCACCCTCCCCACATCCCACCTGAATCCTGCAGCCAGCCTGTTCCAGCCCAGGCACTGAAGCAGCTTAACCCACATCCCTCCTACACATCCTTAAGGAGCTCAGCCCCTGATGTAATTGGGGTTTGCAGCTGCAAACAGCTGGGCAGAGCTTTAGGCCCATGTAAATAATACCTGACTGGGTTTATTAGCCCTTGGGGAGGCTTTGGGCTTTGCCTAATTTGGGACTGGGGGGTAGCAGCAGTGAAACTCTTTAGTGCTGGGGTGCGAAAGCAGAGCCAGGAGTGTGTTTGGTGGGAGTGCTGTGTCTGATTTTGAGGAAGGGAATGTTCCTCAGCAGTGCCTGCAGCAGACCCAGACCTGAAAATTTGACTAAGCTACTTCTTTTCTGTGGCAAAGTGACGTGATTGGTGTCTGCCCTAACTTCAGGAAGGCTTTGGACACGGTCCTGCAATATCCTGGCATCCAGGTGGGATACAGGCCCTAGGGCAGTGCAAGCCAGATGGTGGGTTCCAAGGATGGGGAGAAGGGCTCAGACTCTGCCCAGGGACCAGAGGAATTTCTCTGAGGTCTTGGGGAAAGAAGGGCCATTGGTGGGTGGAACATGGGTTGGAGACTTGCCCAGACACCACCAGATGAGGATGGAAAAGTGGGGGTGCATCCTGCAGAGGGGAAGCAGTTTAGGGGGACCAAGAGTGTCCCCATGGCATGGCTTGAGCTGGGGGAAAGGGGTGCCAGGGCAGGCTGGCTCTGAAACAAGAAAATACAGGTTTCAGGAGCTGGAGACTCCAGGAGTCACCAGGTGTAAAGCCACGTGCTGGAGTCACCTGTGTGACATTGCTGAATCCCCAGGGAAAGGAGGGCTGTGTGGGGGTTCACAGCAAGTCTGATGTGTCCTCGGGGCATCAAGGCCACCCAGGGCCACCTGGCTGCAGACACCCCAAAGTGTGCAGGCTGTCTGAAGGTCCTGCACAGCCTCAGCCACTCACAGCCTGTTCAGGATGGAGGTTCCCTGGGCACTGGCCACCCTGGAGCAGCCTCCAGCCGGGCTTGGTGCAGATCCTAAGGATTTCTGTGAAATGAGTCCTTGAGGCTTAAGCTGGGTACCCAGAGTGAGCTGGAAAAAGCCTCCGTTTCTCCACGTCTGCACCAGTTTCCTCTGGGAACCTCTTCCAGGTGGCACTGCAAAAATAAGTTCAAACAGAGAGCATTAAACAAGGGCTGATGTAGGGGTGGAAGTTGGAGCACCACTTACCAATGGTTGAGAATTGAATTCACTTAGATTTCTTTAAAAGTCCTGTCCTTTGGCTATTTTTCCCAGGGTTTTTAGGAAAACTCTGCCTGCCAGGAATTGGTTTTAAGGTAATAAAACAAAAGTCTCTGGCTCTTTTAATCTGTAAGCGTGAAACGGAAAATATGAGCCAGACTCAAAGTCTAACTTTTTTTTTTTTTATGATTTGATTTAGCAGGAAGATTATTTCCAGCCTCAGTGGCAGGTTAATGGAGTTACAGGGGTTGGAGCCAGAGGAGATTTATTGTGGAGTCACATCCTCACAGAGAGGCTCAGACCTGCCAGGTGCTCTGTGTGGTCTGGTTGAAATGGTGAAAGGGATGGAGTGTGCAGCTGTTTGTGCTCCCAGGTGGGAAGGTGGAGGTGTGCCCCTGGCAGCTGGGCACAGAGCCCATTGCTGCGGGATTGTTCCAGCATCCTGTGGCTCCTGGGTCAGGCTGCAAAGCCCCTCTCTCTGTGGGGATGGGGCAGTCTCCTCCTGTGTCCCTGTCCTCGACTGGAATTTCAGCTCCTGGGGTGTGCAGCAGTGCTGGTGAGCAATGCTGGTCTGTGTGGGACTGTGGCAGGAGCAGATCCCAAAGGAGCTCAGAAGGGAAAACATCGACCCCTGAGGAGCCAAAGTGGGACTCCCCTGGCAAAGGGTGAAGTGGCTGTGAGGATGTTCTCCCCTCTAACAGAGGAGAGAGAAGCAGTCAGAGACTTTGTTCCTGTTGGGAATCTCTGTGCAGGAGAGCACAAGGAAGAAGCAGAATTGGGGTTTTGGAAAGTCTTGAATGCAACCCCAAAATATTGTGGCTTCCTGCCAGGCTCAGCCTGCCGGGGCAGGAGTATAGGAAAGGTTAGGCCTCAGCAAAGCTGGAACATCCCAAACTGCCCTGTCAGTGCTTCCAGCAGGCTGGGCTGGGGGCGGCAGAGCCTGCCAGGGCTTGGAGACCAGGGGGCAGCGTCCACAGGGGCTGGACAGTGCAGGTAGGCAGCTTCCACTGTCCTCACCTCGGGCCGGGCTGGTCACACTTGGGCTTGGAGCCCAGAGAGCCAAAGCCCCAAAGCCAGGCAGTGCCAGGGCAGGTGCTGGGGACCACAAGGCAGGGACGGCAGGCCCTGTGGTAGCAGTGCAACCCCTGTGCCACGCTTGGGGCCCTGCAGGAGTTGTGGACACCCTGGTGGTGTTGCCCTTGGGAGTGGGAACACCTGTGGTTGCTGCTGGAATGGGCTGGGGAAAAGCAGCATTTCAATGTGCATCACAAAACACCTTGCACGGCTCCTGGCTAAATCCCACATCCCTCTGGGTCTGGAAATCAAGCTGATCTCTCTGGACAGCTGTGGGTTTTGCTGGAGTTAGAGCAGACAAGCCACACTGCCTGGGATTTCTCACGATTTCCAGCCCTGTCCCTCGTGCTCAGAGGGCAAACCTGTTCCAGTGGCTGCCTGTGAGCTACCTGAGGCACAAAGGAGGAGGATCCTGCCTTGCAGCCGCGGGAAAGGGTTTGGAGTGACTGCCAGCTGATGTGATGGTGATTTCCAAGCTAACAGTGACACCTCCTGTTTGCACAAAATCCAGCCCAAAACCCGGCATGCAGGCAGTGCAGGTGCACATGGGCTGATCACTGCTTAAATCTCTTCATTTATATCCTGAAATCCCAAGTCCCCTTCCAGGTGCAAGTGTGGCCCCACAGGGACAAACCCATCCCTATGTAAGGTGAGGGCTAGGCTGGGCTGGGCTGGGCTGAGATGGGAGGTGTTGGCAGGGGAAAGCCTGGAAAGTGGGCATGAACCAAGGTGCTGGATGCAGACTGCTTCAAAAAGAGTTCTTTGAATTATGATTTAGCACTGAGAGGTGAAAGCTTTGGTATGACAGCATTAAAGCTTTTACTTAGATGTGAGATGAATTTAAATCTTGGTTTCTCCCCTTAAAGCAACCTTAGAATCACAGAATACCCTGAGCTGGAAGGGACCCACAAGCATCATTAAAGTTCAACTCTTGGCCCTGCTCGGAACCAACCAGGTTAATTAATAATTGATCAGCCTGATCAATTAATTTCTAGCAAAAATTTAGGATTGACTGTGCCAGTGGTCTCCCAGCACCCAGGGGCTCCCAGAGATGGGATCTGCCCCACTGTGACCAGTTGAAACTGAGGAGCTGCTTCCTCCACCAAGAGATTTGTCCCCCACCCTCTGTTTCTCTGTGAATCCCTTTGCACACCCTCCTGAACTCCCCACCTGTCCTTGCAGGCATCCAAGATGTCCTTGAAGGTGCAGACCAGCAACATCACCAACAAGAATGACCCCAAGTCCATCAACTCGCGGGTGTTCATCGGCAACCTCAACACGGCGGTGGTGAAGAAGTCAGATGTGGAGACCATCTTCTCCAAGTACGGGCGCGTGGTCGGCTGCTCCGTGCACAAGGGCTACGCCTTCGTGCAGTACTCCAACGAGAGGCACGCGCGCGCTGCCGTGCTGGGCGAGAACGGCCGCGTGCTGGCCGGACAGACCCTGGGTGAGTGCTGGCTGGGAGCCTGCTGCCTGCGCCGGGCTCTTCTTGTTGGCTTTTTCATCCCTCAGTTTGGAAATGTGTCAAGTCTGAGCGGGCCAGCCTAGGAGCAAGAGAGGCTGCTGCTTGGTGTGAAGGAATTTGTTACATGGCTAGATCAGTCTCGGGAAGGTCGGAGTGTTACAGTCCGTGGCAACGTGCAAAATGCCTTCTAGCACAGACTCCCCATGTCACAAGCAACAGCAACACCCCTGATATAATGCATTCTATTCATAAATCATCCAACAATGTACAAACGTGATGCTTTTACTGTCTTTTTGCACCTGTCCTGGTCTAACAGAGTTGTGTGACAATGGTCGTCATTTCTTACACAAGGCCTACCCCTATAGCCTGTCTATTCTGTCTAGCACTGTTAGCAATGCTATGTTATATTTTTGTTATGTCTAGGACTTAGTTAACTTTGTACAAGGTAACGCTACTGAACTTTAAACTGGACTTTAGGGCTTTTCTGTCAACTGTACAGTCTCTTATTTGCTTAAGGCACTTAAGGCATATTTTTACTCACCTAAAACTAAAACTTACATTCCCATTTCATGCCTATGTGACTTGGTGTATCTCAGTTTCTCCAAGGGTTTCAAACCAACCCCTGCATTCTTTTGTGCCTCTAAGCCTGTGTGCACAGGGTCCTGGGAGATTTCTGTCTGGTTTCCAACAGAAATGGAACTCGAGATAATTTTAATAAGGAGGATAATATAAAAAAGTGTATTTTTATCTTAAGGCTTTCAGGGGCAGTTGTGGAAAGATGTCCACAAAAGCCCACTCAGCCCGCAGGGGTGAGTATATTTTTATACGTTTTAGGAAATTAGGATAATTGATAAGAAGTCCCAATTAGGAGGACAACTCATGAGGCAATTCCCCCCCAGGTCAAGCCCCTTCTCTGGAGTCCCCACCTTGGCACTTGGCTGTACTTTGTCCATGAAATGTATCTCAAAGTTGTTCTCAGCCTTGGTTCCCAGGAAAAAACAAGATAGCACTGCAGCCTTGTATCCCCCAGAGCTTGGAGCGCTGGAATTTGTTTTGTTTTTCTGCCTACAGAAAGGCCATGAAAAATTACTGGAAAAATTTGTCACTAATACAATAGGCTACAGAGCTACAAATAGATGTGTGAAGAATAAAGAGAACATATAGAAGAACAAAAAGGCGAAACCCAAACCAGCATCAGTTCCATGGGGGATGGTTAAGGAGTGGCCAGTGCCTGGTCAGATTGGGATGCTGGTTCTGCAGAGCGGGTCAGACATGACCCAGCAGGGCCAGAGTGACAAGGCAGGGTCAGCCAGGCACAGAGCTGGAGCCTAACATTCCAACAGCACCGCCAGGCAGGGGCTGAAGGCTCCCGGCTCCCATGTGGGATGGGATCAAAGGCACATATGACACTGTGGCCCAAAACCTCAGCTCTGGGCTGTGATTGTAGGAGCCAAACAGCAAAACCACAGCTCTGGATCATCCCTTGTCCTGCGACTGCTGGGGAAGAACGAGGATGGGGAAAGACATTGCCTGGTATCAAAAACATGGATACATGACTTCCCACTGCCAGAGAGCAGGGTTAGATGGGATATTGAGAAGGAATTCTTCCCTGGGAGGATGCTGAGGCCCTGGCACAGGGTGCCCAGAGCAGCTGTGGTTGCCCCTGGATCCCTGGAAGTGTCCAAAGCCAGGCTGGAGCAGCCGGGGACAGTGGAAGGTGTCCCTGCCCATGGCAGGGGGTGGGACTGGGTGAACTTTAAGGTCTCCTCCAATCCAACCCCTTCTGGGATTCAGTGATTCCCTTCAAGGACCAGGCCTTATCCTCAGCCTGTCAGGAGAGCTGATCTCCAGAGCAGCTCGGCCTCACTTCAGCCAGCAGATGTTAAACAAGAGAACTTCCCCCCACATCTGCACTGCTGTGAGATGAAAACTAACAAGCAAATCCTCCCAGCTGCATCTTTGCTTTTTCAGATTGCTCTGAGATGTATTCTGAGGTGCTCTTATCACCACCTCCAAGCTGAGAATTGGAACTGGGGACAGGATTTTTAATGAAACATGGTGATTTCCAAGCCTGCTGTGGGCAGTGGGCACCCAGGAAAGCAATTTGCAGCCCATTCCCACCCTGCTGCTGGCACAGCAGCCTGACATAAGAAGTTGTGCAGAGGCCATGCTGCTTCCTCTGAGGTTTATCCAGATCCCAGAAACTTCTGCTCACTTCTCTGGAGCTCCAGAGAGTAGAGCTGCAGACCTGGCAGAGCTCAGCGTGCCAGGAATGCTTCCAGCCCAGATGTTGCCCACATGTGCAGCCTGAGATAGGATGGAGAGGGCCTTGGGGAACCCAGGAGCTCCTTATGATGCTCCAGACAGACCAAGGAGTTGTGGCCAGGAGACAGGGAGCACCTGCTCACTTGGCTGAAGAGGGAGATGAAAGGTTTGCCGTGAGAAAAGCCTCCTCTCAGAAAACCTCAGCTGGCAAGAGGCACCCTGGTAGCAGAAAGGGTTCACAGCCAGGGAGCTGCAGCTGGGCAGGGCTGTGTCCTGGGCTGAGGGATTGATCCCTCTGTTCCCCTGCAGTGCCAGCAGCCTTGGTGCCTCGGCAGGCTCAGAAAGGTGACTGTGTGTGAAATGTTCCTGCTGGCAGCAGCTGGCCCTGGACCTGCCCTGTGCCCACGTGCAGCCCTCTCACCATTCAGGCTCAACATTTCTCCTGCAGCTAGGAATGGCAGGGAGAGGAGGAAGACATCAAGGAAAACACAGGCTCCGATGGGATTGTGCCTCCAGAGCAGCACTCAGTGCCACAGCTGAGCCAACCACACCACATTTGTTGTTCAAGCTCAGAAGGAGGCCAGGCTCCAGCTTCAGCAGGAATAAGGTCTCTTGGCAGACCCCAAAAGGCAGCCTAGGAATTGCACAGCAAGGCCCTGGGCAGTGGGAGTGTGTCCATGCTCCTCCAGAGTCATGTCCTGTGTGTGCAGCCTGTGCTCCTCCTGCTCAGCTCACCCCAGCAGTGCTGCAGCCTTCCTGTGCTCCTGAGGATGGTTTTCCTGGTTAATACCCTTCGGATGTTCTTTGGATCACTTTGTAGGATCTTTATTTTGATGGTGTGTGGACCCACCTGTCCACATTTCCTCATAAAGTCCCTTCATAAAGCATGAAAAAACCAGACATTTTAAATGGCCTGATGTGGTAAAAGTTGGTTGGATGCCCCCTAAGGTGCAGGTAGCAGAAAGCAAGGCATCATTGAAGAAATTCCTCCCTGTGAGGGTGCTGAGACCCTGGCACAGAGTGCCCAGAGAAGCTGTGGCTGTCCCTGGATCCCTGGAAGTGTCCAAGGCCAGGTTGGAGGAGGCTTGGAGCAGCCTGGGACAGTGGAAAGGAGCAGCCTGGGACAGTGGAAAGGTGTCCCTGCCCATGGCAGGGAGTGGAATGGGATGGGCTTTCAGGGAAGATTTCTTCCAACCCAAACCATTCTGGGATCTTTTTCTCCCACCATCTCTCTGGTCCATCTCAGTGCTCCCGTGGGGCACTGGTCTCATGGAGCTGCAGGATGTCCCCAGGAATGGGATACTCTCAGCTCTGCTTCTCTGTGGGGGACCAGGTCCCTCAGGGCAGGTCAAGACAGCCCCTGAGGACATTCAGTAGGTGACCCAGCTGTGATGAAGTGTCCTGAACCCACCCAGCCCTCTCCAGAAATACAGATGTGGCTCCTCCGAGCTCCTGGAGATCACTGGCCTCACACCAGCTGATGGAGAAGGTTCTTACCAACCCCATGGACTCAGCAGCTGGTCTTTAACTCCCTCACCTTCCACTACCTGGATTTTTGAAATATGAGGGGTGTTTTTACATGAATACTCCTTCCTTTTTATTCCTGCCATATCTGAGGTCCATGCTTTCGTGGTGGGCTTGACAGTGCTGGTCCACATGAGGAAATCTTGTCTTGCTCAGCTCAGACCTGACATGCCCAGAGGTCTGACACGCCCAGAGGTCTGACACCTCTCCATACACATAGGACCTGAAGAACCAACAGGGTTTAGGGCTGACTGGAGAAGGCAGAGGGGCATTTGCACCGCTCACCGCTCTGAGTTCTGGCCCCACACCTGATGTGGGATTGCTGGGCTCTCGGCAGCTCCATGAAATTGGCTGTGTCACTTGATTCTCACATCAAAAGCACGTTTGGCACCATGGCCAAGGAGTGACATTTCCTCAGGGGATTAGAGGAGCTCATTCTCCCCTCCCCTGGCAGAAGATGCTCCCCCAAGAGCAGCTGCAGGCACAGGCACCCCGTGCAGAGTTGAACGCAGCCAGATCCACAGCAGTGCCCAGCTGGCTCATGCCCAGCATTCCTTGTTATTCCCGAAGGATCAAGGGGTGGATGCTCAGCAGTCAGCACCGTGCAGCAGGTTTGGATTTTGCCTTATCACACGGAACTCTCCCAAGAAAGCTGTCCTGGATTTGTGTGTGTGGAGTGGGTCGTGTGCAGGGCGCTGACTGCTCAGGGAATGGTGAGTAGCTCTGGAAGGGCAAAGGAAGAGGTTTGCCAAGTGCCAGGGTTTTATTCACCTTCCTGTGGAGCCCCAGATGTGCCAGAAGCAGGTGGGATGTGTGGGGGGTGTGGGGGAGCTCATTTCTCTCTGGCATACACCCCAGCTCTGTGCCCAGGTGAGGTGAGGGCAGTCAGGGATGTGCCATGTCACAGCTGCGTGTCCCTTCCTTGCAGACATCAACATGGCCGGGGAGCCCAAACCCAACAGACCCAAAGGGCTGAAGAGAGCAGCCTCTGCTTTGTACAGGTAGGTGTTAAGCACAATGGGTGAAGTCCCTGGGCTAGTGTTTGCCCTCCAGCACACCCCAGCCACCCTGAGCTCCCTGCTGCCTGCCCCACAGCCTGGGCACTGCTGCACATCCAGAGCTTCTCCCAAGGGCTCCTCCTTCCCTTGGCAGTGCCCCTTGGGCTGTGGCAGCCCCAAGGCTGGCCAGTGTCTGTGGTGTTGTGGGAGATTTCCTGGGCATGGTCCCACCTGTGCAGGTGTTGGACCTGGAGAGGGTCAGGAAAGGGTGGGCAGTACCTGAGGAGCGCCCTCCCTCCAGCCAGGGAGCAGGAGCAAGCACAGAGATACTGGCTGTGGGGGAAAAACAGGGAACAGGGATAATGCAGGGAAAGAGAAGAATTGACTGTAGAAGAGAAGAAAGTGGGAAGCCCTTGGGGTGACAAATGGACCTGAACCAAGGAGGTGTCTGGGGGAAAACCCAAGGAAGCCTGTTCTGAGGAGCACAGCCAGGGGATCAAGGGAACAGGAGGGACAGGTGGGGCATGGAGAGGTCTGTGGCATGTGGAGCATGTTACGGATGCCAGTGAGCCCTCAGCTCAAGAGAATTTATCATTTCCACAAGAGGCGAAGATCTTCATTTAAGCCCTAGACTCTGGAGTCAGGGGAATGTGGGAGAAATTCACTAAGTTCTTGCTTCTGGTTGCAAAAGGGGAAACCTGTAAAGGTATATCAGGAGTGCCCTGCAGGTTCAGGAACCCAAAACCAAGTAGCAAGGTCCCCAAATGTGTTTTATTTATAAATTGTCATAAGTTTGATGCCAGTCTCATGGTGAGGAGACTGAGGGACTGACTCAGGAGCTGGAAGGTGTGAGGTTGGGAGGAAGAGACTAAAATCAGTATTGGGGTTATAGGTGGGTGTAGCAAAAGGGAAAATCATGAGAGAACTGGAGATTTTTCCATAAGAAGAAGAAATAAGTGTGAGAGGTGAAAAGAACCTTGTGGTTCAGACTCAGCCATGTGGTCCTGCACCAGTGTGGAATGGCAAATCCTGGTTAGAAAATGCAGCTCTGGCACAGCCAGACCCTCCAGAGCCCCAGCAGCCTCCCACCACCCACAGGGCATCCCTGGGCTCCTCCCAGGAGCCTCTCAGCCCAGCTCCCCCTGGCAGCTTTCAGACACATTTCTCCTCCCACCCTGGGAGCCTTTAGCCTTTCACAGGACATGGCTCTCTGGATTCCCAGGGGACGCCACTTGAGGGGAAGGGGATAGGAGCAGAGATGACAAATCCTGCTGTTCAGCCGCACGTGGACTGCTCTCGTGGAGCTGGGGCCATAACACACATCAGCTCATTCCATACATCTTGCACTAATGAGCTTTTCATTTACTGCTGAGCCGTGCCTGGAGCACTAATTCCTTCCTCTGGAATGACCAATATTTCAGACTTCCAGACTGCTGAGAGAGATGTTTGCTCCCTCCCACAAATATGGATATGCTAAAATATGGGCCAGAGAACTGCACTGCTCCGAGCTTCAGCAATATTTCATTGCAGACTGGCTGTCAGATTAAAACTTTGCCATCTGGACTGGCAGAACTTACGATATTACCTGGAAAACAGGGATCCCAGGTTTGCAGCAAGTTGTGGTTACAGCTTCCCAAACCACCATCAATTTTTCTAAATGTTAGACTTCAAAAATCACAGCACTGTAATTTATAGAAGTGCTGTGTTAAACACAGCAGAGGATTTTTTCCGAAGGCCGGGTTTTGCTTTGCCTCACTCCAGGTCTGCATGGCAAGGTCGAGGGGAAGGCAAGGCACGGAGAATTCCATTTTGAACATACAGAAAACAACAGCTGTGACATTTTCACCTATCCACCAGCCAAGTGGGTGTCCAGGTGTTTAACAGAAATCTTTGGGAATGTAGCCTCGCATCCACCTCCACCCAGGCTCACATCACATCAGTTTTTTCAGGTGTCTCCACACGAGGCACCTTCACTTCTTACAGAGCCTTGCTGCCATCACTGCCCTCCTCTACTCTTGGATCTCTGGGCCTCCCTCTCTCCGGCGCTTCCCAGAGCATCCCTTTGCACAGGGAAGGTCCCTGCCTGGCACCGTGGCCACCACCACAGGCGTGGCCATGCTGCCCATGGGGGTGGCTGGGCAGTGAGCTGCTGTGACCCAGGGAGTCACTCGCTGTCTCTCCAAATCTGCCTTCTGGCAACTTTTTTTTTTTTTTTTTTTTTTGTACAGCAAATGTCTGGGCAGGATTTCCTGGGGCATTTGGGGCCACGTTCAGGTTGGTGCCAGAGATCCCACCCAGATGCTGTAAGCTGGCTGGGAAGGGAAGGTGGCTCTGCCAGTGCCACTCTGGGATTTTGGAGGCACAAATCTCTGCCCTGTCCTGCAGAGCTGGGGCTAAAGCTGCTCCATGGCCAAAAGGACAGAGAGGACAACCAGAGCAAGAGCTGCTGGGTGTCTGCAGCTCAGTGGCCCCAGAAAGGGTCTCTGAAGTGGTGACAGGGACAAACCACTGCTGACTGACTGTCACAGGCAGTGAACACTGGCATCCATCCCCTGTGACACCCAAAGCTGGTGTCAGCCCATCCCCAAACACCTCTCCCAGGCCCTGGTGCTGGAGCAGTGACATCCCAGTGCCAAATCCACATGGACAGGGCTGAGAGCAGCCCTGGGGCAGAGGGGGAGTTGAGCAATGATGTCCTGCCTACAGCAGCCCCAGCACTGTGGGAATGCCAGGCTTCATCCCACATTGCTTTATTTCTCACTGCCTTGGCTGTGTGCAGGAGGAAGGAGCCTCACACAGCTCCACAAGATCAGTTTGATCAATGCCACATTTTCCAAGCAGCTTTCCGGCAGGTATTCCTTTGCCCACTGCAGTAATGCCATGACAGAAGGGTAGGAGCTGAGCTCGCTGTGGCACTCGTGATTAGCAGTATCAGGCAGTAATTAAAGCACAGATGCTCAAATGCACATTTGCTGTTCAGGTCCAGGCTCAGAAGTGGTGGAGAGGCATCTCACAAATGTGGTGGAGAGGCAGCGCATGCAAACAATCACCCCCCAGTTATGAACAGTTGCATTTTCAACTTGAGGCAGTAGAAATGTTGTTCGATTGCTAAATGCCAGCAAAGCAGAGGCAGTGCATCAGGAGGTGAAAGCACAGCATTCCTTGAAGCCTTCCTGCTTCCCAGCCTTTCACTCCAGTTGTCGCTGCTTTATTCTGAAAGGGTGCAATGTCACCAGCTGACTGAAAACCAGCAAAAGCCATTCCTGTACACAAAGACTGAGCTGCCAGGTCACTGAGGAATGATCCCTCAAGTCTCAGGATGGTTTATCCTATGTGCAGTGGAATTTTCAGGATATATCACCCAAGCTAAGCACTCCCTTTTACCAGCTTTTTTCCTGGATTCATTCTGCAGGACCTGCCCTGCAGGACCATCAAAGCCTGATTCCAGGGATGCTGCTAAAACCATCCAGCCCCTGCCTCCCTGGCATCATCTGTGAAGCCATGAGTGGCTGGTGTGTCACAGCAGAGTCATTCAGCCGCAGGCTGCCCCAAATCCCTAATTCCAGCCCCCTGCCTGCCTTGACAGGCTGCCGCACTGTCCGCAGGAATCAAAGCAGCACTGCAGAGGCTGGGGTTGTTTTGGGAGGTCAGGACCAGCTCCCTGGGGTAAGGATGCCCCTAACTCCTTTGGAAAGGGTGGAAGTGTCTCCAGTCCCATAAAGATTCAAGGCCAGGGCAGAAGAACCCCTCACCCTTGGGCTTTGCATCCACACATGCTCTGGGGCCCCTGCCCTGCAGTCCAGGCATGGTGTGACCCCCTCACTGTCTCTGGGAATGCCCTGCAAAACTGCCAGGAGTGATTGCCACCAGGAAAGCACAGGGCTGCCCAGCTTTGCTCACACATTCCCAACAGAAATAGGGAATAACACAGTGCAGTAACATCAACAGGGTTCACTGGCCACTTCATCCAGCAGATGGACTGGTCTGGGAAGAGGCATCACTTGAGCTTACGGGCTTCTCTGTCCTTCTCCAGCTCTTCTCCAACCTTCTTCAGGTGGGATCTACAGATGTTTGAAGCTGAGCTTCATCCTGTTGGTGCTGGAGCCAAGCCCCAGAGCAGGGCAGAGATGCCCAAACACTGCAGGGCAGGGTCAGTGCTGGAGATGGAGGTGCCCACCCCATTCAGGGCTCCATTCCTTGTTCCCAGGGGTCAGGTGTTGGCCAGGATAGTGCTGCAGCATCAGGACAGTGCTGTGTGCTGAGGCTGGAGCTGCAGCTCCTGTCCATCCCCATGGCCCCATGGAGCTGCCCAGGGCTGATCCCACAGCTCTGCCCATGTGCTGATCCCACAGCTCTGCTGAGGCACAAAGGCTAGGAGGAGAAGCCGGCTCAGAACAGGAGTGTGAATTATGGTCAGGAGAAAGGAATTTGGGCATCTCAGAAATTTGCCAGATGCCCCCAAGCTTTGTGTTGTTTATGAACAAATGCTTAAAGCTGCCTCATGGTCTCCAAGCCACAGGGACCCTCCCAGCAAGAGCAGATCCTTGTGGAGGGAGTTTGTGCTGTGGATGAAGGCTCTGCCTCATCTCACTTGAAGCCCTGGAGCCACGGGGAGATGCCACATTCTCCTCTTGCCTGGGACTGGGGAAAACACTGGCTCTGCTGGAGAGAGCCAGGAGCACTTCACTAGAGCCTGTCAGGATTGAAAATATTACAAAATTGCAGCAATTTCATTTGAGTTGCATCTAAGGAGGGGGAAAAAATTGAGGAGGGAGAGTCTGACAGCGTAGAAGCATCCTACTTCAATTTTCCTTTCAAATGGCTTCCTACTTTGATGGTATTTTGTATTTATTGGATTCAAACAGACCTGGAGTCAAACATCCTCCGTGATCAAAGTGAATTGGCAGGCTGAGGGAGCTATTTTCTTGGAGAGTTTTTGTATCTCCAGGTTTCACCCCAGGTTAGAACAAAAATCTAGTTTCCCATCACAAAAAGCTCCATGGAAGTGCCTTGTTCCATGCTGCCCATCCCCTCAGCGCCACAAACAGCTGGGTTCATTCCAGCAACAGCTGCCCTGGGAGGAATTGCCTTTCCCTTTCAATCCAGAAGAGGGAATAAATTAACACAGCTCATGCAGTGGTTGGGACATGCAGAGGCTGTGGGATATTCCTGTCTCCTCTGAGCCCAGCAGGAATGTTGGTTACAACTCAGGTCAGAAGGGGCGGGTGCCTGAAAAGAATCTGGAACTCATCCGTCAGAAATGGCTGTTTCCCACCATGCAGTGGAATCTGGGAGGGTTGTGGTGATTACACCTCCACAGCTACATCTCCCCAGCAGTCTCCCTGCTCAGCAGTGAAACCCTGCACTGCCCATCCCATCCTCAGCCAGCTGGGAATGCCACAGGCAGCAGCTGCTCAGGGATAAAGCCCAGCTTTATGGAATATCTCCTCACTGAAGTCCCCATGGTATGGTATGACTGGGGCAGGAGGTTCACAAGCCACCTCCTTGTCCTTAACCCTGGCACCAACTCCTTGGCCCCAAAGCAGCTCTGGTTTGTCCAACTATCCACAGGTGCCCCCTAGGCACAGGCTGGGTCTCCAGATGCTGCCACAGGCCATCTGGAGAACCCAAGGAGCGTGGAAAAATCATATTTCAGAAGCCAGCCAGTTACTACAACTAAACATTGCCTGGGAAGCTCAATGCCAGAATAGGCAGGACAGACCTCCTGGGTCCAGCCTGGAATTCCTAGTCCAAAGCACACCTCCCACCAGCCATCCCAGTCAGCCACACATAGTTCTTGCCACTTCTGTCAAAGATGCGGGACACCAAATTAACTCTCAGCCACACACTTGGGTGGTCACCCTTCACTGTCCCCAATTCCTCTGGGGTCAGCCCTCCCCTCTCCCCCATCAATCTCATTCTGTTCAGCCACTTCCAGGAAGCAGGACAGGCTTTGCTGCTGTGTGGGGCTGCACTAATTCTGTTTGTTCAGAGCAGAGAGGGACCACCAGCATCTCGTCTGACTTAGCCCCTGTTAATTGAACCTCAGCACAGCAGGGCAGGATGCTGTGTTCAGCTGGGGCAATGGCCACCAGCGTGTGGGGTCAAACCACTTGGTGTGTGCTGCCTGGTGAAAAACCAGCTGCAGCAAGAGGGAAAGTGCTAGTGGGAGTGGGGAATGCTCTTATTTTGGGTTAAAATGCAGCTCAAGCTTAAGAAAATAGGACGTGGTCATTATCTGGCTGGGCAGGGGAGCAGTTGAAATCAATAAACGTCCCCATAAGTATCCCCTTTGTACCGACTTTCCCCCACACATCTTCTTGCTCTTCCTGGAGATGAGCAGGTTAACACCCGTCTGCCAGCATCACCCTCCCCAGTGCCTTCAGCCCCCCTGGGCTCAGCCCATCTCCCTGGATCGATTCATTTATCCTTGATGGCTCTGGGGCCGCTCAGCAGGCGGTGAGGGAGCAATAATAACGAATTACCAGCACTAATTAACCCCTCATGCCCTGACTGTCTCTGCAGTGGCTACGACTTCGATTATGACTATTACAGAGACGACTTCTACGACAGGTGAGACCGCAGCCCGAGAGGGGCTCTGCGGGGCAGGGGAGGGCGGGCCTTGGGTGCGGGGCAGGCCCAGCCTGCGGGGCGGCATCTGCAGGCCCCGATGACCGGGAACGCCGCGGGGGCAGGTGCTGGGGCACGCCGCTGCAGGGCTGCCCTGCCCGACCTGCCGGCCCTCCCCTCCCCTCAGGATCTTCGAGTACCGGGGCCGGGTGTCACCGGTGCCGCGGGTGGTGCCAGTGAAGCGGCCGCGCGTCACCATCCCGCTGGTGCGGCGCGTCAAGGCCACGCTGCCCGTCAAGCTCTTCGCCAGGTCGGCCGCCATCGCCAACAGCTCGGCCAAGATCAAGTGTGAGTATGTGCCAGGGTGGAGTCCCTGGAACAGCTCGGGGCAATTCCCAGGGTCGTGCCTTGGAAGGATGAACCATAGAGTCTTCCCTGCATAGCGTGAAAGAAGGTCCTCTGCCACGGTGCTGTGCACAGTGTGCTCTGCCCCGGTCTCTCCTCTCCACTTCCCCCTGGGTCTCCTGGTTTCCCCTTTCCCCGTTTCCCTGTTGGTGGTGGCATCCCAGATGGCTGGCCCCATTTTCCGTATAGGCCACTGACCTTTGCCTTGTCGCTTGTACAGGCCCTGTGCCCTGACCCCTCTTTAGGCCGGTGCAGACCACATGCCAAGGTCTTTGTTCCTGTTTCCCTTCAGCATGCTGGAGTAAACTTCTGCTGGAACTGAATCACACAAAGGCCCTTCTTGCCTCTCTTTGCTGAGCTTAGCCATGGCGTGTGTGATGTGTGAGCTTGGCTGCTTTGCCTGAATCCTCCCCCAAGCGGCTTTTCCACAGGAGATGCTTATTGGGATATAGGTAGCAGCTCCAACATCTAAAAAACACACTGCTACATGCCAGGGCTGGGGACACGTGTGGAGCAGCACAGGAACCTCCCTAAAAAAACACAGAAAGCCACAAACAACTGGGGACAGCAGCCCAGCTGCAGGGGTTGTACCTGGGAAGGTGCAGGTACAGCCTGAGCATGCCAAAGCCTGGGGTCAGCCTCCGCAGCCTGCCTGGACACAGCACCTACGGGCCCTTTTGGGATCAGTCTCCCAGCTTCCCTGCCAGTTTTCCAGCAAGTTCCAGCCTGGAGTTCCTCTGTGGTTTTCATGCCTGCTCAGGGAAGTGCCCTGAGCCAGGCGTGGGGTGGGGCTGCTCTACAGGGCACTGAGTGCCTTCCTTTCCTTCCTTCCTTCCCCCCAAGTGAAGAGCAGCGAGCTGCAGACAATCAAAACTGAGCTGACACAGATCAAATCCAACATTGATGCTCTCCTGGGCCGGCTGGAGCAGATTGCTGAGGAACAGAAGCTGTCTGCAGGTCAGTGGGGTGCGGGCATGCCTCAGGGCTGGCCTTGGGCATCACAACTTCCTCCAGGCTCTGGCAGGGAAGTGTCAACACCCCGGTTCCAGGGTAGAATCACAGGCCAAAATTACACACCAAAATTGCTGAAATTATGGAGTTGTGCTTTAAAATGATGAGATTTTTTTTTCCTTTTGTCATATAGTTTGTATTTTTTAGTTTGCTTTTTTCATTCCACTATTCTATTTTACCCTGTCATATCCTGTCATATTGTATCGCATCCTGTATTCTTTCTATTCTATTTCTTTCCCATTGCTTTCCTATCCTATTTTATCCTATTCTATCCTATTCTTATCCCTATTCTATCTTATTCCTATCCCATCCGTATCCCACCCCATCCCATTCCTATCCTATCCCTATTACTATCCCATCCATATCCCATCCTAATCCCTATCCCTACCCCTACCCCTATACCTGGCCCTATCCTAATCCCTATCCCACCCCTGTCCCTATCCTAATCCCTATCCCATCCCTATCCCTGTCCCAATCCTATCCCTGTCCTGTCCTGTCCTGTCTGGCTCCCACCATCCTGCTGGAGCATGTAGGACCTTCCCTGCCCCTCACAAGCAGCAGAGCTCCCCAGTGCAGGAGGCGTTTCCATCATGGTTATCCCCCCGGGGGATGCGGGGCTCTCTGGCCGGGGCTCAGGCCGTGGCCCTGATCCTGTCCCAGCCCTGATCCCGCTGTTCCCTGCAGAGGCGCGCAAGAAGGCGGAGAGCAGCAAGAGCGAGGTGTCCCAGGAGGATACGGCCTCCGAGGCCGAGGCCGCCGCCGAGGAGCCGCTCAACGGGGACGAGGGCGAGGAGGAGGGGCTGGCACGGGAGGAGTGCGAAGATGAACTGGTAAGAGAGCTTGGGTAAGGCATCCCTGCAGCAAAGGAGTCCAGGGGTGGGCCACAGTTTCACTGGAGCTTGCCAGATCCCCAGGAAAAGTTGTTTTCCCTTCCTCCAAAGAAATTGCTGTATTTAAATCTGATTCTTGCTCACAGCTGGTTCTTCCAAGCTGCTCTGCTGCCTGCAGAAGCACTGCCCATGCAAACATGTGCAGAGGTGCTGAAGAAGTGTGGTTGGCTCTTCAAATTCAGACATTTATCCTTGATTTCACAGCTAGGAGTGGTTTAAACCAAGCCAACTCTGCTCCCAGGTGATTCTTAGATGGATTTAAACACACAGCAAAGACAGGCTGTGTTAGATGAGCTGCATTTGCAGTGCCCTTGCAGCTGACCAGATATCCACAGAGTCACAGGAGAGTTTGAATTTGAAGGAACCTTAGAGAACGTCTCATCCCCCCCTCTGCCATGGGCAGGGACACTTTCCACTATCCCAGGGAGCTCCAAGCTCTGTCCAACTTGGCCTTAGACACTCCCAGGGATCCAGGGGCAGCCACAGCTGCTCTGGGCACCCTGTGCCAGGGCTTCCCCACCCTCACAAGGAGCAATTCCTTCCCCATATCCCATTTAACCCTGCCAGTGTGAAGCCATTCCCCTTATCCTGTCACTCCATGCCCTTATCCAAAGTCCCTCTCCAGGGGCACTTGTCCCATGGCACAAGCCAAGGTCTGACCCCAGCGACCTGTGTGGGGCACACATCAGCCCCACTGCTCCTAGTGCTGCCCCAAACCAGGGTGTTCCTGGTGAACCCAGTGACAAATCTGTGCATTTGGATGGGAGCCCGGTGTTAGGGTACAGAACAGGTCATCCCAGGCACTGCAGTAACACTGGCAGCACTGTCATTTTTCCCAAACCTAAACTTTGTTGGGAACAAGATCAGATCCAGGCTGAGAGCAGCAGGGCTGCAGGGTAGAAGGACATGAGCTGCCCTGAGTGGCCCCTGGAACAGCTCCAGTCCCTCCCTACCCCAGCACTGGTAGCGGCAGAAGTGAGGATGAAGCTCAGCATCCCCCTCCTCTTCCTCACCCTCCATCCCTGGGGTGACCACACCACACATCCATGGCACTTCCCAAGGCCTGAAACTTCTCCAGCTCCAAACACTCCCAGCTGGTTTGTGCTATCTTGCTCTGTCCTGCTCGAGCCACGATGGGTGAGGGCTCTGAAGGGGGTCCTTCAGCTGTTTTGGGTCTGAGGCCTCATGGCTGGAGTCCCCCTGTACTGCTGGAGGGGAGACGTCATGCCAGGCCCTGGGAAGAAGAAAGACACAAGCTCTATGTCAGGAAAAGGGAGGCCAGGTTTGAATTATATCAGGGCAAACAGATGGTAGAAACTAGGGGGAAGCTTGCTGATGTTAATGATGATAAAGCAGCACACAGGCTGTCAACAAAAAATGTGCACTTCTGTGCCTTTGCTGGGGTAAGAACACAGTGGAGAGACATCTGCTGGCAGTGCTTCAGGAAGAACTGGTCCTCATTAAGACAAGAAAAAGATGACTGTTTTAGCTCACTTACATCTCTATTTTCTGTAACTCCCTGGTCCTGATGTGGCATCAAGACCAGAAATACTCCACTGCCAGCCTCAGACAGGCTCCCAAATGCTTGGATGGTCAGGGCAGTGTGTGCAGCTCATGTGCAGGGAGCTTCTCGAGCCCTGCAAGGCAGCTCACCAGAGCTCACAGCACTGAGCAGTTCTGAGGTCCTCCAGTTCCTGGGAGTGACTCCTTTATCCCACACTCCAGTGTGGCTGTCACCACCTGCTGTCCATGGACGTGGCACCTGCAGGGGGTCCCTAAAATCCCTTTGGCTCTGAGGGGCAGGGGAGTGACAGGAGAAGAGCCAGAGGTCACTCAGACAGAGCTGAGAGAGTTTTTTTCAGTTCTGAGCCATAAATTTGGATATGAAAAATACTGAGTAAGTGCAGCTCGGTTGGTGGTCAGTACTATTTACTGCACTTAGTAGGGGATACAAATATTGTTGTGTGTGTGCCTTAAATGTCATTTGTGTGCATAAAATGTCACCTGCCAGCCCATCAGTGCTTGGTGTCAGCTGAGGAGTGTCTTGAGGGATGGCCCTGCTCCAGAAGCAAACTGTGCATGCAGACAGCTGCTCTGGAGGGAAAGGTAAAGGGATCCTGATGTGTTCAGGTATTTACAGCACACAGTGGTTGATTTGCAGTCAGATTTTCTTCTGGCTTTGTGCAGTTTTGGTCATTTATCTGCCCAGTCTGCATCTAAACAGTGTTTGGGGTTGGTGCAGGGTGCCCACTGGAAGTCACATCATAGGAGTCCAGATGTCCCGGCGTCCTTGGCCTCCAGAGCAGTCTCACATGGGATTTTACCAAGCAGATCCCTGCTCAGCAGAACCTGAGCAAAAAGCTGCTCTCTTAAGTTCAGGGATTTGATCCTGCTCTTGTTGTTGGTCACTTCTCTGGGGTACTCAGGTTCACAGTCCCATGGGCTCTGCAGCCAAGGCTTCTCTCCACCCTCACATCCCTGACCAGGTGTTCTTTGGCCATCAGGAGCCAGAACGAGTCTCCCCTGCCCGGCTGGGTCAGAACTTACTCTTGATGCTCTCCAGAAGTCTCCTGTTTCTTGTTCCAGCCCTGCTTCTTGCTCCCAGATGCCAGGGGGTGGAGGCTCCCCCCAGGGGCACCAGTGGTGTGCAGGGGATGACTGCCACGGTGTCACCCGTACTGGGCTGCCCTGGGCCTCCCCCACAGGCTCCCCGCTGGCTCCCAGCCTGTTCCAAGGCACATCCCACTGCAGCTGGGCTCTGCCTTGCCCACAGCAAGGCCACCTCCCCTGGCTTTCAGGCAGGGCCTGTTGCCTTGCATTTCCTTTTGGAGCTCCTCGTTATGCAGATAACTCCTGGGTATATCTCCATCCCTGAAATACTCAGCCTGTGCAGCACCACTGCTGAGTATTCCCCCATTCCTCCAGTGATGCTGCTCTGCACAGCAGCTCCAGGAGGAAATTCCACTGAGAACCATAAAGGCTGGAAAAGACTTCCAAGACCATCAAGTCAGTCTAAACACATGCCATGCTTCCCAAACCCCTGCATGGGGAACAGTTCAGCACCATTATTGTGGCCTTTGGAGTGATGGATGAGTGTTACCATTCTGGATAATGAGTTCTGCTGCAAACTGGGACCAGTTCCTGTGCTCAGCAGCAGAATCAGGACTTCAGCAGCACTGGGCAGTTCCAGGGAACAAGAAACAGGATGAGAGGAAATGGCCTCAGGCTGCCAGGGGAGGTTTAGATTGGAGATCAGGGAAATTTCTTCACTGAAAGGGTGGTCAGGCATTGGAACAGCTGCTCAAGGAAGTGAACATGGAAGTCCTGGGTTAATGGTTGGACCTGATGATTTTGGAAGTCTTTTCCAATCTAAATGATTCTGTGATTCTGTTACTTCCAAGCCCTGGAGGGAATTACACACCCCAGGTCTGTTTGGCAGAGCCATTTTGGAATAAGGAGCCAGAGGAAATTTGTGGTTTTCCCTGGGCCTCTGCTGTTGCAGAAAGCACAATCCTGGCCCCTGGTGTCTGTCCCAGGTGTGCTTTGTAGTTCATCCATCACACTGAGCACCCTGGCACTGCCCTCCCACAGCAGGAACCAGCTGGTGACACATGTGAGGTGTCCCAGTGTCCCAGGCAGGGCAGGAGGGACACAGGGTGATTTACTGTTTGTGGTTCCCTTTTCCCTGCAGGAGAACAGCCATTACACAGACGTGGAGGATGCCAGGCTACAGTAACCAGGTACAGCTCCCGTGCTGCTGATGGAGCCAAAGCTCTCCTTCTGTGCCTCTTGGGCCTGAGGGGTTGCTGCTTCAGGAGAGGTTCTTTTCCACTGATCCTCTGTGTTTTCCTAGAGTGGAGCTTGGCTGCTCAGCTGGGTCACTGGCCAGGCCTTTACCCCCTTTCCTGAGTGACAAATCCTGGAGTTCAAGGACAGTGCTGTAGCTCCCCCTTCTCTCCTTGCAGCTGTGAGCAACAGTGTGAGGAGAGCACGAGGCTAAACCCTGTCCTGGCACATTGAGCAAGACAAGCTGAATGGAAGTGCTGCTGTCATCTCTACCTGGCTTTCGAAGGAGAAACATGGCCCAACATCTTCCATCCATCTGTAAAGCAAAGAAAACTCATCCTCCCAGCAGATCCCCACCACCCCTGCAATGGATTTGGAGCTCTGCAGCCAGCAGAGGAGGCAGGAGCCAGACCTGCACAACCCAGAGCCACCACAGAGACCAGGAGAGCAGATGTGACCCCAGGGGAGCCAGAGGTATTCTAGAGCTGCTTGCAGGAGAGCAGAGAGAGCTCAGCCCAGCCCAATAAAGACGTTTTTCCTGTGTGAGGTGAGAGCCAGAGCATTTCTTAACTGAGGGAAAAGTAGTGTCTCAGTTTGGACAGTTTGTGTTCTTGTGCTGAAGATCCTGTTGGGTCAGAGGCTGTGGAGTGAGCTGTCCTCCAGCATGGCCACCTCCTGTCACCTCTCTTGTGCCCCATGAGCTGCTGTGTGTCCACGGTCACTTCCAGGTGAAAAGGAGTTGGTGCTGGAGCAGCTGCTGTGCTCTGGGAAGCTGCTTGAAAAGGGAAGGGGAGAAGAAGCTGCAGGAAAGCAAATGATCCCAAGCAGGAGAAAGGAAGCAAATGTCGCCCTCAGTGGTTTGGTGTCCTCATTGTCCACCGTGTCAGGGCTGAGCAGCCTCTGCAGAGTGAAGGGTGTGAGCAGGCGTGGATGAGACCCTGTCCTCGGACCAGCTGCTCCCCAGAAGGGATGTGGAGCACCCAACTCCTGCAGTCTGGAGCCAGAGACATCAGCCCCTTCCCTGGCTGCCCACATCTCCTCCTGCCCCAGCCAGGACACGACAGGGCAGTGGTGTAACCGCTCCCGCTCCTGCCTGAGCTCCATCACCACGGTTACAACGTTCCCGAGGCTAGGGACAGGGAGTACCCCGACCACGATGCATGTGGGTGTGCCAGCACCTCCCCTGCTCCCCTGATCCCAGCTGCTTTGCCCGGTGCTGTCAGCAGAGGGCTCGCGTGGGAGGCCTCAGCCGTTCTGCTCGTTCCTTCTCCCTGGGCTCATCCCGTTTTCCGGGGGCAGACGGGGCTGAACCTCACGCAGCACTTTATTCAGAACTGGGGTGTCCTGCCCCCCCTTCCCCTCCAGAACACAAACACACACACATCAGTGCTTGGAGCCCAGAGCAGTGTCCACACCTTCCCCCTGGCCAGTCCCTCCCACACAACACCTGTGTGGTCCCCAGTGCTCCAACCTCATCCATAGCATCTCCTGGAAGGGTGAAGGGAAAACGGCTCCAGGGGTGACACCTCCCTGCACCATCCTGGAGCACGCATGGCTCTTGAAGCACAAAGTTTTCTTTGCATTTCTTAGTTTGGGCTGCTTGAGGAGGGGTTGGAGGGAGACCCATGCCTGCCCTGCCCTTGCCCGGTTCCTGTGCAAGGTCTGCACCAAGTTGTCCCGAGCTGTTCTCCAGGCCTGGAAGGATGAGCTGCAGGTTTGGCTGTGAACTGACTGTGCTGCTGGTTGGGAGAGAGATGACCTTGTACATACAATCCTGTATAATAAAAGAAAGAAATCTAACCTGCTTCCCCTCTCTTCTCTCTGCCATGCATACACAGACTTGTTGTTCTGTTCCAGACAAGTCTTTTTTCCCTTTCCAAGCCTCAGCTCTGCCCATAGGATTTACTTCCATGTCCAAGGTATATCCCACTGGGCTGAGCAAAACATCTGTGTTCATAGGGGTCCTGGGATTTTCCCCTGCAGGTTTGGAAACTTCTTTGATGCGGGAGAGCAGGGGCCAAATCCAGGCCTTTAATCTCTGGACTTTGCACTGGCCCAGCTCATGACAGACTGAAAAATCTGGCTGCTTGGCCATTTTGCACAAGCCAGCAGTGCTAAAAACTGCTCAGAGTTTGCTCTTGTTGGCACCAGAGTGGTGGGACCAATGACCACATAGGGAAAATCCCAGAATCCCAGAAGGTTGGGATTGGAAAGGACCTTAAAGATGATCTCCCGAGGAATCTTCCACTGGACCAGGTTTTTCCAAGGCCCATCCAACCTGTATGGATTCTTTGAGGCTGAGCCACCATCCAGCTCTGGAGAGGAAAACTAACTGAGTTTATGGTGAGTCTGAGATGTTTGAACATGCACCTGTCCATCCATCCTGCCATCAGTCGCCAGTTCACTCCAATGTGAGAAAGCAGCAGCGTCAGACTGATGGTTGGGTGTCTTTGTGGCTGGCAGGAGGAACAACGGGAGGGAGAAAAAAAAACTCCAACCCAAACCAAGTCCATCTGGCTGTGAAGAAGATGGAAAACCCTTCAGTCTGCTGAGCCATAGACCCAGCTCTGAGAGCTGCAGTACCTCACGGTCACCCCAGCTCAGCTTCAGAGCATGGACAAGGCCTCCCAGCAAACAACTGTTGGATTTTGTTCATTATTTTGGGAGGAGAGCAAGGGACTTAGGGAGCTCTCAAGCAGGCCCTGCAGGGCAGCTCACTCTGCTCTTGGCTGTAGGTGGGGCCCCAAGGAAGTGAGTTCTGGGGTTTTGGTGCTCGGCCAGGTCTGTCCAAGACCATGCAGAGAACCCAGGTGAGGGGGCAGCAGGGGTGGGATAGGGACACCCCGACCCTTCATTCACCCTTTGGACCATAAAGCACCTGCAAAGCTCCTGCAGAGCTCCCTGCTGGCTCCTCTGGTCCATCAGGAGAGGAATGGGGGCCCAGGAGGGGTTACGATTTTCCCACAGACCCATTTATATTGGAAAAGCCCTCTAAGGCCACCCAGTCCCACTTCCCCCAGCTCTCCCAAGCCCACATCACCTCTTCTAAACCCCTCCAAGGGATGGAGACTCCACCACTGCCCTGGGCAGCTGTTCCAATGCCTGACCACCCTTTCAATGACAAAATTTTCCATAATATCCAACCTAAACCTCTCGTGGCACAACTTGAGGCCATTTCCTCTTGTCCTGTCCCTTAATGTCTGGGAAAAGAGACCAGCTCTCAGCCACATCCCATAAAGGAGGGAGATTTTCCTTAGCCCCACTGCTGTTGCTGATGTATTTACAACCACATTTTTTATTGTATTCTATGGCAGCAGCCAGATTAAGTTCAAGTTGAGCTTTGATTCTTCTTACTTTCTCCCTGCATAACCCCATGACACCCTTGTAGTTGTCCTAAATTGCCTCCCTGGTCTTCCAAAAGTCAAAAATTCTTCTTTTCTCCTCAGTTCAAGGCAGTTCAGCCAAGCCAGTTTTCCTCCCCATGTCATCTTCTGGCCCACAGGCACAGCCAGCTCCTGGTCCTTTAGGGTTGTCCTGCCTAACAGAGGTGTGGCCCTCCCCAGGGCCCCTTAAACATCCATGACATAAAAAGATGTGTCAGATCCCATTAGCTCTGGAACGAATGTAAAGGCTCCCACCCTATTTACGCCCAACCTCCTTTTCCATGGTCCAGTGTTCCCACAGAGTCGCTCCCTGTCAATTGTCCCTGCCCTGCTAGGATGTGGGAGGACAAGGGTTGGGCCAGTCCATTCTCTCCAGAACAACCCCACAGGCAACAATTAATTCAACATCTGCATGTTCTGAAGAAAAGTGACCAACATAAATAAACTGAGCGGCTCAACTGAGCATACACTGCTGCCATGGTGTGAGCTTGGGGAAAAAAAAAACCTTTTGTGACAGACTTTCCCCACCACTCACAGAGGGAAGGTCCCATTCCAAGTGTCCTGGACCTCACCTGGTTTCTCACTTGTGCAGCTGTTTGCTGCCATCCCATCAGTGGCAAAAGCAGCTCGATCTTGGTTAGAAACACCCCAAAGTCTCAGTCCCTTCTGCCTTCCTTTCCTGCACCTCTGCATAGGAAATGGGAATGCCTGAGGCTGCTGACACACTTTGGGTTAAATGGCATGGCATGAGATCAGCAGATGTGCAGGAAGCTTTGGTGCTCTGGTTTTCCTACACTGGCCTGGCAGGCATTAGAGTAGCAGAGCAGGGTTCCTCCAATCCCAAATCCTCCTTCCATTGCTTCTGGACATGGACAATGACTGGGGCCAAAATGCCTGCAATCGTTCATTCAGTCTGAGTCAGGAGATGCAACAAAAACCCCCACTGACTTCATTAACTCCCATTAACTTTGATGAGTATCATAGTTCCAGGCTGTGCAGCACTTTGGGAATATTTCAGTTACTGCAGCTGTGACAGGACTGTCCTCTGGGCAAGCCAGTTGCTGTGTCTGTCACAATGGCTGTATCCCTCCTGCATTGTCTTTTTGTTACCTGCAGGAGCTTCAATTCCCTCTTCCCAATAAAGTTTTTCATGTGGAGACATGGTCAAGAACCCCACAGGCCCCTGGTGGAGCCTGTCCATTCTCTGGCAGGAAAACACCCCCAAGCCTTGAATGGGGACAGTAGTGCCAGAAGGACTCAGCCACACTGGGAATGCTCTGCCTGCCCTGGACAGGGGCAGGATGGGCACCGTGCACTGGTCTAGCAAGAAAACACCGAGTGCAGCACCTTTCATTGCCCAGATTTCCTCCCAGGCAGGGGGATTGTTGCCTCTGCCAGGCTGGCCCAGGCAGGCACAAGGGTGCAGAGATCCCAGCACTCTGTGGATTTGCTCAGAGCTTCCTCCTGCTGGGTGAGCCTGAGGCAGGCAGGGTCAGGAGAGCAGGTCTGGCAGCTCAGCAGCTACATCCACTCCTGGGCTGCACCCTGTGCTCCAGCTCAGTCCCTCCCTTGTGCATCCCGTGTGCTGCTTGGGCCAGCTCAGGAGTTGCCTCTGTGCCCACAGCATCTCCAGAGGGACAGAGGAGCTCCAGCCCCAGCACATGCCACCTTCCTCAAGTCCAGGGATGTTCTTGGCCAGGGGCAGGATTTAAAGGCCACCTCCCTATCCAGAGCAAAGAGTAGAGGGAAACCGTGTGCTTCAGCGCAAGGTTTAAATGAATTTTGGGGAAGTAGAGAAGGTCAGGAATTAAAAATAAACTGCCCTCTGTGGAATATTGGAGACTCCACAGGCAGCCTCATGCAAGGGCTTTCCCACCAGCAGGGAAACCTCAACAGCCACACCTGGAGCCCAAATCACCACATCAGAACCTCACGGCTGTCTGCACATCTCCTTCAGAAGAACACAGAAAGCAACCACTCCTCCCTCTCTTTTCAGAGGGTGTCAGGGAGGGTGGGGACAAGGCAGCAAAGAAAAATGTTTTAAGCTTCATTTCAGATGAGCTCACACTTCTCAGAACTTATTTTTTCACAGCCTTGGCGGAAAAAAGGCAATTTTGGTACTGAACAAAAACATAGAACAAAGCCTGCAGCAGGTTCTGAGGGCCTTGAGCAGCAGAGAGACATTTCAGTCTAAAAAACCAAAAAATGTAAATGAAAATTTATTTTATATTTGCCTTCTGTGCCTTATTTTCAAAATTAATTGCATCTAGACTTGCTCCCTGTAATAAGGCACCTGACACTGGTGACAATCAGGGCACAAACTGCTTTGCCATCAGTCCCACAGTCCTGCTCCCCTCCAGGGCAGTGCTCTCACATTGAAGAAAGACTACACCAAATTTATGGGATAACTACCCAAAGCAGGGCTGGGAGAAGAAACAATGGATTTTAAAAGTGATTTGCTTTACTACAGAATGTAGAATTAAGGATGCTGCTTTTGTTAGAAAAAGCAGAGCTTCTGAGTCCAGACACCACTGTGGGAGAGGCAATGGGCTGAAGAGGGAGGGAGGAGGGAGGTACCACATATTTCTGCTGGGTACTGGGCAGAAAAATGCTTCCCAACACAGACATAAAGTGGTGACTGCTTTATCTCAGAATTATGCAGGTGTTTGCAATGTGCAAAAAGGAAAAAGAATGAACAGGAAGCTCAAGCAGCAATGAATGCGCCTGTCCTGACAGACAAGAGCAGAGGGAAGTGAGAAAGTATTTTTCTTCTGGTGAGGAAAACCCAATTCCTCAGGTCTGTTGGGCAGCAAAACATTTCCAGAGCCAGCTGGAATTTCTCCTTTTGTATAAAGGATTGCTCCCTTGGGCTTGGGACAGACTGAGCGCCATTCTGTATCAAGTATATGTAAGAGTGTATAGGGTTATGCTGTGCTACCTCTGTGAATGTTTATGTAGAGCTCACCTATATCCACGTATGCTGAAACACCTACAGGAAAAGCTGTCTTTAGGCTTTTTCTAAAGACTGGCTGAATGATCTCTGATGGCACTGCCCTGTCTTCATCACTGAAATGGATAAAATAATGAAAGAGCTAAAATAATGACTAAAAGAAGGTAAAATAATGAAAGAGCTGCAAACACCAAACCTCTTAGCCCAGGGACTGAAGCCAGGTGAGGTCCCTTCAAAGCAAAGGCTTGTCCAGGTGAGATAACGTGTTAAGGATCAGCACCAGCCCCTGAACTTGTTTCTCTTTAGGAGAAAAAGATGTTTCACTTTAGGAGGAAGATACTGCCATGTAACATCTTCCCAAAAGCCTTTTTCCTCCTCCTGTCACAGGATCATTTAAGCAACTGATCAGATCAGAGCAACCTTTCTGTTCCCTTAGCTCCCTTTATGTGAGGGAAGAGACATACAGAACTGTGCTCCTTTCTCTGCCATAGGATTGACTTCACCCAAAATCCTTTCAGCTGTTCACCCAAACTGGAGCCACTTGAGTTTTCCCAAAACCTCTGGAATTAGAGCCAGCTGTGAACTGCCGAATGTCCCCACGAATGCAGAGAGCAGAATGAGAGGCAGAGGCAGACAGGTCGAGCCTAACCCTGGCTGTTCCCATGGACACTGAGGGAATCCAGCCCTCTCCAGCTCTGGGCCTGCTGGCACTGCTGCAAGCTTTTCACCAGGACAGGCTTGTCCTGATCCCCCTGTGACCTGGGCCCTCTGCTACTCTGGCAGCAAGGCACTGACCTTCATCACAGCAGAACAACTCAGGAAGAAAATCCAGCAATTCTGTTAGGACTTGGAGACACTTTGCAGTTTGCTCTCCATCCAGACTGAATCTGAACTGCTAAATTCTTGCGCAGCTACTGATTTTTGTTCTACGTCTGTGTTTAAATCCTCAAAACCTGGCCTCTCACCTTCCTGGATACTATCCTAGTAATCTGGAATACACCTCTAGAGGAAAACTGAGCACAGGGACAAATAGAGAGGTGGAGAAATGTTATTTAGAAGATGAACAGATAAATTCTAATGATTTTCAGCTATCAGCATCACACTCAATTTCACATTTTCTTGATTTTCAGGAACTTCCTGCTGTTTCTATTCCTGTGCCTCCCCCCCCAGCCACCACCACCACAGGTCCTTTCACCTGATTAAAACTCAACACCCCCTGCAGTTCATGACAAACCCTGTTCTGCTGGCAGCAGCTTTGAAAATCTGCTTTTCTCCTCTCCTTGCTGACAACCCCAGGTGCCCCAGTCTCCCTGAGAAGCTGCCCCAGAGCTGGCCCAAACCAAGGATCTGGGGGTGTGGTGGTTTTACCTGGAGAACATGCTGCACCATGTCACAGTCCTAGGACCAACCAGAAACTCCCAGCTCTCCACAGACCCATTTCATAAATGCTCCTCCTTTACACCAGCTGTGATTATAAAAAATGATTGAATTCTTGCTCTGGTCAGAAGCTCCTAGCAATGGAGTTTATGCATTTTCATTGTAGCCACCAGTGATTTCAGAACAGACGCACACAAGCCCCAGGGCAGCTGTTCCCACTGCATTTGTGCTCAGTTGGGGAATGAGATGTTCCCATTTCCCTGGTTACTTCAGGGACATGAGCAACATCCCCAACCCTCTGAGCGGCAACCACCTGACAGTGGAGATAAAAGCACATCCTGGCCAAAGTGGGGACAAAGAGATTATTCTTCCAAGGCATCAGTAAATGTCAGGTTGACTGACCACAACAGCAATTGTCTGTTCTCCCAGCACCTCCAGAGACAAGTCCCAGATGATTTTCTCTTCAGTGTTCTGGGCTGGAAGATGTTTCACTTTCACTGCTGGGAAGGAACTGCCCTGCATTGCTCAGATTACATGGATCAGGTGGAGAACTGGGCATGGTAAAATCCATGGAGAGGAGCAGCCCAGCTGTTGGTCACACAGGGACTTTGAGTACCTGAAATCTGGCTCCCACATCTCCACACAGGCAATTTTCAGCTCAGAGAAAAAAACATGGACGAAACCAGCTCTGCCTCCAAAATGGTATCTGCACACAGACCCCAGGCAACCACAGCCACCCTCTCCTCTGTTAAGAACCCTGTCCCTAAGCTGCTTTCTCACAGCCAGCTCAAGTGAAAACTTCTTTGCCTCTGAACACAACTGCACTTGAAACTCACATCAGCCTCAAACCAGTATGAAGCATTTGTGTTCATACATTATTTGAATGTACTCTCGAAGTTTTTCGTAAAAAAAGATAAACCCCAACGGATATCTGCTAGATAGACTTTTCCTGCATTAGTGAGGTTATTCCACAGCAGGATCTGAGCCTACAGCTCAAGATGCTCCACTCAAATATGAGTCATTAAAACCTTCAAGGTTTCATGCACAGACTCAAAGCACATCTAAAAAATACACCTATGAAACTCTCCTGTGAGCCAGAGCTCACAGCTGAGAGGTTGGAACATGATTTATTCCTTTATTACCTTGGATCTTTTTGATCCAGTGTCACTAAATCAAACTTTTCATTGAAAGCTCTGAAATACAGCAGTAGCTCAAGGCCACACTGTATTTTTTAAAGTATGTTTAAGGTATTTGACCCAGGGAAAAACAAGCATTTAAAAACAAAGTATCATTGCTCTTCAGCTATTTCAGTATCCCACCAGCAAGTCACCATAACAGAAAGGCAACTCACACTTCTCCAAGGTTTTACTCCCAACAGGAGACTCTTTGCTAGAGGAAGAAATAAGAATACAACAATAATGTTACAAGAGGCACTGATCCTGGCTTTATTCACTTTAAGATACATCCAACATTGTTATAGCTCACTTGAAATTCAAAATGCTTTTAAGAAACCAACCATCAAACCTTGATTTTTTCACCTTACAGCACTGTTGAAGTTTTCAAATAGCAAGTGAGTGACTGCCCAGTAATACTGTGCTCTGTGTTATTATACAAAGGTTAAAACTTAGTAGAAACCCTTCAAGTTGTGGTGTTTGCTGTATTGCCTTCAGAAGGACCAGCTCCCCTGGGAGGAGGCTGCTCCCCTGACCCGCAGGGGTGGCTGCCTGGGGCCCTGAGCTGCTGCACCTTTCCCTCCCCCTGGGCCATTTTGGCAATCAAGTGACAACTGTCCCCACTTCTGCAACCCAGGGGGGACCTTCACTCCGCACCTGTATCTTTGTACTCCCCAGCTGGAAGAACTTCTACACAAAACCCAGCGAGGACAGCACCAGGTGTCCCCTCGAGGTCACTGACACTGCCAGCAGAGGAAGGGCATAGGAAGATCCTGAAGCAAAAAGTGTTAATTTGGAACCCAAATTACTTGGCAGTGTCTCCTGCAAATTCAAGATTTATAGAAGACTGTGTTGCAGCCACCATACAATGACATTTAGACCTACTATTTTTTTGTTTTTTGCTGCATTTAGATTCTTTTTAAAGTGATGAAGAGTGCAGGACTTCAGAAATATAAACTTTTCTCTATTAGAAATTGCAAAATTTAGTACTATGACACTATGAAAATTTACAGTACAGTTTATTAATTCTGTGTTAAGATTCAGCACCAATCTGGTGTCTGAACTCCCTCAGAGCTATTTTTGCCTAATTAAGCAGAACCAGCATGCCCTGACCCCCATCTGTGCACAAGGCACCCATGGCTGCACAAGCAGGAGCAGGGCTCATGTCGGCCTGTCAGCCCTGGGACTCTGTGACTGGTTTCTCTGTTTCATGACAGCATAACTAAAATAAGCCTGTTATGTAAAAGCAAAATAACCTTTATCTTAAAACTTCATTCTGGGTCTTGGACATAGCTCAGTGACATAATCTGCAGAACAACACACCAACCATTCCCACGAGTGTTTGAAGAGGAAACTGAAGGAAAAATACAAATCCAAGACACTCACTGTTATAGTATCTTTAATTTATCTTGTGTTTTACAGAAGTCTGAACGGATTAAAAAGCACCTCCTTTCCCACCACACTCCTTACAGTTGGTAAAATATATTCAATGAGCAAATGTATGTGAACAGCTTGAGGATCTGCATCTTGCAAGGATTTCACAGACCAATCAATCAAAAGCCAAATTTCTTGTTGTTTTTACAACCTTGCCTTAATACAATGGTAAATCCACTCCGATCGCAAACCTGTCCAGTCCCATCTCCCCAGAACACTTTGCCAACTCCAGGGTTGATTAGCAAACCTAGTTAGCTTTGGCACGGAGCTGTGCTCTCTTGCCTGTGACAGCCTGGAAGCCTGTTTTGATGCTGGCCACGGAGCAGCGGGAGTGGCAGGTCTCGCACTGCAGGAAGTATAACCTGGTGTCCTTCTGCAGGATGGTGTCGGGGGAGCGGCACGTGTGGCAGGTGACGTACTCCTCTGCAGGGAACACACGGGCAGTTAACCCAGCAGCAGCTGCTGCTGCACAGCTGTCTGCAAAGCTCTTCAAACACACCCACCAGCTCACAGGGGCTGCTTATGAAAGCCTAAAAGTCACCCCGGTTAACGAAGAGGAGGTTTGGTGTGGTACATTATGCACCAACACTGTTTTAAAGTGAATAACCAGTACAGACTTCCCACTGGTGTTCCCTGAGTTGCTCTGCTGAGGCAGCATTGCCAGGTGTCAGCAGCTCTGGTACTGACACAGCACTAAAGCAAGAGCTTTGTGATAGAGGATCTGAGTCCTCTGACCAGCTGTAGCACACAAACACTGCATCTGTCAATTCATGGGTACAACAGACTGCAAAATTAACAATTACTGTTATTTTTCACAGTCCTCATCAAAGCCAAGATATGAAGCTCAGATGAAAACAAGTAGTTCTCAAATGCTCTGTTTTCCTGGGCATATTTTAGTGCAGGACAGAGTACAGCCCACGGTCTAACCACAGCAGAACCACCTGTATTTGCATTATTCCATGATAAAGGAAAGTTGTGGCTCCTCAGCCTCCTCCATGGTGGGCACACACCTGGGCCATACATGGGCCCCTGGGCATCACAAGGCCTGAGAGAAATCTGCAGTGGGAAAGGGAGTTCTACTTACTGATATATCTTCTCAAGACATTTTCTATCTGTTTTTGCTGGAATCTTCCTTTGATTACCAGTTGGTTGTTACCATCTATTGAACCACTAATTGAAAAGAGAAAATTAATTATTTGATTTGCAGGTGTGAAGCGTTAAAACAAACCAGGAACATGAAGCAAGATAAGGATGTGTTCTTCAAGAAGAGCACAGCCACAATTGTGTTGTAGAGAAAAAAAATGCAAAATTCTGAGGTACTTAGAGCTACTTCCTAGAGGAAGTTTTGGCCAGGCACATCAGGGGGATGAGCAAGACCGTTCCCTTGGACTTGAGAGTTTCCCTTTGTACCTCCTCACTAAAATGTTCTCTCCTCAATCACCCAGCACAGCACTGAAGTGTAGGGAACAAGCCTCATGTTCCAGCACATTTATACAGATCTAACCCAAAAATGTTACATTTGACCAATATCAACCCTAAGCACACCCACAGCCCAGCAGCCTTACCTTGTACCCAATTCTGCCAACAAGAATGCCAGGAGATGTTTTGGCTGACGATGTAATCTAAAAATAAAGAATGGAAATGTTTAACCCTCCCCCTTCAGAGAAATTTGGTATTTATACAGGACTGGCAGGGTAAACCCAACTTAAGTTAGAAAGTTTCAAAGGGGGTGCCAGGGGTCTGCACCGAAGAGCACAAACACAGTTACTGAGAACACAAGAAACCTGAACAGTCCACACAAAAAAACCTCCCACTATCCCCAACTCAAGATTACAGCAACTAGTGAAAAGAAGTTTTCTATTAAAATATTTTTCATTCTTACTGTCCCATCCCCTGAAAAAACATTAGTAGCTACCATTAAAAACTCCCCTTAGTGCACAACCCAGATCCCCAGTAGGGTTTCACCAGGCCTGTTTTCTGGCACACTTCTGATATCCATCAGATCTGCATTACCAGAAGGGCTCACAGAGAAAAGAGCTGCCTTCACAAGACATAATTATGGCACAGATATCACTGCAGGAAACAGTGGGAAAACTCTACTGGAGTCCATATCATTTACCAAGAGAACAGTATTTGTAGTCAGCTCAAATTAGAAAGAACTTTTCCCACCCTTCTCCTCAAGTGTTGCATAAAAGTCACTGGTGACCAAACTTGACAGAAGTCAATGAACTCACCAAGTTTCAGCCCATGTAGCATTTTCGTAATTTAGTATAAAATTAGAAATTATCTCAATAAATCATGTTCAGAAGTATCTTCACACAGAGAAATGTAATGAGCTCTCTGACTGAAATAGCTTCCACTCCTGGTTTGCCACAGTCACTTGCCAGAAAACTCTGCCTTCAACACGGGAGCACAGAGCAGTGCATCCATCTGCTATTCCTAGGAAATCCAAAGGGGAAACTTACAATTTGCAGATATCTGTGAAGTTGACAAAAGACGTTTTCTTGGTCCCTACTCTCACAACCTGCGGGGGCTTCATGACAAATTTCCGCTTCTCTCCAGCCACCATGTCCGGGTTCTTTTCCCGCATGATGTTAAAAACTCTATTGAGCAACTGCAAAACAAGGGATTCACACGTACATGAGCATTTCCCATTTCTCAAAGTACCTCACCTCTAACAACCACCTGAAACAGCATTCACTGTGAGTATCAGACCACCTTGCTAAGAGCATTTCCCCACCTCCTTCAGAACACACTTGAAGTGTTCTGATAAATGCAAAATCCCAACACTGTTTCCCCAGGGGTTTGCTCTGCCCATGGCAGAGGTGTTTGAACTATGACAAACATCGCCACATGAAAATTACTGTGATAGAAGACATGCCTTGTTAACTTCTGCTCATGAGCTTCTGACTACAAGTCCTTCACTCTCAAGTTAGAAATAGGAAATACGAGCATAAGGTTCTACTGAGGCAGATGAACATGGAAAATATGTTTTAAAAGTCTCTGGAACATTACCTCATCATATGTGTAGTCCCTTTCTGAGCCTGCCCACGCAGGTCCTGACTGAAGGCTAAATGAAATTCCGTCATCTTTTTTGCTATCTTCATCCTCAAATGCTGTAAAGAAAGTTTTTGGGGATTCATTATGAAACATTCTTTAACCTCATGCTTACATGATTTCTAAAAGGTACGCAGGAGAAAATTCCACTAAGATGTGGACTCAAGTCTTCTCTGTCAACAAGGGACACCAGCACTCATGGGAAATTCATACAGTGCTTTTATAGAACATTTTTGGAACAAAAAACGCATTTGAACAGAACTTATTCACATACAAGGTGGACTACACTTCACTTCTGACATCTCATTGAGCTAAGTTATATTTCTACCTTCATCCTTCTCCATTATCTCATCTTCATCTGGAAACTTCACATTCTTCTTTTTCTTCTTTTTATTGCCCAGCATGATATCAAGGTCATCTTCAGGTTCTACTGTCTCTGGCACATCTCCTTCAATTTTCAGTTCCTGCAAAGAAGTAAGACTGTAGTTTATCCAGTGTTAACCACAGCCCTCTGTTGCACAGCATCAGAAGTAACACCAGCTGCACACTATAGAGGTGAATACTGGTGACATCCACCACAGCCCTGAAACCCAACAGAATGGAATGGAATTCCAGCATGTTCAAGAGAGCCCTATACCCTGCACTACTGCCACGAGCAGGGCCAGATTTGCACCTTCTGGCTTAACTTCTGGCTAGCCAGGAACAAGGTCAGGCTGCACTTAAAGGCAGCAGCCATCTGAGGACAGGAGGGAACGAAACACCCCACATGGTGGCAGCACGGGAAAGCAAAGCTGTGCTACTCTAATTCGTTATCACAATTCTGCACACTGAAAGAACACAGAGCAAATATTTTGTCTTCTGAGGCAGATCAGAGGAACATTTTCTTCCCCAAAAGGCAGAATCTGTAGAGGAGGTTTATGCCTAACATAACATTTCTCTGTCCTCTTGCTCTCTGGGCTTGCCAGTTACACTGACATGTGATACAAAAACACTACTTGGAATAAAACTTGAGAAGAAGAGTAAAAATATCTTGTACACCTTCTGGAACACAGCATAGTAGCCAATCCTTTCTAAAGAAAGCACCAGAGTGAAAACACATTTCTTGGCAGATATGTGCACTTTATTTGAAGTGCTGGCCTTCAGAGGACTGTTCTGTGTGTGGTTTATGACAAGCGGTTACCTCTCTAACACCAAAAGACAACTAACCTTGAGGTTAATCAGCCTTTCCTACAGACTGATGATTTATTTGCTTGCTGTACAGAGCAGGCAGGTTTTTCTACTTCTGGACAAAAAGTCCAGGCAGGAGAAAAATGTTCATTAAAAAAAAAGCAAGATGTAAAGTTTAGTTATGAACTGCACCAAGACACAGTGACAGACTTGAGACAACTCCTGCACTGCCAATCTCAAAAAAATGGAAGCAAGAGAGTTTTCAGCCATAGTCAAGTTATGTAAACAAACCTTTACACCTTCTTCTGCTTCATCTATATCAAATATCTTTTTTGTTTTTTTCTTTTTTTTCTTTTGATTGAAGAAGTTTAAATCATCCAGGTCATCTGTTGTATCTAAAAAACAAAACCAAAGGATTGCCTAAAGAAGTGTAACTGTTGAAACAGTTCAGACATTAAGGTTTCTAATTTACATTCAAATCTTTAAAACATTACAGTAAGACATGAGCAACAATCTGTAACTCCTGGGGATACTCTTCAGGTTTGAAGAGATCATCCTCCTCTACCCCCAAACACTGTTTTAGTTTCTGCATCTTCTGTCTTTTGATTCTTTAAATGTTTAATGTTTCTTTCTGCTGTACAAGATAAATTAGTCACTTTTGTCATTAGAGATGCTTGGACAAAAGATGAGAAGTGCAGGAGGAAGGTACAGCTTCTTTGCTCTGCAGCAGGAGCCAATTTTATCAACAAACTGGATTTAAGTTAATGGCACTCTCTGATTTAGGTAATCTGGAAATGACATTGGCCTCAATTTAAAAAGCAAGGTTTTATACACAATCACACACTTACTTCCTGAAAGATTCCAAAGAACACTCAGGCTATCACATTCAGAATTGTCCAAAAACTATAAACTCCTTTAACCATGTTTCTGTTACTCACACTATTGCTTAATTGTTCAAATGAAAAAGAGCCATAATTGTGAAATTACTGAAACAACTGCACGTGGAAGATGTAAAACTTCACATTATTTTAGAGAGCCTCTTTTCAGTGCCTTACACAAAGGACTGTTTGAGTTAGAAAACTGGAAATTACATGAGCCCCAGGGAGCTTGGTGATGTCTGTGAACGTGATTCCAATCTGCTCTCCAAACAGGCAGCAAGAGATTACTCACAAATCTCTGAACAAACCAAGGCTCTGGCATTATACTCTGGGATGCCAAATTCTTGAAACTGGGCTTGTAGTTTCAAAACTTTTGAAAAAAGCACCTTTGAGAGCTTATCTACATGGATTCACTTTACCTTTCTTCCTGCTGTCTTCTTCATCTGCTTCAACATCTTTGTCTTCTGTTGGCTCTGGTTCAGCTTCCTTTGTCTCTGATTGCTGAGTCTCTTCCGTTTGTAAGTCTCCTCCTTCCTCATCCAGCATAAAGGGCTTCTTCTTTTTCTTCTTCTTCTTGCTCATAGTAGGATCGAAAATCATCTGTAAAAGTCAAGAGCTCCTTAGCAGCTCAATAATTATCCCCTATTTATTCTTTGTAACACTTCTCCTAAACTGCTCCTCCGCTTCAACCTCAATTGTGTCAATTAAAAGGGAAAACTGATAGAGTTCACTGCATCTGCTACTTTTCCTGTAGTCCAAGTTTCCTGTCACCTATTTTTTAGCTGAAAATACGTTAAAGCTGTGACTATCTGACAGACTGGCTACCATCTCTATTTTATGACCATTATGGACTCCAATTCTGCAGTATTAAATACAGCACCACTCAACAAAGAAAATTAACCCCACCAAAGCACATGGCCTGATCACATATCACTTCCACTAGTGAGACACATTAATTCCCACATGTATTCAAGGCAAGATTTGCCAACAACTCTCTTGACAAGAACACTCTGCAGGAGGAGCAAACCTAGAAGGGGCTGATGATATAGCAAGACACCAGCTCTGAACACTGTGAAATGGCAAAGGTCGCATCCTTCTCCCTCCTCAGACAGGGAAACTGAACCTCAGTCATCAAGTGATTAAAAGCTGTTAATGAGCTCTTTAGCCAGCAAAGCAGCTTAATTCACCTTGTCTGGCTGTGAAGAAAGCACTAACCCCAGACTCACTTTTAACCTATTCATCATCTGCAGACCTAAGGGGTTTTTCCAACACATTAAAGCCTTTTGTTTCACTTCAGACACAAGCTGACATCCCAGCTGTTGGTCAGTTTGTTACACACATCTGCCTGGACTGTCACACCATAGTGTACATTAAATACAACAATTTTAGACACTTTCTCCAGTATTTCTTTCTTATCCAGTAATGGAAGAATGTTCTCACAGAGCTGTACTTCACCACTATGAACACCCTCACTCAGGAAAGAAACAGCATTTCACCAAGGAGCAGTTCTCAACTTCTTGCCCAGCTACCTCCTGAAGTCTGGTGATTTCCCTCTCCCAACAACACAACCTTTCCTTGCACTTTTCATTCTCCTACACATGCTGTTCTTGTCATATTCTTCCCATTTTCTGAAACATACATGTTTCATACAGGCTCTACTAAAGGCATCAAACTGCTCATACGGGTGTCTGAGGCACAACATCCCCAAAGCCTGCACAAATGTGGGGCCCACTGAGGCTTTCAGACTGCTCAAGTGGGTCTTTAGCTGCACATGCTGTGCTGGAATGACCTTCAAAAGAGTTCTGCCAGAGGGCTTTCCTCTGCTGCTTCCTTGGATAGTGGTGCAAATCATGCTGCTGTAATGCACAGAAATCACAGCATGTCCAACTGGTTCCACATCTGCTTCCTCCTGGAGCTCCCCAGCCTGCTGGGACAGCAGGAGAGTGCCTGCACCGGCACACTGCACAGCCTCGGGATCAAGCACAAGTGGCTGACTCATTTCCATGAAGATGCTCTGCAAGACTCTGAAGAGGTTTTTATTGTCTCATGTGAAACAAACCTAAGATCATGCCTTGATCAGATGCAACAGTTTTTAAGAAGGAACCAGCCCAACCACCCCAAACCACTCTTTTTGTGAGGGAAAAGACATCTGAACCACCACAAAGGATCTCTTGTGTCTACAGAGTCCGAGTGTCTGCAGCCAAACTACACTGAACTGAACACACCAAGACAACTCCTGGATGCAGGAGATTGGTTTTCAGCATTAAACCCAGGAGGCCTCGAGCAGGGCCACCCCAGGCAGGGCAAGCCAGGCTCCTGCACACCCAACACCTACTCAGAACACAACACATTCCACAACCTGAGGAGGAGGCCTAAGCCTGAAATATTTTGTTCACCAAGGGCTTCAACAAGCACTCAGCAGGAGCCTTAGGTCACATTTGCTTCAATAAGTCATGACATAAATGAACGAGCCTGATAACCCAGCTGGTCATGTTCTGCCTGTCTGAAGGACGTATTTCCAAACTTTCTTTATTCTTTTTCTCTGCTCAGCACATTGGCTTAGTCAGAACTTTATGATACCATTTAGTGGTGACAAACTACAAAAGGAACCACAGCCCCACACAACAAACCTGGATGCTTTTCCTGTGTGAAAAAAAAATTTTAAATTCCCATCCTGTTCCTGCTCTCAGAGCCCAATTCCCATATGGGGTTTTCTCCTCTGTAGACCGCATGGTTCATTCTCATATCCATCTCCATAAACTTGCTCCTTTACTTCAAGTGCCTAGACAGTCTAAAATCACAACTCACAGAAAATTAGCAAGCAAACAAACAGAAGGGGGAAACAGATTCAAAGTTTCACAGATCAAACGCAACTCAAGACTGAAGCAAATGATCCTCTGAACAGCTGTGACAGCGGCAAACAGCAATAATTCCAACAGAAGTCACAAATAAAACCTATTTCCTTGCCTGAATAAACACAGGCATGTCTAAGAAGCAGACATCACTCCTGTCCTGATCAAATCAGTTCAGGTGTCCTTACACTACACTGACTTATGTCTAGGGTGAGGGGCAAAACTACTAAGACAAAGTAGCACTTCAACCTTCTGGCTGCTCAAAACACAGCACTCTCTAATATTTCCTGAAGCTTCACAAAACTGTGGGATTCAAAGAACTTCTGGATCTTCAGTGGGATTATGTACGTTGTAGGATTTTTAATAAACCGAACAGACATTACCAGACCATTTCCCCCCACAAACTGGGCCTGTGCTGGCCCCGCTGTGCCCCAGCTCTGGGCAGCACTCAGGGATGTTCCCAGCAACGAATTTCATTCATACACAACCCTGAAAACTTTAACCTACAGCTGAACACAATGAACTTCTTACCATCTATCCCAGTTTCCAGTGTTAATTTGTCTTCATGCGTCTTCATCCTCCTCGACTTCATAGGCTTTAAAAAATTTCACCAACTTAACAGCAATATCAAAGTATTTGGCTCCCAGCAACCAGAGACACAGAAGTTCTGGAAAGCAGCTGCACTCACTGCACAGCAGCCCGAAGAGCAGTGCCAGCTCAAATGTGTCATCTGCCATCATCTTTATTCTTTGCCACATGAAGCAGCCCAGAGGTGGAATTTCACTACGGATTCCAGGAATCACCTCAATATGGAATTAATCCACTATGCAAGAAAACCAGTTTTACCAATACAAACTAAATTCAAACCAGGACACTCCATGAACTGTTGCATGGCCCTGTGACCACCTGAGTCAGACAGGACCTGATGCAAGCATTCCTGAGTGCAGAGAACAGCCCAGACAAGAGAACTGCAGCTCCCATGACACATTTAGGCACAAAAATGCAACGTATTCATTCTAGATGTTAAAGCAGCTGAGTAAGACAGTCACAGCTACCACTAAAATAAGTGGTAATTACACCAGTTCTCCTTTATGATGTAGGACAAGCCTGTCTCCAAGGCTTGAGTGATCACTTTGAAGGAAACAAGCCACACAGGTATTTTAAACAACACCAGAGAGAAGATACAAGGCCAGAAGCAGCCATCTCCTGGATCCAGCCAGAGCAGCTTCCCACGGGCTACACACTAGGCTGATGAGCACCTCATACACGGAAAACTTTCCTTTTCCCCACGAGAGCAATGGAAATGAGGCCAGTAAAGCTGCTAACACAGATCATTACAACAACTGAAAAATTTCTCAGACACGGATGTATCAACTTCTCTAGTACTGTGCCTAGACAAACACCACCAGATTTGAAAAACGTGAAGTTATCATTTGTTCAGATGTTGCTACTCGGCTCTCAAGGTTAAAACCCGAGATAGTAAAGCTCCTAAACGCTGCGTTTCGCTACAGAGTGCAGAATACGATGGAGAAGCGCTGGCGGTGCCATCTGCCTCCCTCTCCTGCCTCTCCAAGCCAGGGGCGGCCGCCGGCAGCACACCGGGAGCTCCAGGCCTCCCCAGGACTCGGGGCCCCAGCCCACAGCCGCGGGCCTGGCGGGGCTCCAGGCAAGGCGCCGGCCCTGCGTCCCCCGTGCTGCCTCAGCCCTGGCCCGGCG
>VWYN01025433.1:194666-250132 GCA_013400075.1 Hippolais icterina
CGGGCGGCGGCGGCAGCGCTGAGGGCAGCGCTGAGGGGCGGGGCACGGAACGGGGCGGGACGGAGCGGAGCTCCTGCCGTGTTCGCACAACCCTGGGATCCCTGCGCGGACGGGGCTGGAGGGGATCACGACGCGGCATCTGGTCCAAACTCCCCGCTCTGGCAGGGCCATCCCAGAGCACATCGCACGGGATTGTGGCCAGACGGTTCTGGAATATCTTCAGTGAGGGAGACTCCACACCCTCCCTGGGCAGCCTGTTCAGTGCTCGGTCACAGCACAGGAAAGAATTTCTTCCTTCTGTCCAGGTGGAACTTCCTGGGCGTCAGGTCCTGCCCGTTCCTCTGGTGCCACTGCTGGGCCCCAGGGAGCAGAGCCTGGGCCCTGCTCGGAGCCCTCCCTGCAGGCAGGGACAGACAGGGCTGAGGGCCCCTCTCAGCTGGGGCTCCAGGCTGAACAGCCCCAGGCTCCTCAGCTTTTCATGGGCACAGAGATGCTCCAATCCCCTCATCAGCTCCGCCGCTTCTGCTGACCTTGCTCCAGGAGCTCCCTGCCCCTGCTGTGCTGAGGAGAGAGAGCTGGATAGCACCCCAGATGTGCCTCACAGGGCTGCATCCCCTCCCTGACTTGCTGGCAATGCTTCTCCCAGTGCTTTCCAGAATCCCAGTGGCCACCTTCGCTACAAGGTGGCTCATGAAGAGTTTCTTGTCCACCAGGACCCTCAGGTCTTTCTCCACAAAGCTGCTTCCCAGCAGGTTGGCCCCAGCCTGTGCAGTGTCTGGGGCTGTTCCTCCCCAGGTGCAGGACCCTGCGTTTGCCCTTGCTGAATTTCAGAAAGTTCTTCTCTGCCCATCTCTCCAGCCTGCTGAGATGCCTCTGAGGGGATGCACAGTGACCCTGATGGGGGAGGCATCGAACACCTCACCCAAGTCAGTGATGAACAAGTTCACCAATAGTGGGCCCAGGAGTGAACCCTCGGGGACACCACTAATGTGCCACTGTTCTCTCTGACCAGCTTGGTGTTGGGATGTTGGTATTCCCATGCAAGTCTCCTCTGCTTGCTGAGCTTTTCCTGACCCTGCTCTGAACAGAGATTGCCACCATATCCTAAAAGTGAGCCCTTGATGTCTGTAACGGACATGTAAATACCCTGTTGTCAGAACAAGGGCTTTTTTATATGTACATTCTTCTGCTTTTTGATAATGTGAAAACATTATTAATGATTGATGAAAACATTAAAAACACAACAAGGAAGAAATTAATAAAAAGGAGATGATGGCTCCTGGGACACAATCAGTTCCTGTGGCAAGGAGCCTGTACTCACTCTTGAATACAGAATCACAGGATCAATTAGGCTGGAAAAGACCTCTTAGATCATCGAGCCAAGCTGTGAGCCAACACCACAATGTTAACTAGATCATGGCACTGAGTGCCTCATCCAGTCTTTCCTTACACACTTCCAGGGACAATGACTCCACCACCTCCCTGGGCAGCCCATTCCTATCACCCTGGGCAGCTTAATCACCCTTTCTGTGAAGAAATTCCTCCTAAATATCTTAAAGCCCCCAGGTAGGTGTCATGTACCAGCTGGAAAAGAGGTGACCTTCTTGAGCTTGTGCAGGTACAGGTTGGTTGGTGATCCCTGGAATTTGAGACTTGTGGGTGTAGGAAAGGACACTGGAGAGTGGTCCAAGCTCCTTGCTCATACAGGGGCAGCAGGAACAGGTTCCTCAGGACCTTCTGCTGGGTTTTGAGTATCTCTAAGGATGGGGTTACTACAATTGCTTTTAGCAACCTCTTCCATCTTCACAATAAAATGTCTTTTTTTCTATGTTTAAGCAGAATTTCCTGTATTTCAGCCTGTGTCTTCTGCCCCTTCTGTCACCCAGAAGAGCCTGGCTCTGTCTTCTATTCAGCTTTTTACACACTGATATGATCCCCCTGAGCCTTGTCTTTATAGGTTGAACACCAGGCTCTCTCAGCTTCTCCTCATATGTCAGATCCTCCAATCCCATTGCCATAAAATTGCAGAACATTTTGGGTGGCTAGGGACCCTAAAAATCTAGTTTGAACCCCCTGCCACGGGCAGGAACACCTTCCTTATTCCATTTCCCTAATACTACCTAATAAAAGAATATGGCACCAATGAAAACAGCTATTTACCATGAAGTGTTAAAATTCTGCCTCCCAGCCAACTCTGACATTTAAAGATCATCCGTTTCTGCAAGATACAGTGTTAGAGCAGGGAGTGCCATCAGCCCAAACATTGTTACAGGCTTTGTTTTACATTTTAGTATTTCCAGACCATTTGGATCCTTTAACTTTGTCATCACTTACAAGAAACGTTTTTCCTTGGTCTTCCTTTCTCTGCCTTTTCCACTAGTGGGCAGTGAGGGCCCCCACCATGCTCTGTTAGCAAAGCCTTCACTTTGGAGACACAGCAGGAACCAGGACAGGACCAGTTTTAGCTTTTCCCAGGATGGCTACAATACTTTCCTGTTAACCCCCTGAAAACCAGCTTCAAAAGATTACTTTTCTTTCTTGGTTCTGTACCACCGTGTTTCTCTGGGTATTGCCCCACATTTGTGTCTTTGTCACTTGCTCTTGTTACATAGGGATGCTGCAGATTTTCAGGTACTGCAGGCAGCTCTTTAATCAGAGTCACAAAATCTCCTGAGCTGGGAGGGACCCACAGGATCACCAGCCCAGCCCCTGGCCCTGCACAGACACTCCAACAACCCCACCCTGGGCATTCCTGGCAGCGCTGTCCAAACGCTCCTGGAGCTCTGAAAACCTCGGGGCCGTGCCCATTCCCCAGGGAGCCTGGGCAGTGCCCAGTACCACCTGGAGAAAGAACCTTGCCCTGAAGTCTAGCCTGACCCTCCCTGGCACAGCTCCAGCCATTTCTTCCTGTCCCTGGTCACTGGAGAAAATATATTAATCAGATGTTTGGTGTTGCTGTAACACTGAAGCTGATCTCCTCCTTCCTTCTTTTGCTGCAGACTTTTGCTTTGATATTCCTGTCATATGAGACTGTCCACTCTGGGATGCTTTTCCCTGGCATAAAGCTGGAGCACATGGATTGCTGATGGCTGTGCCTGCACTGCCCCAACACCTTCCTCAATGCCCAGGACTCACCTAGACCAACCTCCTGTCCTGAGACAGGATAATGATATTTTTGTATCATCCACAGTTATGTGTGTCTGTGCTGTTCTTAAAAACCACCACGGACAGAGATTCCCTCCGCAGCCTCTTCAAGTGCCTGACAACAAAATATCTTCATCCTTCTTGCTGAGACTTAACCCAATGGCTGTTGCAGTGTCTCTGAGGACACACCAGCTCGGTGTTCCCTGTGTGATAACCCACAGGCCTTTGGAATATCACTGTGCCCCTTCCTGTCTTGCCCCCACAGCCTTCTTTTTCAAAGCATGCAAATCCAGCTCCTCCAACCTTTTTGTTCTCGATTACACTGCTGTCTTCTGCACCTCTCTTAATGTCCATATTCCTAAAGCTCAGTGCCCAGTTCTGGCCATAGCACTTCTATCAGATTCCTGGGCAGAAACAGACCAGCTCCGATAATTCCCTAATGCCTCATCCATAACACATTCTAAAATAATATTCTATGCTTTCTTTATCAGTAATACTTGCAATGTGTTTTATTGATGACAAATACCCTGAGATACTTGACGATCAAAAATCCCAGGATTCCCTTCAGCTGGGCTGCTTGGTGAGTAACACATAACATAATGTTGTGCATGATGCTTGGAAAGCCTCAGGAGAAAAGGAGCTGCCAGGAGTGCTGGACTGTGGTTTCTCCACACAGACACCAAAACACTGTCTTTGAAGATCTTGGCTGTAGCTCCACAACATCAAAGAACACCTGGAAGATCACCTTACATTGGTTTTTCCCCTTCCCATGCCAACAGACTGTTCAGGATGCAGGACTGTCCTGTTCTTTCTTCTTCCTTGCTTTCCTTGTGAATTCATTAAGTTCCAGAAATGGAAGAGTGCTGGTGTATTAGTTGTTAATAAGTTGTTACCAATTACATTTTGCCAAGACCAGGTGGAACTTGTATCTTTGATCTGATATTTTTGGGAAAAAAAATCCTACATGAATTTTGGTAAGAAAAGCACAGTCTGGGTTAAAGAGCTTGTAGAAACAGAATTAAAGATTTCTTCTACTTTCTTTTTTTTTTTTTTTAATTTTTTTTTTCTTATTTTATTGAAGAGAACAGCTGTGGCAATAAGGAAGAAGCCTATGAGACAGCAGGTCAAATAGAATTTTAACTTCAGTAACTAAAGCTCACATCCTTAAAGCCCAGAATCTGATACAATACAAGTATTGTGCAGTTACTCAAGTTACAGGGATGAGCAGTCACAGTCTGGAAGGAATAATCTTCAAATGCAACTTTGTATTTGGGAAGATGGCACAATGGAAATCCCAGTCATGGGAAACATCCTTGTGGAAGTTGTGAGTGTGTTTTTGAGTATTACCCAGCCCTCCAAACAAATTTCTCATGGATTTGCCTGGCTGAATTCCACATCCTGCTCTTGGGCTCACTGTGATGCTGAAGCTGGACAGTGCCACGGTACTAACATCTGAGGACATCACATCTATTTGAAGTAGCGGTTACACACCCAAACTGAGGTTATGGAATCATGTTCAGCCTGAGGAAGAGAAGGGTCCAGGGAGACCAGTACCTAAAGAGGCTTCAAGAGAGCTGGAGAGGGACTTGGGACAAGGGATGGAGGGACAGGCTGAGGAGCAACGGCTTCCCACAGCCAAAGGGCAGGAATAGATAGGATATTGGGAAGGAACAAGTGGTGAGGCCCTGGCATGGATTGCCCACAGAAGCTGTTTCTGCTACATCCCTGGAAGTGTCCCAAGGCCAGATTGGATAGAGCTTGGAGCAACCTGGGATAGTGGAAGGTGTCCCTGGCAGGGAATGGAACGAGATAGGCTTTAAGGTTCCTTCCCACACTAACCGTTCTGGAATTCTATGATTCCTGTGGATTGTGAGTGGGAAGAGCCATGGGCCCAATCCCAGAAGGCAGGGTGCCACGGCTCGGAGCGCTCCCGATCCCGGGAATCCGCGTGTGCCCCCGATCCACGAGGGGATCCCGAGGGAACGCCGCGCCCGCCGCCGCCGCCGCCAGGGGGCGCCCGCGCTCAGCATCCCGGGCCCGTGGCGGGAGTGGGGCCGGCCTTGCCGGGCGGGACACCGGCATTCCCTCCGCCGTTCCCGGGGACTGCCCGGGCGGGACACCGGCATTCCCTCCGCTATTCCCGGGCATGCCTAGGCACCGACACCGGGATCCCCTCCGCCATTCCCGGGGACTGCCCGCGTGACACCGGCATTCCCTCCACCATTCCAGGGACTGCCTTGGCGGGGCACCGGAATTCCCTCCGCTGTTCCCGGGCACTGCCCCACCATGCCCGGGCACCGACACCGGCATTCCCTCCGCTATTCCCAGGCACTGCCCCACCGTGCCCGGGTGGGACACCGGCATTCTCTCCGCCATTCTCGGGGACTGCCCGGGCGGGACACCAGGATTCCGTCCGCTGTTCCCGGGGACTGGCCGGGGCAGCGCCGCAGAGCCTCGCAAACAGCCCGGACACGGCAGCCTGGGCCCCAGCAGCCCAGGGGTTTTCCCCTTTCTCCTGCATCTCTTTTGGAAAGGCGGTCAGCGGGGGCACAGTGACTCGTGGTACAGCTCAGAGCATTATTTTTTCCCAGAATATCGGAAGACCAGTCAGGTCTCAGTTCAAATTGGCCAGAAACAGTGAGTACAGAGGTTTTATGGCTGAAACCGTTTGTGCATTCCTTGCAAAGAGAAGTTCAAACACACCACTCACTATTTCAGAAGAAGAGGAGAAGGCAGAACTCTCTTCTTCTCCTGACTGTCTCTTACAGCTCTTTGCTGTAATTTGAACATGGTGTTTGCGGACGTTTTCAACAGTTACTGAACAAACCAGGTACTCAAAAGTCACCGAAAACTGTAGATGTACAGAGCTCCACTTCCCCTCTGTTACAGCTCAGTTTGCTAAATTTTCTGTCTGGACAACCATAGAGAGTGTCTGTTGAAGTGAGTGCTTTGTCCAGTGTGTGAGAAATGCTTATGTTGGGAACTGTAGCCTTAGTCATGTAACTTGATGGTCGGATTTCTGCCAGCCTGCTTTGGTAGCCACAGTCAGAGTCTATCCAGAGCTCCCTGGAGCCCCAAAGCACAGGTTTTTGTTGCTGTTTATTGCTCTGCTTGACAAAAATCACAGAAAAATCCGCTTGGGAATAAATAATATGCAGACAAAGCTTTTGATAGTTTCCCTTTCCAATACAGATTGAATAAAAAGAGAGAAAACATATTTGGGTATTAAAAAAGCCAGGAAAAAGAACATGCAGCTTGGACAAGCTGTGGCTGAGAAAGAGCAGGTGAAACTGGGTTGGTCCTAGAGCCAAGAACAAAGTTCATGTTCAGTCCCTCCTGCACACAAGGAACAGAGGACTCTGCCTTTGTCTGTAGTCATAACTGCATTGATATTCCCTGTCTCTATCAGGCTTTTCTCCTCTTACAGAAGACATGTGCAAGGCTCACATTTGTAGAAGTGTCACTTTTTTCACTGGAGACTTTCCTTCCCTTGAAGACTAATTGAGATCAAAACTGTTTAAAGCACCACTGTAGTTCTTGGCTCACTTCCCACTCAGGAGAAATTGGTCCAGGCCCACCCTGTGTACGCAACATTTTAATTGCATCCATTGAAGGAGGGAGTAAATCCTGATTGAATGGCCAGGAAACACTCTCTTCCAGGTCTATATTACAGAAAGCTGCATGTGAATAAAAATGTCAAAGATATGTCTAGGAATGATAAAAGAGCATAAAAAACCTTTTCCCTTCTCATCGAAATGCCACCTTCTGTGACAAGTTGTGAGTAGGAGGAAAATGGATACACATGGACATATGATTTAGGTTATTTTCTCGTGGCAGCCCCTTAAGCTGACACATACCTCCTGGTGATAATTGGCAATATGAATCAACACCAGAGTTTAAGTGTTAACAGACCCAAATTACATCTTGGTTCTGGAATTCCAACAAAGTCCTTGATGAAAATAAAAACAATTAGATCCATTTTTAAGCTGTTACAGATCTGTGATCTGCATTCATGCAGATATTTCACTGAAGGAGCTCCTTATCTTCCTGTTACCTAAAGTTTTAAGTGATTGACTTAAGCCCAGTCAAAATAAATCTGCAACAGAGGAAAAAACAAATGTTGAGTGGGTTTTAAAACCTCATTTTAAGCCATTCCCATCTCCCACAGACCACGGATACTTTGTTCAATGTGCAAGGCTTACCATTCTAGCAGCACCTACACTTTTGTAGGGAGAGATGCACTGGTCAGACCAGGTGACTGCATCAGCAGAAGCTGCACACACAGGAGGGGGCTGTCAGCTCCAGGAGAAAAATCAGGGGGATTGGTAAGAGTTCTGCTCAGTCTCTCTCTAATTAGCACGTTATTGTACAAGGTAGGAAAGAATTGCAAACACTGGAGCAGTCAGCTGGGTTAAGGGACACTATGCAACTCACCCACATTCCTAAATGGGATTTCTCTACTGCTGTGGTTGGAAAATGGAGGATCAGTGGTTTTTGTACACAGTGAAAAGAAAAAATTAAAAGTGTTATTCTGGGCATATCATGGCCTTGCTGACAGAAATGCTAATGTTGCCTCCAATATCTTGAAGTTGCTGGCCTGACAATGAACTTTTTTTTTTCCATCATTCTAACAGTAAGGATCTTGTTTGATTCTGTGAACTATTTAAAAAGCAAAAAGTCAAAAATAGTATTTGCTTCTTTGATTTTTTTTTTTTCAAATGGCAATATCATGGAAGCAAGCTGGTAATGCCCTTCCTTCACAGGGAGAGGAAACTGTTCAGTCCATGAAAGTTGGTGTGTCTGGCAAATTTTGAAAGCCTTTGCCTTGCCTCAGTGGTGACAGCAGACCCACAGAGAGCCTTCAGTAAATCCCAAAGGAGCTGATTTGGTTAATGAGGGGATGGTTTCATTGGTCACATGTTTTGATACATTCCAGTGCTTTGGCACTCACAGCCATGGATGAGCAAAAAAAGTCTTTTAGGAGTCCCTGTGTGTCTGCACCCAGCATCACACCATCTCAAACAGACCTTTGGCTTCACACAACACCTCAGCTGGCCTGGGAGCATGGAATGCTGCCCCTCTGAGGCTGCTGGTGCCCCTGGAAAGCCAGGAGAGGATCTGTCAGATTTTTTGTGAGGCTGCACAAGTGTTGTGGCAGTTCCTGGGACTGAATCCTCCCCCACAATGCTCGTTACAGCAGTGGCCTTTTGGAACATGGAGCCAGAAGGAAACACTTGGAACTGCTGACACTTTGCCCCAGGCTCTGAGAAGATACTAAGTGCCCAATTGCCATTAATTTCTCACTTGAATATCTGGAGCCCACGTGTGGGCTCAGTGTGCAGCCCCTGTACAGGGTACACCAGTGCTCAGCCTTCCTTAGGAACAAACTCTGACAAATGGGCAGGTTTTAAACAAAATGTAAGAATTTTTTCAATTATCCAGAGTTCAGACGGATCTGAGAGGCAGGTGAAGGTGCTGAAAATAAGAAAAACAGCTTTGTAAAACAGGCAGAAGATTCAGTTATGCAATGAAACAGGATAAATGTGTCTTAGATGAATATCAGACAGGGCTTTCTCCACAAACAATCATATTTTTAGCCTGTTAGCTTCATCGAATTGCCTTAGAAATCCTAACTTCAGGCCAACCTGTCTTCAAGGTACTAAAAATTTTACAAACTGTTGGCCAAGAATGCTGTGTCTGTTTCTTAGGAGCAGTTTGAAAAGAAAAGCACAACGATTGTTTATAGCATGAGCATGCAGGCACTGCTATCATTAAAATGCATACTCAGAAAAATAACACTTGATTTGCTCCAGTGTCTTGGTTTTGAAAGAAGACAGTTATCTGCTAAGGAGAGGCAGGGCCTCTCTTGGAATGGATAATTCAAATCCCCTTCCCTCAAATTATTATAATTTAGAAAATTAAAACGGCTCTCAGGCAGAGATATGGGGATAGGAATAACAGTTCTTTACTAATAGGTATAAAAAAGGCAAACAAACAACAACAATTACAGCAATTAATAGTGAAAACAAAACCAGGGACTTTGGCGGAGCTTGGTTTCACAAAACCCGGGGCAGTCTGGTCTCTTGGGACTCCGAAAAAAGGTACCAAGCTGGAACGGTGGGGGATCCCGGGCTGGTGGATTGGATGGAATGCGGAGCTCCGTCGGTGGTCACTGGAGGGCAGGAATGTCCGGCAGGGAGGGCAGTGCNAGGGTGTAGCCAAGTGCCAGCCTCCATCCAGCCTCCATGCTTTGTTTCACCTGAGCACTGATAAGTACTCAGTAATTAGTTGCCTTGGGAAAAAATTCTATAGGTGAAAAAAGAAACAAGCCTAACCCCCAACATCCAGACACAGGTGAGTGTCTGGACTTTGTGCTTTACAAGATGCTAATCCTGGGAACTGATGGTGATTTCAGTGCCTGTTGTCCCCAGACAGTCAGAAGTCTGCAGGATCCAATGTCTAGGAGTCTAAACCCGAGCCTGTGCTTGTGCACAAAAGCAAAGAAAGATCATAGAATGCTTTGGATAAGAAGGGACCTTAAATCCATCTCGTTCCAATGCCCAAGATTACCCATAGGAAATCTTTTCTATAAGGAGAACCATGGCTGTATTTGCTTTGCTAACAGCACCTTTGGCAGAACCAAACACACCGGGCAAACCTCACACAGTGTTCAGGGCACATGAGCACATCTGGATCTGCAGGCTCCCCAGCTGCTGGGCAGCTCCTACAGCTGGGACTGTGACACCCTGGTCCCAATAACTGTAGGTACAATCCAGCTGCAGCTGGGAGAGAGAATTCCAGAGGCAGCCTCGTGTGTCCCTCCCTCCCTCCCCTTCATGCGCTCTCACAGCAGCAGGTTCTGGGCACTCAGCTCCCTGACTGGAGCTTTTACAGAATGGGAAAAACAAAACTATCTCCCAGCTCCATGCTTGAAGGAAACTTGAATCCCTTCAAAGTGCAAGAATCCATGCTCCCTTTTCCTCCTCTGTAGTGTCTAGTGTGTGTACAAATCCTGAATCAGCTCTGTTTATCTGCAGGAGCTGATGTCCTGTTCCAGCAAGGGACATGGCAAGGGAGTGTGGCTCTGGCTGCTGCTTCTCTCTTCAGTCTCTGCAGGTGATGGACAGCTGCAGAGAAAATATTCTGTGTTTGAGCAATAAGCCAAACCAAAATGGATTACTGGTCACAAACCAACAGATTGGTCACAAACAAAGGAGGTGAAGACAAGCACAACTGACACCACTCTAAAAGAAAGAAGCAAAAGAAGCCCCAAAAACCAACCAACCAAACCAAAACCCAGCAGCAACAACAAAAAAAAACTAACCAAACAACAAACAGAGAAAGAGAAAAAGATGAAAAACATGTAGCAATTTGCCTTATCCTGGTGGGCACTGGAGCAGAGGAGGAGATCCTTTTTAGGGTCTGTGGGATACACAGCAAAGAGAAAGGCAAAGGCTGCAGATATCCCAAGGTTTCTGCCCACGCATCTAATGAGTGTGAGAAACAAGAGCCAAACCCCAGACCTCTTGTTAATGTTATATCCTTATTGATAGTGAGATACCCCACCGTTACTAATTGTTGACTGTTAGTTTATTGTGCTATCGTTATAAGTGCTTGATAGGACTCACCTTGTTGTTGTACCTTCTCCTTTTTCCATGTTACCCTTTCCGTTGGGAAAGCTGCCTCCGCTGCTCCCCAGAAATGGCTCCTGTGACAGCGAGGAGGGATGACATAACACCCAATATGCAGATTAGAAGTATTTGACAGGAACTAAAGGCATAACATCTTAAAAGAACGAGTCCGCTAATAACCAAAAGAAACAGTGTTCCCAAGTTGAGAAAGAGAAGGAGTGTTCTCTAGACTCTTTTAAAGACTGATTGTGAAGGTCGCCATAACTGATAGAGAACTCGATTAGAGTGGGAACCCCTCTTGGACATTGAGCTAAGTGGGAAGCCTTCCTACAGACTTCTGTGAGGACAGAAGTCACCAGCTTTGTTGTGAAGGCGAGAGAGCTGATCTCCTCCTCCTCTGCGCCGTCCCTGGGAGCAGTGGTGTGCGCGTAACCCCTCGCCTCCCCCCCACTCAAGCTGAATTCTCTAAAAAATGCATCAAAAAGGACCTGGTTCCTGTCCTTGTTTCTGTCAGCTGGGGTCTTGTCCGGGATAGCCACACCAGAAGAGGACCCAAGGCAGGCTGGCCACCTGCCTCATCAGACCTCGAGGGACAGCTGGGTCTTGCCGGACCCAGAGAAGTCAGCTTGGGTGGTCGACGCAGAGGAGCGCCTTGTTAAATGACCAGTGGTGGGAATAGGAGGCGAGTGGTGTGTGAGTGAGACAGGGACCGGCAGCTCAGGCCTCTGAGGTGAGTGTGAACACCCTAGTACCGCAGTTCTGGACTCCCGCGAAGGGGCGGCCAGGAACAGGGGGAAGCAAAAGGAAGAAGAAAGATTGAGGCATCTCCTGGGAGAGAAAGGCCCCCCCTCCTGGCGAGCGGAGGTGTTATATAGTGTGAGTGGCTCGCTAAAAGGGTAGGTCCCCGTTGGGAGTAAATGGTTTAGGCCACTTTAGTCATGTGAAGGGCCTAAGCAAAGAGTGAGTCACATCATGCACAGAAAAAGTACAGGGTGTCCCCAGAAACCACCAGCACCAAAGTCTGTGAAGGTCCCGAGGGCTACGGCTAGAAGTGCCGAGAGGGGGTGGACTATCGCAATCCTGAAGCATGGGTTGTAAGCTCATCAGCCGTCTAGATCCTGGCCAGAAACGAATGTGCTCAGGGGGAACAGCAGCAGAGTGAGACGTCTGAGCTGTCAGGCAAGGGAGCCACCTCACACCTGCACGCACCCCTCTAGCCGAGGCCATTCTATTGAGGTAGGGTAATCAAGCTGAGCATCAGTGGAAGGCTAGAGGGAGTTTAGGGGGGTTTTTCTTCATACCACCTTCCCTCACTGTAGTAAAAAGGTGGGAAATCAACCTCAAGACCAGGATAGGGGGAATCCTGTGTGTCTAGGTTGAAGACCCTGCCCATCGAGGGGGCAGAGAGAGTGTGAAGAGTGTAAGTAGAGAGTGTGATGAGTATAAGATTTAGCTTGAAGAGGAGGAGGAAAAGAAAAGTGTGAGAGTAAGTGTGATCACAGGAGAGTGAAAGAAGAGTGTGATCAGTTTGATAAGAAGAAAAGTTAACATGGGAAAGTTCTGTAGCAAAAAGTTGAAAGTAAATAAAAGGGGAACCAAAACCATTCCTCCTAGCAGCCCCCTGAGCAAGTTACTAGATCAATGGGAGGACTGTGAAGTTACAAAATATCTAGATAAAGTCAAAATGGTGCATTACTGTGTAGAAGTTTGGCCAAAGTTACAGATGTAAGGGGGATGGCCATGGTATGGAACAGAAGACCAGTAGATGTGCACCAAATTAAACCAATATTTAAAGATTAGAAGTGATTCAGGTCCTGACCAATTAGTCTATGAGCTTGTTGGTTGAAAAAAGAAGAAAAGGTAAAAGTATGTAAGCTGAAGAAATGGGGAGAAAGAAATAAAGAGGAAGACCAGAAAGAAAAGAGAGAAGAGTCTAAGAAAGAATGGGATCCATTAGAGCACTTATCTCTCCCTCCTCATCTATCCTGTAATACCTCCAGTTTTTCCCTCAGAACTGCAAGTCCCAATTCCTCCAAACCCTCCAACTAGTTCAATTTCCCCTACTATACTACCCTTAACCCCTCCTTCCAATGCTTCCTCAGCAACCACCTGCTGCAATACCATTACCTGCTCCTCCTAGTACCCATATGTCCTTACTTCCTCCTAATGCTCCCTTAGCACCCACCCCTCTACCAGCTGCAATACCTCCTCCTAGCATGCCTGCCCACCCAACCCCTATTACCTCTGTCCAGTCAGTGCACATTTCCCCACCATCCATTAATACCTTTACCATCTCCTCCTAGCATATCCATTCAAAACCCAATCCTTTCAGATGTCTTACCTAACATCTCCCGGTCCACATCCAGTCCAGTCTTGTCTATTTCCGTAGTTACCCCTTCCCCTACTTCGAGTCTTGCCTTATCTGTGTCAACCCCTATTACCCCTGTGACCTCCATTCAGTCTCCACATCTTTAACCCCGAGTTTGATTTCTTCCCCCTCCCCCACTGTGGTTCCTATGCCTCCCTCCTGTTGGGAGAAGAGTGTATCACCATCAGGCTCTAGTGTGCTGCTTGCCATAACTTCTAACCCTCAGTCTGATCTTCCCCCACCGTGCAGTGCAAGACAGTGATGTAGTAGATGGCCCTTATTGTAATACTAGGTCAAGAACGACTGGAGTGGAGAAATTCTTCCCCTTGTGGGAAGTCCCTATGGGTGGAGTAGCTGGAGGAGTTGGTTTTTTTAATGCACTGCTGACAACCTCTGAAGTCAGGAGTTTTAAGAAATAACTAAGCAGTCTGGTAGAGGACCCTGTAGGGATTTCAGAACAAGTAGATCAATTTTTAGGGCCTAATATGTATACTTGGAGAGAATTGAATTCCATCTTCAATAACCTATCTTCCCCAGAAGAAGTTAGGATGGTCTGGACTGCAGGGATAGGGATATGGGAAAGAGAAAACAGATTAGGCCCTCCCAGAGATCATAAAATACCTATTGCAGATCCAGGGTGGAACCGAGAGGAAGGGATAAGAAATATTCAGGACTTCTGATTCCTGATGGTTAGGAATACAAGAATCCATCCCCAGAGGCAGTAACACCAAACTAGCCTTTGATGGGACACAAGAAACAGATGAATCCCCAGCTACTTGGCTTAATAGGCTGAGGCGGAACTGAAAGGGATATTCTAATATTGATCCCGATAGCCCAGAGGGGCAAGTACTCTTAAAGGTACAATTTGTTACAAAGTCCTGGCCAGATTTAAGGAGAAAATTAGAGAAAATGGAAGATTGGCAAGAGAAAAGCATAAATGAATTATTAAAGGAAGCTTTGAGAGTATATCTAAGAAGGAAAGAAGAGAAAGCAAAGACTAAGGCTAGAATAATGGTAGTCGTAGCAAGAGAAAGTGTTGGAGGAGATAGAGAAGGATTGCACCCTTGCCTAAACCAGGTGGAGAGAAGCCGAAACTCCCACCCAGACAACACAAGAGGGAACCTTTGTTCCCTTGGGAAAATAAACCACGTACCCCTGGTGGCGATAGAAAGTGCTATTATTGTGGAGAAACGTGGCACATCAAAAGGAATTGTAGGAAGCTTTTGTTCAATGAGGCCGTAGCTAGAGAACAAGATCTCCTAGAAAAAATTCTAAAAGGAGACGCTAAAAGTGATTAGGGGTGTCGGGGGCTCTATTCAATGAGGGACCTGGTGGAACATCTAGAAGAGCCCTCAGTAAATTTTGATGTAGGTCCCCATAGTGAAGAAATTTAATTCCTTGTAGATACTGGTGCAGAGAAGTCAAGTATAAGCAAGTTACCTTTAGTAGTCTCCATAGGGAAGAATGTGTGTGAAGTAATGGGTGCAGAGGGAAAACCATTTAAAGCCTCAATAGCTGAGAATTTAGAGATCAAGGGGAACTCAAGGCAATGTTGGGCCAATTTTATCTATCTACCCAACTTGGATAGCAGTCTGCTGGGAAGCGATTTTCAAATCCAACTAGGAATAGGAATCATCCCAAGAGAAGGGAAAATGGTAGTATAGATGATGCAACTGACTCAGAAGGACATAGGGGAAACTGATACTGAAGTCTGGGCAGTAGAAGGAGAATATGGGTATCTAGACATTCCACCAATAAAAATTGAAATGCAAAAAGACATTCCTCCCATTAGGGTTAAGCAGTATCCAATCTCCGCCGAAGGAAAGAAAGGGCTAGCTCCAGTCATCAAGCAATTACTAGAGAAAGGGATCTTAGAGCCTTGCATGTCCCCTCATAATACCTCTATACTAGCTATAAAGAAAGCAGAAGGAAAATACAGGCTAGTTCAAGATCTGAGAGAAATAAATAAGAAAACCATCTCTTAGTACCCCGTAGTATCAAATCCATACACACTCCTGAGTCAGATCCCAAGGGAACATGCCTGGTTCACAATAATTGATCTGAAAGATGCTTTCTGGGGATGTCCTCTAGCTGTAGGAATATAGAGACTGGTTCGCATTTGAGTGGGAAATCTAGATAAGCAAAGGAAACAACAACTAAGGTGAACACATCTCCCACAAGGTTTTACAGAGTCTCCTAATTTATTTGGACTAGCCTTAGAGAAACTTTTAGAACAATTTACACCTGAAGAAGGTGTACAAATATTGCAATATGTAGATGATCTACTAATATCTGGAGAAGAGCAAGAAAAAGTAAAAAATACCAGTATTCAACTCCTTAATTTCCTAGTCAAAAATGGTTTGAAAGTATCACAAAAAAAATTACATTTGAAAGTATCACAAAAAAAATTACAATTTGTGGAGTCAGAAGTTACATAACTTGGGCATATAATTGGCAAAGGATATAAGAAATTAAGTCCAGAGAGAATCTCAGGCATATTAGCTATTCCAGCTCCTAAGACCAAAAGGGATATAAGAAAGTTCTTAGGCTTGTTTGGGTATTGCCGATTGTGGATAGATCAGTACACTCAAAATATCAAATTTCTGTATGAGAAATTAGTAGACTCTGAACCTGTGAAGTGGACGAAAGAAGGTGAAAGGCAGTTACAGAATCTAAAAGATAAACTATCCTCAGCACCTGTTTCAAGTTTACCAGATCTCTGAAAAGAGCTTGACCTGTTTGTAAGTGCTGATAGAGGAGAAGTGCATGGGCTACTAACCCAAGAATAGGGAAAGTACAGAAAGTCTGTAGCCTACTTATCGAAATTACTAGATCCTGTAGCTGGAGGATGGCCAGCTTGCTTACAAGCAATTGCTGCAGCTGCAGTCTTGCTAGAAGAAGCTCAAAAATTAACCTTACAAGGAAAAATTAGAATACACACACCTCATGATCTTAAGACAGTATTGAGCCAGAAAACTTCTCAGTGGTTGGCTGATTCCAGACTATTAAAATATGAAGTTATTCTTATAGAAACAAACAATCTAGAACTAGTCACCTTGAAGTGTTTCAACCCAGCACAATTTCTCATGGGAGAGCCTCTTGATAACCTAGAACACAGTTGCCTTGAGCTAATTAACTACCAAACTAAGATAAGAAAAGACTTAGAGGACAGCCCTTTACCCTATGGGAAGATATTATTTACTGATGGATCTTCAAGGGTAATAAATGGAAGGAGAGCTTCAGGTTATGCCATCATTGATGGGGAAAAGATGGAGGTAGCCGAAAAGGGAAAATTACCAGCAAACTGGGCAGCTCAATCCTGTGAAATATATGCTCTTAAAAGGGCATTAGATTTACTAGAAAAAGATCGAGGGACTATTTATACAGATTCACAATACGCCTTTGGGATAGTCCATACTTCTGGTAAGATCTGGGAAGAACGAGGTTATCTAAATTCGAAAGGAAAAAATCTAGTTCATGAGAAACTAATAAAGTAAGTTTTAGAGTCCCTATTAAAGCCAGTTGAAATAGCAATTGTGCATGTAAGAGGACATAAAAAAGGAAACACTATAGAAGCAAGAGGGAACCGACTAGCTGATCAGATAGCTAAAGAAGCAGCTCTGAGACTAGGAGATTCAATGAAAGTTTTATGACTAAAAGAAACATCAAATGACAATAGAAGAAAGAAAGAGCCCATATTTGATGAAGAAGAATTAAAACATATAAAGAAACTAGGGTTACATCAAGGAAAACAAGGAGAATGGCTAACACCCAATGGGAGGAAATATCTGAATAAAGCCCTAGCCCAAAGGATGTTAGCTGAATTACAAGAATTGACTCATTGGGGGGGTCCAAGACCTGTGCGATAATTTCTTGAAAAAACACCTATGTATTGGGGTATACAATTTAGAGAAAGGGATAACCCAAGGATGTATAATATGTCAAAAGTTGAATCAAAAAGTAATGAGAAAAATAGCACCTGGAGGGAGAAACCTCGCCCTGAGGCCTTTTCAAAATATACAGATAGGTTTTACTGAAATGCCCCAAGTGCAAGGATATAAACATCTGTTAGTAATAGTAGATTATCTTACCCACTGGGTGGAAGCTTTCCTTACCAGAAATGAGACTGCACAAGCAGTTGCTAGAATAATTTTAGAAAACATAATCCCGAGATATGGAATAGTGAATAACATCGATTCAGATTGAGGTCCACATTTTGTTGCCCAGTCGTTACAACTAATCATTAAAGCCTTAGGTATAAAATAGAGATTACATACACTATGGCACCCACAGAGTTTGGGTAGAGAGAATGAATAAAACTCTCAAAAATGTGTTGACCAAATTAATTGAAGAGACAACGTCAAATTGGCTTAAATGTCTACCCCTCACACTTTTGCATATCCAAACTAGACCTCGATCTGACCTAGGAGTATCTCCCTATGAAATTATGTTTGGGCTTCCTTTCCTAATGACACCTTACAGTACTCAAAATTATCTAGAAGGAGAAGAAGAAGCCAAAGCATATTTAGAAACAATAAGTAAAACTTTAGAAAGTCTCAGAAAGAAAGGGTATGTCCCTCAGACCTCTCCTTTAGACGCTAGCGTGCATAACATCAACCCAGGAGACTGGGTACTGATAAAATCATGGAATTCAGCTCCACTATCCCCTAAATTTGAAGGACCCTTACAGGTACTACTTGTCACCCACACAGCGGTTCGGACAAAAGAGTGAGGTTGGACCCATGTGACTCGAGTGAAAGAACCAGTTCCACCCCCGATGAAAGATCTGACCCAACCATGCATGCAGGTTCTCCAGAGTGGATTATAACTAAAGGATCTAAAGACTTAAAACTAACCCTGAGAAAGAAGTACAAGGATAAGCGAAAATTGTTAATCAGTACTGTTACATTACTGTAACAAGTACTAAGCCAGTTGATAACAGTTAAAAGTTGTATAGAGAGTTATATTGTTAATCAATAGTGTTGAAGTAACAGTTGTGTAATGTGTACTCCGTTGAAACAGTGAGCAATAGTTGAGAAAATTTACATACATTAAAAGGTAAAGTTGCAACAGTTAAGATAATTTTCCCTTTAAAAATCTCCCACTGGGCATTCCCCAAGGCACCAAAATTGATAGAAGAAGTGAGAGTGCAAAAGCAGATTCAGGCTCTAAGATCTCTCCATCACCAGGGGCAAGGCTGGGTGAGCTGATCCGATGATGGCTCATACCAGACTCCTGAGAAGTTTAACAGTTATCATGATCCTCTGTAGCCCTGTGGTCAGTGAAATAAGTTCCTGTACCTAGTGCTACCAACCCCTTTACGATGGAGAAGACTTAGTGTCATTCTTGCGAGTCCACATTAATATAAACCCAAGCTGTATTGATCACTCTCAGTTGACTACTTGTCAAGAAGACCAAAAGGTTTATTGGGTAGCTAAGAATATTGCTTTTTATAAGCAACAATTGCTTGGAGAATGCCCCGCTGGAGACACTTGGCTCTGTTTCGAGCATGAAAACAACCAGAAAGATCTGATAAAAGAAAAAGAGATAATAGCAGTAGAAGAACTCAAAAGACAGTTTAGAACTACCCACTGGGAAAACTCTATTTATAGATTTAGTAGAAAGAATAAGCAAAGAGTTAGATTTAAAAGAATGTTGGGTGTGCAGCAATACTCAAATGTCAGAAGTTTGGCCATGAGAAAGAATTAGCTTAACTCCTTTAGAAATCCTGAAATGGAAACAAACCAAACAAAAACCCGAAAATACAACAGCAAGCGGAAAAGAACAATGGAACTTGAAAGCAAAGATAATTGGAGAAGAGTGTATTACTCGAAGGGGGAAGAGGTACAAAACTCTGTTAGGGAAGATGGCGTGTAAAAGGTACCTCATAGTTAAAGATACAGATGTTAAATCGATCCCCCGTGAGCCTAAACATTATTGGTCTGAAAAAAGAAAGAAAATGGATGTATCTATCACGAGGGGTATAAATTACATGAGTGCGCTGATAAAAATATTAACCCCTTTTAGGGAAGAAGAGAACTATCTAAATATTGGGAATTTCCAACACAAACTGGCAGTTTTTGGGGAGCCCCTGAACACCTGTTTTGGATATGTGGAGATAAAGCATATACTAAACTGCCAGGAGATACGTTTGAAAGTTATGCAATAGGTATCATTAAACCAGCCTTCTTATTATTGCCAGAAGAGTTTGGGCCAAAACTAGGAGTTCCTCTGTATGATGACTTCCAGAAAAATAAAGGAAAGAAAAGAAATATCATAGAAATAGGAAGTACCAGAAGTGGAAAAGTACAATATGGACCCCTGAAGAAATAATAAAGACCTATGGGACAGCCACTTGGGCCCAGGATGGGTCCTGGGGATAGCGCACTCCGATTTATATGTTGAACAGAATTACAAAACTCCAAGCAGTATTAGAAGTGTTATCTAACAGAACAGCTCTTGCTCTAGATCATATCAGCAACCAGTTGTCTCAAACTAGGGCAGTGATAGATCAGATCAGATTGGCTGTTGATTATTTGTTAGCTGATGAAGGCAGAATCTGTGGACTATTTAACTCTTCAGAATGCTGTTTAGAAATTCATGATAAGAGTGAAGTGATTCAGAATATTTCGAAAGAAATCCATAAGTTAGCATACGTAGGGACTCAGGAGGGGACCTCTTTAGTAGACATCAGCTGGTGGGACAAGTTTTGGTCCATGAAAGGGAAATGGTGGAAGAAAGCAGCATTCATTACTGTTTGTTCTATAGATGGGTTAATATTTCTGCCATGTATACTCCCTTGTCTAATTCGAATAATTGCTTCAGTAAATCAAGTAAATACACTGATGTCAGGAGCCGTCACCCCAAAAAACCCAAAGAAAGTTATGATAGTCAAAACCTCAGAATATGAAAGCGCCAAACAAATCTATAATAAATACCAGAAAATAAGAAAATTCTATCCTCAGGAAGAGCTAGAAATTGCAAATTTATGCAGGCACAAGCCCAATCAAAGAGATAGAGAGGGGATGTTGTGAGAAGCAAGAGCCAAACCCCAGACCTCTTGTTAATGTTATATCCTTATTGATAGTGAGATACCCCACCGTTACTAATTGTTGACTGTTAGTTTATTGTGCTATCGTTATAAGTGCTTNCCCCCTCCTTTAGACATTGAGCTAAGTGGGAAGCCCTGCGAGGACAGAAGTCACCAGCTTTGTTGTGAAGGTGAGGGAGCTGAACTCCTCCTCCTCTGTGCCGTCCCTGGGAGCAGCGGTGTGTGCGTAACCCCTTGGGCCTCCCCCCTCCAAGCTGAATTCTCTAAAAAAGGCATCAAAAAGGACCTGGTTCCTGTCCTTGTTTCTATCAGCAAAGGCTGCAGATAGCCCAAGGTTTATGCCCACCCATCTAATGAGGCTTGTCTTTGAACTGCAAATACAAAACTAAGCAAGAATTTGTTCCCAGCTCTGGGCTTGAACATAAGGATGCAGGTCCGGAAAAGAAAGGCATTAGGTGGAAAAGGGAAGCAGGCACCTCTTCTGATCTCCCAGGAGCACCATCATCTTCCCAGTGCAGCTGTCTGGAAAACTCTGGACTCACAAAGTAATTTCAGTATAAATACTTTCTATAATGGTATGCTTTCCTGACATTTTTACTCCTCTGTAAATCCCACTCCAGCTAGCTCTTTGGAGCCGATGGAAGCGCCAGGAATGAGGAGCTACCTGAGGAATGTTTCTGCCTCAGGTAGGACCTTTGGGGCAACCAATCCCCAAGTTGGAGAGCAAGTCACGTCTAGGATCGAGCGAAGGAGAAGGAGGCTCTCAAGGTTCCAGCAAGGAATTTATTCGGGCTGAAGGGGACAGGGAGAGAGAGCCAAGGCAAGGGGTGACAGGGCTTTTTGAAAAGGGGTGGAACGGGGTGGATACATTGCAATGACCAATAGTAGCACAATGGGGGAGGATCATGGGGAGTGGACCATAAAATCTTGGCCAGTGGGGAAACGTATGGGGTGGTCACATCTTCGGGTAGCCAACGGGGTGTCGAGTGAGGGAGAACCTTCTGGAACAAGGGAGATGGGCAGTCACAGATTGACACTTGAGGAGGTGGAACGAACTGGGATTGACAGGTAACTTCTTGGAATAATGGGAGGGGACGAGTTTAGGGACAAACTAACTGGGTAAGAACTAGGGCAGATTTGGGAACAAACCATTGGGGGAGCTAAGCACCACAACACTTTCCCATAAGTATTTCTTTTATGGTAATAGAACCATGACATTCCTAACAAGTAAATATCTGCCTGGGTATTGAATACTTTTGTTTATACTGAGACAAGTGAGAAAGAAAACAAAAGTCAGGAGCCCAAGTTGCAGGATTGAAAACCGTATTTCTTCTCTAGATACCTTGATCTCTAAATCATCTGAAGGCATGAGCAAAGCAGCTGAAACGTGCCTGAAGATTTATGAAGCATTGCCTCACACCCAGCTGCTTTGTTGCCCTTGAACACTACACTCTCATTTGGCTGCATTTTCCACTCCACACAATAGATTTTAATTTTCATTCGGGTGTTAGCATAAGAATATGAGTGCCACAAAGATTTATCCATCCCCATCTACATCTTGAAAAGGTTCAAGCTATTTAGTTACTAAAATATGCTCTAAGAGCATATTCTAAGAGCTGGGAAGTTTGCACAGTTTGAAGGCTTCTAACTGCACCCTTGAGAGCATCTTTCATTTTTGCTGACTTTCTAAATGAGGATGCAACAGTCACGGCCAAGGCTGGACCCAAGTCCTGCAGGAAGATGATGTTTACTTGAAACATTCAAATTATTTAGCCCAGGAGGCTGGTTTGAATCATGCCCTGGTGAAGGGGCATGATTTTGGCTCAGTGGAGAGAGACTATTCATTCTAAAATGAAACCCTTTCTCCAGAGAAGCCCCTTTGGAGATAGGCTGACTTTCAGGAGTTCCAGCATATGACTGTTTTAGCATTTCCTCCCTGGCCTGTGAGCACCACATCTTTGCAGCAGCACTGGGAAAGGAGTAAAATCCCTTTCTACTACATGCCTCTTTCCCCTGAAAAATTTACCCATAGTTGGGAACCCCATGCACTAAAGCATCTTGGACCATCTCACTTCAATTCCATTGCCTGTCAGAGCAAACCCCAGCTTTTCTGTGGCTGACACTGGGTTTGTGGCTATTGTTCTGCTCTGGATTACGTATTGCTCCCAAACCACAGGCTGCAGAGCCCGGGGATCCTGATGTTCAGCACTTCCCTGCCATTTGCATCTCCTTCTCTTTGGCACTGCTTGAGGACACAACTCAAGTGATTTTCTGAGCTTGGTGCCACAGTTCACATGGACAGGGCAAACACAGATTTGTGCTGTAAGTCAAGACACTGGGTGGAAGGTAACAGGCAGCCCAGCCAGGGAGCCATTTGGAGAGAGGTGTCTGAGTGGGACAGAAGTTCTACACAGAAGGAGCTGGGAATTCTTCATTTGTTGAAAGATTTCTCCAATAACTGAATCAAGTCCCTTGCAGTCAGCAATCTGCCATCCCAAAGTTACTTCATTTTCTTGCCAGGAGGGGAGAAAATACAATTCACTGCCTATTGTTATCACTGCCTTTTTCTAGGAGAAACAGACTGTCCTGTGTCATGACCAAATTTATGACTTTATTATTGCTGCAGCAGTGGTGAAGCCAAACCACGGTAAACAGCAAGGAACAGTAACCCAGGACAGAGATAAATCCAGCCCATAAAGTCATTTTTAGCTCATCTGCTCACTGGTAACGTGGAGATTTCTTTTGTCCCTGACTCTTGCCTTTTGCTTGCACATGTATCTGTTTTAAGTGCAATCTGGAGCTCTCCCAACCCCTAGAGATGAGCACATGGTAGGCTGGCCCTGGCTGGACACTAGATGCCCACCAAGTCTCTTGGAAATGCCTGAGACAGCATCCACATGGGGCAATCCATGAGGTAATTCCTTAGACTGATTCCCTCATGTCCATGGCTTTTTCACAGCGTGGGCTCTGTAAGTACATAGGAAGACAATTCCTGCCCTGAGAGATGAAAGAACAAATCTGTGGAGTCATTCTGACCGTTTTCTCTTTGGGGATGCATCCTGTACTTGCAGCCATATGTTTTATCCAGGTCTGATCCACAAGCATAAATCCTGGGATGGGGCAGTTTACCTGCCTACTCTACCTGAAGTGGCATTAAAAAAATCCTAACAATTGCTGTAATTTTTAACACACAGTGAAATTTAGAAAACCCAGATCAAGAGTTAGATTCTTTCTGAACAGGTAACAACAAAAAGATTCTCCCTGGAAAATCTAGGACAAAGTCTCTTAATATCAGAAAATAAAAATCCTCTTTCACAGTGATAATTGAAGCCATTTGTTGCAAGAAACTTGAACCTGAAATGAAAACAGAAATAACATCCTGGTCATATCCTCGGAGAACTTCAGGTTGCAGACAGGAAGCAAACACTTTCTACAACTCAAACCAATAGCAGGTTTCCTGAAAAACATAGCTCCTTTCCACACACTTGCCACCAAGAACTATTTTTAAACCTCACTATGAAAAATTGCAGTTCAATGTTGTTTTACAGGAGATCTGATAATTCCCAGTGAGTGATATTCATCATCTGGTAATCGAGTCAATTTTTTTACCAAGGAACATTTTTCACTCTTTTTGTTGTCATCTTTGGCCTCACTAGACAACTTTTTGCTATAGCTTTGATCCATCTGTTATGTGGTTTTAATGAGGTTTATGTGCAACTTGGAGTCCTTAGGGGAAAAAAAAAAAAAAAAAAAAGATGTAGCTGTTCAATGAAAGTTGCAGGTACTTTACTCTCAGCCAGTACACTTTCTGTATTCTAAACCCACTAGTGCTGTTTGGAGGCAAGCACTTGGCCCATCTCCAGAGCAGCATTTCTGCCAGCAACAGGAGCGTATCATCAGCACAACAATGCCTGGTGCAGCTTTGGTTATGAATGGGTTAGTTCCAACAGGGTGCCTGTAAAGACAGCTTCTGTTGGTCTGTAACAAGGATCACACCAGCAAATAACCATCCCCCTGGTCTTTGACCATTAACCATGAGCCAGCAGTGCTCGGAATTATGCCCTGAGGCCCAAGAAGGCCACTGGGATCCTGGAAAGCACTGGGAGAAGCATTGCCAGCAGGTCAGGGAGGGGATGCAGCCCTGTGAGGCACATCTGGGGTGCTGTCCAGCTCTCTCTCCTCAGCACAGCAGGGGCAGGGAGCTCCTGGAGCAAGGTCAGCAGAAGCTGCGGAGCTGATGAGGGGATTGGAGCATCTCTGTGCCCATGAAAAGCTGAGGAGCCTGGGGCTGTTCAGCCTGGAGCCCCAGCTGAGAGGGGCCCTCAGCCCTGTCTGTCCCTGCCTGCAGGGAGGGCTCCGAGCAGGGCCCAGGCTCTGCTCCCTGGGGCCCAGCCGTGGCACCAGAGGAACGGGCAGGACCTGACGCCCAGGAAGTTCCACCTCAAGATGAGGAAGAAATTCTTTCCTGTGCTGTGACCGAGCACTGAACAGGCTGCACAGGGAGGGTGTGGCGTCTCCCTTACTGGAGATATTCCAGAGCCCTCTGGACACACTCTTGTGCCCTGGGATGGCCTGCTGGAGCTGGGAGGTGGGGCCAGATGTCTCACCGTGATCCCTTTCAGCCAGACCCATTCTGGGATTCTGTAATACAGCATTCTCCACTTCTGCCTCAACATTTTCTCTTTCTGTCTGCTTTATCTTTTATGCACTGTAATATATGAAATATTCAGAAGGTGCTTTTGTGCATAACAAAGACACCTAAACCAGGAAACCAGACATGAGGAATTTAGGGTATGGGTGGCAAGCTGCCACATCTGCTGAGCTACTGTTCACTAGACCACACTCACTAAAATCCATAAACTGTGTGTTTAAAAGTTTAGGCAATGGTAAGTGCAGAATGATGCAGTTTAGCTGAACACTCTTCAATGAGGGATGAAGAAAGGCAGCCCCATCATGGCCGAGAATGCACATGATAATCCCCATGACTCTGTGGTGCACGCTGTGGGATATCCTGGGCATCCTGCTGGCCAGAGTTGGATGCTTAAATTAACTCTCCAGGGAGAGCCAGTCCTGAGAGAGAGGTGACAAGATTGCACTGAAAGCAGTACAACAAATGCCAGCAGCAGCAATGTGACTCCTGCCCTGAGAGCTGCATTCCCACATGGCTGGCACAGTCTCCTGTCTGTCACCTTGCCAAAATGATTTATCCATTAAAGAACAGCTGAGTTTTGCAAAGGTCTCTGATCAGGTGTTGGGATTCCTGAGTTACTTGCTCTTGACTCACTTCTAGGAGGCGGTCCAAGTTCTGGAGGATTGGATTCACAGCAGCCTTGAGGAAAAGCCTGGCTGGAATCAAACTCCTGAGTCATGTGCCTGAGGTGACCAGAGCAAAAGATCAGTGCAGCCAGATGGGCCAGAGCTTCAGGGCCTGGAAAAGGATTTTGGGAACAACATGTTCTGAGGGAGCAACAGTGATTGGGGAAAATGTACTTTTCAAATCCTTCCTGCCATCTGATGCTTGGTTGAGCCATAATTATGTTTTAAGAGAAGGCTGCTGCATTTTAAATACTTTGATTAGGAGAAAAGCCCAAACCTCTTAACAACTGCAGTACCATTCTGCTCAAATATTCCAGTGAGTCATAGCTTATATTTCACAGAGCCCCACTCTGCACCTCCAGGGAAATTTGAGGTGCTTATCTTCAAGATCAGCAGGCAAAACATGCATAAAATGGGCAGGGGGGTGGTGGGGCACCCAAAGGCTTTGAAAATCCTTTCCATTTGGGGCCAGTTGTGGGGATCTCTTGGGAATGCTGGGAGAAGATTGTCTGTGCAGACCCAGCAATCCCAAAAGGTGACACATTTTAGGAGAAATACCCCTTCTTCAACAAGCAGCTAGGTGCCATCTTCCTCAGCCATTTCCCACATTCCTGATTATTTTTGACTCCTGTTCCTTCATTTTTATCTTTCTGCTTCACAGTTTTTCCTTTGAATGTTGCTGCTCCTCCTTTAGCTTTCATATCACTTAAAATGATATAATTGTTGTTTAGGATAATCTGCAACACTGAAGAGGATCCCAGGTTGCAGTAATATCCCTGCCATTGTTTTAAAGGACAGGAATGAGGGCAGAAGATGGAACAAGAAGACACATCTGTCCTGGACAAAGAGCTCTGGTTTTCTTTGCCAAAAATGCAACCTTCAAAAGGGAGACTTCAGGAGAGGGATCTTGTATATGGAAAAATAATACTGTTATGGAAACTCTAAATATAGTGAGAGGAAACCAGAAACTGGGGTGGCATGTCTGGGGAGCAGGAGGAGCTGGTAAGGCAGATTGTCCTTCTGCCTGAAGATATTTAATGTAATTTATCCCATCTGCAAGAACTTCATGCACTCATGCAAAACGCCATTCTGGGGATTATCACATTATTCCTCATGAGGTTTTGTCTCACTAATGACTCAGTGCTGTTGCTCAAATCCTTGCCAAGGGCTCTGAGAAGCAAAGGACTAAGAAACAACTGACACTCCAGGCTGAAAACAAGTTCATAATCACACCTTGAGAGGGTTACACCCAGGAAACTCAGGATGTTTTCAATTGGCTATCAAGAAAGAAAGAATTAAAGAAAAGTGAAGCAACATATCCCCTCCCAATATTTATGTCTGCAAATAGAATGGATAATTGATCATAAATATTGCAACAAAAAGCATCCACCCATCCCTCAGTCTCATATGCCATTAGGATCTATAAAGTTTGGGTGTCTTCTCTGTAAAAATCACAGAAAATTATTGAGTTTATGGACAATTATTCCCTTATGATCAAAAGTAGACTCAAATAATTCTTTTGGGTTTGAGAAAAGATTTCATGTCTTTGTAATTGAAAGACTGCAAAATCAAATGGTTCTCCAGGCAGTGACATCTCTTCTTCTACCAAAAAGACTTAAGGAAATGAAATAGTCTTTGTAAGGTTTCAATAACAACTGAAAAATTCTGACTTGATAAAAAGGTCCTAAACAGGAAACTTGATTTTCAAGTTGAGACAAAGCTAAATAGCTTCAATTTTCATTCTTTTAATTGCATTCTTTTCTCTGAAATTCCAACCACATTGTTTACTTCAGTGCAATCCCAAGCATAGCTTTATTTATTGAGATGAAACAGAGCCATCTGCAGTATTTCTGACTATAAAATATGTTCCTTGTGTTCAAAAACATGTTAATGTTTAGACCAAGAAATGACAAAAAATATGAAAATAGCCAAGTTTCCAGAAGTTCTTTGCACTGAAACATCTTTCACATGTTTGTTACATAAATTGCAAAGGTACAGCTATGCTAATTCATTGCTTCATTCCAGTAAGAAATTAAAGAAAAGTGGAAATATGACAGACACAAGATCACAAGATTGTGCCTTTTACTGGGGGAAAATTAAGTTATCTGGAACATATCTGAAGGGATTGGAGCTGGAGAAGGGTTTGGAGCCCCAGGAGGGGCTGAAGGAGTTGGGAAAGGGGCTCAGCCTGGAGAAAAGGAGGCTCAGGGGGGAACCTTGTGGCTCTGCACAACTCCCTGCCAGGAGGGGACAGCCATGGGGAGGTCAGGCTCTGCTCCCAGGGAACAGGGACAGCCTCAAGTTGTGCCAGGGAAGGTTTGAATTGGATATTAGGGGAAATTTCTTCATGGATGTACTAGTTTGAAAACAAACCAGTGGGAGATTCCAAATCAGAGCTACAATTTAATAGGGGAATTAAAGTAAAGGCAGAAGACGCTTAACCTGACAGAGTCAGGTTACAACGTGGACACCCTGTTGGTCAGGGTGGTGGCAGCAGTCCCATTAAATGGTGGCTGCAATCTTGTTGAAGTGACAGATGTGGTTCTGTTGAAGTGGTGATCCTGTAGAAGGGTTGGGTCTTCCTCTGAAAGTCCAGTGGAAGTTATGTAGCTCTTGTCCCCTGGGAATCCAGCAGGTAAGGCTGCCTGTGGTGTTCCAATCCTCAGATTATATCCAGGTAGGAATGCTTGGCTCCTCCCCCTGGGCGGAGCATCTGCCAATGGGATGATGGAATTTATGAGCCATGCAGAGAGGCCTGATGGCCCATTAGCAGAGATATCCCCGAGGGACTTATCAGGGATGAGCCATGGAGGAGATAAAGAACACTGCCCCACCTGTTTGTACCAGTTTATGGAAATGGTGATAGAATACATTGTAACCTAAGACAATGGGAAGGGTTGGAACAGCTGCCCAGGGAAACAGTGGAGGCATTCAAAAAACAAAGTGTGGCACTTTGTGAACAGTGGTGCTGGGTTAACAGTTAGATTAATGACCTTGACATCTTTTCCAGCCCCAGTGGTTCAGGTTCTATTCTATTTAATGGAAAATCAAGGGAAGACACAACAAAGTGAAAGACAGCAGGCTGTAAACAGATGTTTTCTCACCTCAGTGATATAGACTGAAAGTCATAGACATGAAATAAAACTGTGGTTAAGAACTGAAGTGGATCCAGAAATGGGTTAGAGAGTCCTAAGGCTAACAGAAATATTTGTATTTACCAAGAAGAGACAGACATTGAGAAGCTGACTGAGAAAATCTGGTCTGTGAGCTGAGCCCTCTCCAGGTGTCAGCGTGAAGCTCCTCAGACCTGGTGATAACACCTGGGCTGGCTAAGTCCCTGCCCTAGGGCACAGCAGCCCATTTTATGTATTTACAAGTTATATGCCAGCTGACCCTAATGCAGTTTTCTGTTTCTTCAGATAAGGAAAAAGCATCCCCTCACTATCTGTATCATCTCCTGGGTGACTGATTTTGCAGTAGCAGTAGTACTAAGGTATAGTCTGGATTTCTTTTTTAGAATAAATCCTATAAATCAGGTAGGTTTTCAGTGTTTCATTGGATGCACTCAGGTCTGGTTAGGTTATTCAGAGCAAAATGGGCTACATAAAAGAAACTCCTGTAAATTTGTTTTATGTAATGCAGAGAAAATAATTAATTTTCGTGTTACTGATGCAGAAGTCAGAGAATTGAGAACAGAAGCATGTAATAAAAATGGCACACAGTGGAATAAAAGAAGTTAAGACCTGTGCACCACTTGAGGTTACCCCAAACATAGCATGGAAATAGTTTGCTCTTCACTGCCCACTCATTCTTAAAAGTACTTTTGCCCACACCACGACCTTTGAATCTTATATTTCAAAAGAATGAAGCTTTATAGCTTAGCAAAGAACTAAATCAACATATTATATACATTAGTTAGTATCTACAAAGGATGTATCAGCCTTACCTCCATATTTATTAAGTATTTTATGATGTAATATCTCTCTTAGCTGACTTTTTGGTTTTAATGCAGTTGGCATGGCTTGAGTATGGTTGCAGCAAAACACATTTTGATTCTTGCAATGTGCAAAGGAAAAACTCAAGGGAGGATCAAAACATCAACATTAACTGAATAAATCTGCAGTAGAGTTCATCCTTATTCACTTGGATATAGCACCTGGAAGCACATAGAATGGTTTGGGTTGGAAGAGATGTTAAAGATCATCCAGTTCCACCCCTGCCATGGGCAGGGACTCCTTCCACTATCGCAGGTTTCTCCAAGCCCCATCCAATCTGGCCTTGGACACTGCCAGGGATCCAGGGGCAGCCCCAGCCTCTCTGGGCATACCATGCCAGGGCTTCCCCACCCTCACAAGGAAAAAAATTTCTTACACCTTTATCTGTAGGACAGAATCATCAATAGCAAAGCCTTATGGAATCAGAATAACCATAGATGAAAGATAAGGAACCCTGGTAAATCCCCCAGTGAAAATGCCCCCAGTCATTAGACCATTTTCTCCCTGATGAGAAAGCAAAGAGCCTTGAACTAGATATACTGATATATTACCGATGTACAGCTGTACTGCCACAGGTAAGTGCAGAGTTTTGAAATCCAAGTCTCTAAAGGAAAGAAAGAAAAGAGCAGAAATGTATGGTGTAAAAGAGGAAAAAAGGAAGAAGCAGAAGGAAGAAGGAAAGACCAGACACATTTTTTCTATAATGAATGTAAATCCAAGCAAATTAGAGAATCTAAGGAATTTCTAGGAAGGAGAAGAAAGAAAATTTCTGGGTCCTTAGAAACAAAGATGAGAGAAAGAAACCTAGCTGCAAAGGTTTCTCTTTCCCCCTAAACCCTGCTGCTCCTCACATCTCCACTCCTCATTTCCAGAGCCTGGTACCTCCAGCGCCTCAGCCCCTTGGCATGCAAGAGATGTGAATGGAAGTGACATTCTGTTCCCAATTTCCAGTGCTCCCTGCCTGATTTGTGGTCCTATTACAAGTCTGAAAAATCAATGTCCAAAAGTGGACTAGGGAGCTCTTTGCTCATTAAGGTTTAGCCAGAATGTCCTGGCACTGGAGCTCTGCAGTTCTGGTCCTGCTTCCCATGGGCTCATCCAGGATGGAGCCAGGGCAGACTCAAATCCCTGCAGTAGAAATAATCCTCTTCCTCATGCCACTTGAACACAGATCCAGGGCTGGCACAGGCTGTCCTAGGCAGTGTCAGGATGCCACTGGGGCACCACGGGCAGGACAGGAACCATCCATGGATGCTCAGGGGCTCAGCAGGGCTGGGGCTGTTTAGGGATTGAGGCTCTGCTGGTGATGGTTCTGCCCCATACAGCTTCTGTGGTCTATCTTTAACAGTTCCATTTAGGTAAGAAACAAGATATGAGCTGTGTAAATTTTTGCGAGATTTTGTTGAGATTTTAGCTGAGAATTTCTTGCCTGATGTGAAGGACAGAAACAAAGTACAATTATTTTAAATCTAGCTAATGTGCCTCAACTAATTAGACATATTTGAAATTGAGAAGAAGGAGGAAATAAGAAAATTATCTGCATAGATTTCTAGCTCACACTGTGAGAATTCATCAAGGAAAACTGATTTTAAACCATTGGAGTTAAGACCTATACAGGCTGTAATAGCTTAGCCACCCTCTTTTAAATTAAGACCTTAGTTTTTACTCAGGGGACTCCTGAGACTGACAGGATTATTTGCTCTTTTGGGGACCTTACTGTGCAGTTTGAAATTTAAAGCTTCCATTTCATATTCCCAATTCCTAATTTTGCAGTCAGCAGAAAAAAACCCAAGAATCAGAAACAAATATCATAACCCTAAGGTATGCCACAACCTACAAGCAGATACTCCTCCATCATTTTTGTTTGGGCTGTACGAGTCAGGGCAATAGTCTTGAATTTCATTCTTCTCTGAGGGGGTTGGGTTATCTGACAATGCAAAGCACATCCAGATTAATTTACCTCTACTGCTGCTCTTGCCCATGGGTGTGGCTGGAGATCTGGCTACCAGCACCCCAAACCCTGCCCTCATTCACAGCCTCCTTGCTGGCACAAGGCCCTTACAGCCATACTTACCACTCTGGCACAATTCTCTGCAGAGAATTCCAGTCTCAGGTCTCACCAAGTTGGCTCACACACCATGGCTGGTCTGAAATGAGTGTGTCTCCGGAAGAGCTCCTGCAAAATCAGCCCTCCCAATCTACTCAAATCTACTTCCAGGCATTTCATTTTGTTCTGTACCAGGTAGGTCTCTTCCCAATTTATTTTGAATTCTGTTTCCATAATTATAACTAACACTTGGGTAATTAATTTTTTATCTGGTATTTGAGTGACTATGAAACACCACACACAAAACACAGGCTTTGTCAGCTCTGGATAACCTTTCCTGCATCCACATGGTGCAAGGATAACACAGCTGGGCACTGTGAAATCCTTGCTGAACCCAAGCCCTGCTCCTGTCCTTTGCCAAGACAAGCTTGTAGCAACACACCTTAGTAGCAGGGTCAGTAAAGCATCTGCCAAGTTTACTACACTTTGTCCCAGCCCCTGTGACAGTCAGGGCTGCCAGCACAGGTGTGAGCTACAACAGGTGTTTGGTACATGACAAAAAATCATTGATAAAAATCTTGTTGATAAAAATTCCCACATGAAAAATTAAACTGGAATTGGTTATAAACAGAAAAAAGTTTGCTGAGTGTGGGCAATCCAGGCACAGAAAATTCTCAAAACCTTGTGCGTTGCAGGCCCAAACATAGAAATGAATACAGGGTTCAACTTGAGACCTTGGAAAAGGCCTCCAGATTTAAAGATCATAAGCAAGAATCTGGGTTTGTAGTTTAAGCAGAAATATGTCAAGCTGTGTAATGGAAAGGTTTGAAGCCTTAAAGTGTAGATATAGAACCAGTTACAGAAATAATAAAAGGTTTTAAGGTGTAGCAAGTTGGTTTGTGTGTCATTATATGATCGCTTAAGAGGGCCCACACTGTGTAGAAAATGTATAAGGCAAATTAATTAGCTGTTGGTGTGAAAGTAGAAACAATCCTTATGACAGTAGTTTATTGGCTAATAAACCTTTGATAGACCTTGTAGCCCTAGATCTTGTGACCACTGACCACTGACCATGGACTACTGCTGGCCTCTAACTGGTGCTTGAAGTCGTTCTCACTCCTTCATGAGACTGCAGAAGATAGGAGCAATAAATCATGCTTTGGAAGATCTCTCAGTGGGTCTGTCGCTCTCGCATAATCCCAGCAGCTGAGGAGCCCCAGCAGCTTCTTTCAGGATATGCTAAACAGGATCCCTACAGGAATGTGGCACTTCACCACCAGTCCTTGCTCTGATCAGCCTCTCTGGGTGGGCTCCCTGCTTTCCACTGTGGCCAAGGGTATTTCAACACTTCTCTATGACAGAAGATGAGGATGTTGCTTTGCTAAACGAAATATTAATTCAATTTACCAGAAAAAGGCTGAAGGTCTTGCTCCTACTCTTCCAGCAGTAGCATTAGGCTGTGCACAAGATGTTCTAATTCCTCTTCTGAAGCCAATGGGTAGTCCAGTAGGTCAGACTCCTGTGGATTTTGCTGTGCATCCAGTAGCAGATTCATGGTTGTTGTGCTGGCCCCATGTGCTGGAGGTGGGGATCCAGATGCCCTGCATTCCCCATGCTGGTGGGCATCCCTTTATTGCCCTGACACCTTGGGAAGTCCCTGCACCTGCAAGGTCCAGTCCCTCACCTGCTTTTCCAGAACCTGTGTCATCCACACCTGACGAGATGGAGGCCCTGGGCTCACCTTCCCTTTTTCCATCCTGATCTCTGCCCAGGGATCAAGTAGGACACATTCTGAAGCCTTGTCTTGTATCCTCCCCCATCCCTCAAGGCCATTTCCATACTGAGGTGATGTTTCTCCTGTTGCAGATCCATTCCTGCATTATTTATCTAAAGCTCCCCAAAGTCTTACATTTTTTTTTTTTTACCCAGTCACAGTCCTATTCTGTCCTTCTCCAAGGGAACGTGCCAGGGAGTTACAGCCATAAAGACTATGCCTTTTCCTCACAATTCCTTTGTTTTTCAGCTGTATTCATTATTTCAATCTATTCCTGCCTGCCCCAGACCTTCTAATACATCCCACGCTGTTCCCACATCTACACACCCTAAGGGAAGACACATGGACACATTTCTGGGGTCAGGCCATCTACTAAAGTTGTTTTAGATGCCACCTGGTTATAATTTGGAGCCTGTCCAGCTCTTATTTATAAGACCACAAACAGAAGCTTTCAATCACAAATATATTTCTCTGCTTTCATTGGACTTGTGCTCCTTTAGATAATCTTTTCCCCTTTCTTTTCTATTTCTGCTCTTGCTTTTGAAGCTCACATGGCACTCTGACCATTTGCCACCACAGGAGCTGCATTTAATTGAGTTTTTACAACTACTGGGTCAGAAGCAGTAGCACTGCCTTGCGGGGCTCACTGGGTCATGCCTTGAGCTCCCTCCTCACCTAACACAACACATCTGGTTCTGCGTAAAGGACTTAAGTGCTGAGCTGAAGTTTTTAATTGTTTTGGGATCAGATCAGCAAAAATTTGTCACTTCTCTAAAAGTCTGAAGAATTGACATTTTTATAGATTCAGAAATACCTTGAAAGTGTTGAAAATAATGTGGTATTTTCACATTTTTGCCTGTTGCTCAACCCTTTCTACTTCTACAGCAGCCAAATCAGGGCTCCAGGGTTCATTCACTGCAATACTTCCAGCTCCTCTAAACCAGGAGTGCAGTTCTTTAGGTTCCAGTTTCCTTATTGAAAGAGCCTTTACTTCCCTCTCCTGCACCCTTTCACAACCCCCTGTTTTCTTCTTTCAGTGTCCAGCACTGGCTCTCTCCCTGCACCAATGCCTAAGCACCGTGTGGTGGGGCAGGTCTATCCCACATTTGTTTTACGCCATCCAGCTGCTCCCTCTTTCCAGTGCAATTCCTGCCTTTCCACGGTGCTGTGATGCCGTGGGCACAGGGACTGTGATGGCTCATAAGCCACTGGTCCCCTTGATGCCTTTTCCTGGTCTTAAAAAACGGAGAGCCAGGCATGTCTAAGAGATAAGAGGGTTTTGCCTCAGTATTTTAATAAGGATCCTTCATGTTGCACCACTTTGCCAAGGTGGAATGCACCACAATGCACACACACGATAGATCACTAATACAATTTATAGACCTTACAATTAGCATATCTAACAAGGATGCCCCAGTGGGAGGCCTGGATGAATGGTGTGATATCCTCCCATCCTGAGGAATTCCCTCCTGGATGGGCCAAATCTCCAGTTTACAGGATCTGTTCTAGAGAGGACCTTGGTTTCCCAAGATAGTGTAGGGTTATCTGGCCTCCTACGAGGCCTTTAGGATGTTTGGTCTCCTAGCCTAACAGAATACCACCAGTTATCTGTGGAAGATGAGTTCCTCCAAAGATGGGGGCATGTGAGCAATCCAGCCTATGTGAAAGGATAGGCCTGTAACCATTTCAAGGAGAAAGGAGTCACGCACCAGGAAGAGGAAGATGCAGAAAGTCACATATAAAGAAGAAAAAAAGATGATAAACAACTTCAGAAATGTGGGAATCGGAAGAAAGCCAGAAAAAACGATGTACATAATTTTGCTGTGTATGTAAGAAGAATTAACCAATAGAGACTAAAAGGCTAACACATGCTTTTAAGGGTAACCAATTTTAAAGTAGCATGTAGCCCGTGATTAAGGCTAAGAATTGTATAAAAGAAGCTGGAAAATCTATTAAAATGGCCTACTTGGATCATATTGATCTTAGAGTAGTGTCCCTTTTTCTTTTCACAATTATCAGACTTAAGGAATTACAAGTGCTAGGAGTACTGAGGATACATAAAAGGTATATAAAGGAAAAGGCAAAAAATCATCTTGGCACCACCCTGATCCATGTTTTAGGAATTGATTATCCCTGCTGCACATTAAACACCCTCAGTGCATCCTTCCTTTTGACAGGGAGCTGTTGACAGAAGTTGCACAAAATTAGGAGTCTCTTCAGTGAAAATTTGGGTGCTGCAGAGAGGCCTGGTTTGAACACAACTGCTCTTACATCCTATTTCTCTGGTTTTCTATGATGTAAGAAAATATCACCAGTCTTGTTTATGGAGGAGTATTTCCCCAGGCAGTATATACTTCATCCCAGAAAGAATATGGGCACCAGAACCTGAAAATTCTCCTGAACACAGGGAAACCTCTATGCTAAAACCCAAGGATTTGGTGTTTTCCTCTGTCAGGACTGCAGTCAGTCCACTTAAAGGCAGAAGGTGGAAACTTGGCAGTACTTTGAAGATCAGGGAGTAAACCCTGGTGGGAAATTCCACCCCCTGGGGCCTCCAGGCTACAGGAGGAGCAGCTCCAGGTGTCTTTATGGAAGACTGATCAACAGCTTGGATAACATATTGCAAACCTTTACTGCAGGATTAGAGTTTATCATCACCTCATCTGAAAGGGTAAAACCAGATTCCCATCAGGTCTACAGATTGCCCTTATGATTTTTGCTATTAGCAATTGCTATTAATTGTTAATGCTGTTAACAATTCAATAAAAACCCTTAGGTAACTTTTTCTGATGAGTACTTTTCCCTCCATCAATAATCTGATTCAGAAAAACAAATCAGCAGGAACAGACACTAAATAGGAACCAAAACAAAGTTTTCTTTTATTAAATGCTTTTAGACTTCTTGCACTATTCTTCCTCAGTGCTAAGATGTTTAGCTCATTCTTCAAGGTCAAAGTATCTCTTTTTCAGTAATCACGATCTCTTTTATGATTAATAATTTTAGACTGGGATTTGGGCATGTAATCTTGAAAAATCTGGATTTTCTTAAAGTTACCTTAACCCTTGTATTCTGGACAGAGTTACATTTCTGTGTTAACAGGTTCATCTGCTGCAGCTTGCCCAGGTGTCTCTTAAGTCCTCACTCTTGCATCAGGTAGAAGCATCCAGAGGCAACTAGAGATCATGCAAGTCTTTTCCTTAACTGAATTTCTAAATTCTTCTTGTGCACCCCATGATAGAAGCAAAATAAAATAGCCCAAGATGAACTGGGCATGGCCAAAGCAGCTTTGAAAATTAGTTTTGACATGTTCATAGTCTCCAAAGTGCAAAAAAATTAAAATAACATTCTGGAAGAGTCTCTTGCTTTCACAAGGCTCCCTATAAAGGAGACTTAGGGTCTTTCATTCCTCTAAATTTGCTGCTTCTTTTTGACTACACCACTGAGAGGCCAAAGTTGAGAACCCACAATTCTGGGACTTGCATTGCACGCAAGGGAATTGTCTGTGTTCAGTGAAAGCCTTTAAAATAACATTTGTATTGAGTTAAGTGGGGACAGGTTCCCATTGGCTTTCTCACAGAAAATCTCTATGGCCTTTAAAATCTGCCAAAAATGAGGGAAATAAGAAGCCTAACAAAGAGACTTGGTATTTTCCTCCCTTGCCCTGCTGTAGGAACCCGAGGTTTCATGAGGACAGTAGTTCTGACCTGGTTTTGAGTTATTGGCATGTAGGGAAGAAGGGCTTCATGGTTTCCAAGTGTTCTGTGAGGGGCACAGCAGCAGGGCTGAGCACAGGGAGCTTGGAGCCACGTTCGGAGCATCAGGAAGCAGTAACAGCTGAAAGTAGAGAGAATGTGCTATAAAATATCCACTTTTAAAAGCTGAGCAGAAAAATGTGTGCATTTCTAATTACATGGCAAACAATTCCAAAATACACCGTAAAAAATTGCCTTGGAACTATAAATGTTGCTGGATAGAGCTGAGCTTAATCAATCATTGCACTGTTAAGAGTCACTTTATGAAAAGACTTTATTTTTCTAAGATTAAGACCATCCTTTATCCTACTGAACTTTAATTTTGACAGTTGTTTCCATTTATGACTTCTAAGTCAGACTGTCTCTGTATTTAGGGTGCTTTCTCTCTGGACTGCAATTGTACATTACGGTCTAGATCTGAGTATTCTCCTCTTGGCAGTCAGCTCTGTTTTCATCTTGTTTGGTTTTTGTTTGGTTTGGGTTTGGATTTTTTTTCTCTGGTGGCTTTTTAAAGCCTTTTCCATACTTCAATCCCTTTATCATAAATACCTTTAATAACACTGAAAATTCAAAGGACCCATTTCATTCTCAGACCATATAGAGTAGTTACCTTCCATATTTCTTTTGTATCATTCCTTTCTTTCTTTCACCTCTTGCAGGTCATGTGATCAAGTAATCTTTTATCACTTGGAAAAATATACTTTTTAAGTTTTACTTCATCAGCCTCAGGCAAATGCTTCATCTACACACTCAGTGCAGACATGCAGAGCTTGAGGCTTGAGGTCTGTTCATCCCAGGCCGCCTCCTCCTCCTCTGCCTGTGGAGGCAGGGGGTTCTTGTGCCTGTCCCACCACCCCACATTAGGCAGACAATGATGGAAACCGCTGTGGGGATGGTTTGGACTCACTCAGCATCTCCTCAGCGGCTGAGGGACACTTGCTGCAAGCTCAGCTCTGGGAGCACATCCTTACCCAGCACAGGCTCTGTGGCAGGGGCCTCAAAGCCCTTTTGCAGTGACAGTGTGAACAAGTGACACCTCTGATCATTGTCATCACCCCTGAGGAGATGCTCGGTTTGAATTCTTGCTCCCCTTATGGTGGCAGCATGGCTTTAAGGTGAATCAAACACACTTTAGGGAGAATGAGCTTCAGAGCAGCTGAACCACAAAACATCTCAGCTGTCTTCTGCTCCAGCTGCAAGGCCAGAGAGAGGGACTGGTCACAAAGCACCTGTTTTATCCTTGCTCTTCTGTTTTCCATCCCAAAGCAGTTGCTGTGGGCTTACGTTGCATGCAAACACAAGCCAGAAGGCACCTGGTAACACCACAGAAGCCAGCAATAATTTACTGGAACTCCAAAATGAGGATTTTGCAACAAGATGCGTCAGAAAGCAGCAAGAATAGGGCTTCCCCAGGAGGGGACAAGCCAGAACCCAGGGGTGGCTCCAGTGCAAGCCATGCCCTTACAAGCAAGCTACAGTCCCACAGGGTGCAAAGAGGATCCATCAGCAGTCCTGGACAAGGAGCCAGCTCCACGGTCCATCCAGGGTGCTCCAGAGCTGTTAAAATAGGGTGAGACAGTGTTGCTGCATCATGGTCAAATTTCCATCATTAGGGCTGGATCTGCAGATCCCCTCTGTTCCATTTGTCCATACCATATCCCATAGGAATGCACTGCTGCTGTGACAGGACAGCCCAGGGTTCCCACCTCCAGCTGGGGGACCAGGGATGAGGCTGGCTGCATCCAAGATCCCAGGCAGACTCTGGAAGCATAGCCAGGACTAGAGTTTGGGGAGGGTTGGTAATGTCTTGGGGAGGCAAGGAAGAAGAGAACACGGGTTTGTCCACAGAATATTTTATTTTAAAATAAAACAAGCAGAAGAGGGAAAGAAGTGCAAAAAAAGGTCCTGACAATGGCACTGCAGGAGGAAATTTTGAAACCCAGCAACATGCAGGGAGGAAAGGATGGGGGCACAATAACAAGGATTTAAATGCTATTTAGGGTGAAAAGCAAAGCTTGGGCATGGCCTTGAGGAGCAGAATCCTTGCTGTGGTTCTGAGTGTCCCGGGGTGCATCAGGATGCTTGAGGGAGGTGACTGTCCCACTCTGTTCTGCACTGGGGTGGCCCCACCTTGAGTCCTGGGGGCACCACAATATAAACAAGATTAAAGCTGTTAGAGAGTGACCAAAGGAGGGACAGGGGGAAGATGAAAGGCCTTGAGAGGAAGCCCATGAGGAGCAGCTGAGGGCACTTGGTCTGTTCAGCTTGGTCTGATCTGAGGTCAGATCCCACCGCGGGCTGCATCTCCTCATGAAGGGCAGCTCCAGTCACTGCTCTGTAACTGGGACAGAGCTGCAGCTGTGCCAGGGGCATTTAGGTTGGGTATCAGGGAAAGGTTCTTCCCCCATTGGGTGCTGGGCACTGCCCAGGCTCCCCAGGGAATGGGCACGGCCCCGAGGCTGCCAGAGCTCCAGGAGCGTTTGGACAGCGCTGCCAGGGATGCCCAGGGTGGGGTTGTTGGGGTGTCTGTGCAGGGCCAGGGGCTGGGCTGGGTGATCCTGTGGGTCCCTCCCAGCTCAGGAGATTTTGTGATTCCATGATTCTAAGTACTCTCCTTAGCTCATGTTCAGCACTCATTAACATTTGAAGCTAAAATTTATGTTCTCCCTTTTTTTTTTTTTTTTTTTAACTGCTTTAATTTCTGAGTGAGGATGCTGGTGATGGTACCAGTATAACCCACAGCTCCTCCAGTCACAGCCTGCCCAGCACAGCTCTTTATCCTGAGTTCCCCATCATTCACAACACAGACTGGAACAACTCTACTTCTTGCTGTTGACATCCATGGAAGAAATTGTTTGTTTTGAGACAAAATTAATTCCGTGCAAATTATCTGGGAATATGCATTGCATTAGCTGTCATTGTGTATCAACTATAGCAAACGAGTTGCATGGATAAAGCGAAATTCACAGCGTACTTTACAAACCTGGAAGAAGCTGTGGTGAAGGAAGAGGGAAAAGGTGGATAACTGCATCCTTATGGGTTTAAGCAAGCTAATTCTTCTTTTTCTGTATGCCAATTAATAGAGCCAGCTATTTCCACCAATCCTAGAAAACCTCCCAAGATGACATTTAACAATTCCATTCCACACGCCTTGTCCATGGCGTGCTTCCCCTATTATGGTTGTGTTTAAGCTGTATTGTGTTTTCCAGCACTGCTGGAATCACAAAAACTACAGAAAACAGAGATGCTTTTGTACAATAGTCTGAATTAGCAGATTGAGTGAGCTGGTTAATGAAAAAACTTGTAGATGACATTTACATGTGGCCTATGTTCAAAAGGTGAATAATCTTTTAAAATACAATTCACCTATAATTGCTCTGACATTATTTACATGTATCTCTCCCCCTAGATTGTATCTGTCCAGTATCAGGTAAATGAGAATTTGCAGGGTGTTCCCTAAAATAAGGCGGGGCAGAAGGGACTAGAAATTTCCTGGGTGCCTGAAATCACACAGCCTTAGCCAGGAAAAAGAATCCTGATATGCCAAAGAAATCACATTAATATTTAATGTGTTAATCAAGAGCTGTGTGATCCAAGCCGAGGAGGAGAAAACTGAGCAAATCCAGTTGCTGGGAGCCTTTTCATCCATCAGTGAGAAATATTTGCTGAAGGGTTGGTTTTCTTCCTACTTAAACTTGAGAGACTATATTTTAAATGGACAGAAAGAGCCTGAAACCATAACATTTCTCTTTGTTCAAGCATTAGAGTCAGCTTTAATTTAGGCCAAGCTCTAAGTGGCACCAGCTGGGCACAGTCTGGGTGTGCAGAGGTGACGAATGGCTGGGAAATGGTAAAGCCACTCTGGCCATGAGCTGGAGCCAAGGAGCTGGAGGGGAAGAGCTGCAGGAATTGGTGACCCCCTGTGGCACCAGCTCCAGCCTTCCCATGGCAATTTGGCAAAATCAACATATACTGTTTTACTTAGTGAGATTGGAGTGTTCAGTATTGCAACATCTATGGGTCATCCATTCCATTTATTTCATGTTGATGCTTGTGTATTTTTCATATATTTGTAATCCTGCAATTCCTTAGTGTATAACTCTAAACTCCACACAGAGTGTCAGCTGCTGCTTTTCCATTTTGGTCAGACATAACAATTCCTCTCCAGGCCTGGGAATCAAGGACACCTCACTGCCTTAGGCCCCTGAGAGATGTGAACAAAAGTGAGTTGGGGGAGCAAACCTGGGATAAATGGCTTTATGACCTGAAGCTGTAATTGGAAGATTAACCCCCAATATGCAAATTGACCAAACTTATTTGTCATAAAGTCAAGTTCTAATGCAAACCATCGATTGATATTCAATGTGTCAAAGCAACCTTGAAACACAAAAAACACCTTTCTAAAGCTCTAATAAAACCAGTGTGTTTTCAGGTTTTGTTTTAGATTTCTTTTTTCCCTTCATTTTCTTGCTTATAATTAATTTAGAATGTGACAAAACATTAGATAATACAGCTCAGTTTTAGAAGTGACTGTTTTACCAGCTGAACTTTCTTCAAATTCCCTGCTGATAAAAAGTGTGCTTTTCCCGATAATTGCAGAAATGGTGTTTTGTGCATTTGTGAAGCTCCTCAGAAATTCCTCTTAGGAATGGCTTGTGGACTTTGCTTGCTTGGAGTATTGCAAATGCCTACAGGAAGACAAAATCATCCCCATAACCACAGCTGACTTTAATACTTGGGGGAAAATCCACTGAGTGAGTTTTAGGGGTGTTTCTGTGTGACTGCCAAAAGTATCTGTTGCCAAATCTGACAGAACAAATGGTATAAAATCTTTTTTTTTTTTTCTTTTAATAGAAGCTGGGCCCCCACTAGTAGTTAAAGGAACTGTTCTGTTCTGTGAGTGACGTGTGGAGTTTCAACCAGCCTGCAGTCAGTCAATGACTGCTACTAAATCTACCTCTATGGTGCCATTTGGGTTTTGCCTTTTTTCTTTTATATATTCTCTGTATTCTTCACACATCTGTTTGTAGCTCTGTCACCTATTGTATTAGTAGCTAGTTTCCTCAGTACTTTTCTGTGGCCTTTCCCTAGGCAGAAAAACAAAAGAAATTCTAGAACTCCAAGCTCTGGGGGGTACAAGGCCTCAGTGCTATCTTGGATCTTTCTGGGAACCAAGGCTGAGAACAACTTTGAGATACATTTCATGGACAAAGTACAGCCAGTGCCAAGATGGGGACTCCAGAGAAGGGGCTTGGCCTGGGGGGGAATTGCATCACCACTTGTCCTCCTAACTGGTGCTTTTTATTAATTAAGTTAATTTCCTAAAACTTGTATAAATGTACTCACCCCTGGAGGGGTGGGCTTTTGTGGACATCTTTCCATAACTGCTCCTGAAGGCCTTCAAATAAAGATCCTCTTTTATATTACCTCCTTACTAAAATTATCTCAAGTTTCATTTCCAGGTTGGGCAACAGGCAACACTAAGTTAATTAATTATGTTTTTCTCATGGTATTTCTGACTGCTGGCCCTGAAGGCGTTGGAGAGATCAGAGGGAGGCATTGACATTTACTGCATTTCTCTGTATTTCTTCTTGCCCAAGGGAAAGAGAGAAAGAAATGAGAGAATCTTTCCCAATTAAAAAAAAAACAAAAACAAAAACAAAAAACAAAACCAAAAAAACAAACAAACAAAAAAAAACCCCAAAAAAAACCCCACAACCAAAACAACACAAACCAAACCAAAATACAAAGAGGGAAAAAAATTCAAGTGGTTGAAATAAGAACAAATATCTAAAATTACAGCAATGTTCTACATTTCCATCCTTATTCCAGATGATTTCTTTGATCCTCCTTGCTCTCAGCCGAAGCCCAGCAATTGATGCATCCCCTGCTCCCTCTGGATTCGGAGTGTTGGAGCTGAAGATGATCTCACAGGATCGGATGGATTCACTCAGTTATGTACCTGCATGGAGGGGACTGTGTCATGCAGAGATTTTATTTCTTTGAATTTTAAATGGGCCAGCAGAAAGGGCTGCACAGCTGCACATTGTAGCCCCTCTGTAGATCCATTAATGGATTTTTATTCCTGTGTTCTGACTGTGGCATTGTTACTTTGTCATCCAGTGCAGCAACCATGCCACTTGAAAACAAAAACTCATAATCCCACTGGATCCCACGATTAAATGAGTAAGAATTAATTGTTTTCTATCATTGTCCTCAGCCCTCTCTATCAGATGTAACCAGATTGAAGCCAGCCCTTCCATCAAAGCGCTCAAGAGGGGACTGAATTAACTAACTTTAAACATTCAAACTGCTTTGTTTTCTAGAGGAAAACCAGAACATATAGGCAACTCTGAGTTTCATAATAATTAGTTACATATGTTTTCACTGAGTTTCTGTTCATGGGACTCAGAGTTCCAACCTGTAACTGGGAAGAGGCTGGGAATCAGCAGATCCTGCCTGTTTCCACCACTGCATTTCCACATAAAGGTCACTCCACTCCCTATTTGTAGCGAAGCTCGTTGCTCTGTGTAAAGCCTTTGGCAATCTAAGGGCAACAGATGAAATATGTACAGGTTATTCTTAAAGCATTAGTGCCAAATGTCACAGATTCAGAGAGGGATGCAGTGTGCTGCAGAACAGTGGTTGAGAAACTACAACCATACAAACCAGTAGTGGCACAGTAAATAGCTTTAAAATGAGCAGTAATGAAATCAGAATCAAGCTCAGTTGGAAATGTAGAGTTGTAAGTCTGGCTATATTTTTGTTTTCATTTAAGCATGTAAACTGGGAAAGTATCAATTAGGATGGAGGGAGAGGGACAGAAGAGAAATAATTGGTTCAAGACAAGATGGAGCTGAGAAAGTTCCATCCAAGGTGGTTTTGGAGAGCTGAGCACAAATCACCAGTATGATCAGCGGGTCCCTGTCTGGGCAGGACACAGAAGAGCCTCTCAGAAAACCTCAGCACCTGTCAGACATGAAGATGTGACACTGAGGGACGTAGTTCAGGGGTGGCCTTGGCAGTATAAGGTTTATGTTTGGACTCAAAAGTCTTTTCCAACCTCAGTGGCTCCATGATTCTAAACCAAATGAAAATAACATGGGAAAATTACATAAATGAAACACAACACAGAAATAGGCAGAAGAATACACTTCAGAAGGGCCCTTCTGAGAGCTTGGGGCCAGATTGAAGCAGTTACCAGAGCTTGTAACAAAAATTTTAACAGAAATAAGGGAAGTTTTTATAAGGGACCTTCAGATTAAATTACAATTGTTTCCAGGAAACAAGCAACAACAAAATTGCCTTGGACTTAAGAAATTAAACATTCAGATACATAACAGTCACAGACAGGACTCTGCCAAAAGCCTGCCCAGGTCCACAGGGATGATCATTTATCACCTTGGGTATTGCCACAAGACGAACAGAGCAAGAGCAGGTGATAGAGCATAGGCAGAAGTTCTTGCTGGAGCTGCAACAGCTGTGGATTGGATTGCTTCTGCACAGAGGTAAGGATGGATCCTAGAAAAAAACTATTTCCCCTAAAAGCCTCCTTATGAAGGGGAAAGGAAAAAAAAAACCCAAAAGCACCACCACCAAACAACCAGTCAAGCATTTCAGATCACTATTCCAAAAAAAAAGGCACAAAGCCAAGGCAAGAAGTCATCAAAAAAAGCAGGCAAGAGTTCATCAAAACTTGGAAGCACTTTAGAAAAAGTTCATAGAAATTCATATGTTTCTGTAAAAGTTTTTGATTTTATGAAGAAGTATTTTCTGATTTATGCTTAACTGACAGAATATTTCCTTGCCCTCATGTTCCGTGTATCCAAAAAGTCAAGTTCTCGAAACCTCTGTGCTTCAAAATTCTTCATTACAAAAAGCATAAAATAAATCTCTTTAAGTTGTTACTGCTTGATTCAATAATTCCATCCATGCTGGTTTTAAAACAGAACTTAGAAAAGAATAGCTGAGTATAAAATTACATCAGAAGACAAAGAGATGGAGTGGCAAACATGCAAAGGAAAAGTGTCTTAAGATTGGGAGCAGAAAGTAATAACAATTACAGATTATTTTTTGCAAGTCTGGAGAGTCATAAACACCAGAAATGCTGGCAGAAGAAGTAGCAGAAGATTTATAAGAAACCAGAAACATCTTAATTTGGGGGACTTGGAAATAATGATCAAGTAGTCTCATCATATTGGTAAGGGAATAACCAAAAAGTGCTTTTTAAGCGTCTGCAATAATGTGGCAAAGTGATTTTTTTGGCAAGGTAACAACAACCACAGGAACACCTCAGTGTTGGCTTTCTTACAGGTTCTCTTTTCAGAAAAGACTCCAAATGCTTGCATGAAATGTGCATTAAACAGAATACCTATTTCTCTCTAAATCTGACTAACACGTGCTTTTGAGGTGACCTGACCTGGACAGTACTTTTCCAAAAGTTTGCCTTACAGTAACAAAATTCCATGCAGGCTGCCTGTTTGGTTGAGGGTGGGTACAAATATAATCCCTCCCTTCTTCTATTCCTGCCTCAGGAAGCCAACAAAGAAGAGGGTTTTTTTCTTTCTTTTGCTTTTCCCACAGTACTTGAAATAAAACATCATGAAAATGAGTTCAATTAAACCTATTCCACATTTTCTATATTCACAAGGAAGAGCTAAACTTAGTGTATTTCTTCCCCCAAAAGCCATTTTTTTCAGTAAATAAATAAAAATAGTATAAACTATTTTAAAAAATTAAAACAATCTACCTTCCTGACCAAGAGGGAAGTAAAAGAAATAAGAGCTACATCATAGTCACAGACTTGAATTTCCCAAATCCAATGAATGAATGTCACCATATTAACTAACTGACATTAATACAGATCTGCTGGAGAAAGTCTGACACATCTCCAAACAGAATATTTCACTTAGAGACTTTACACCCCCAAATCTGCTTGCTGTGAGCATCATAACCTTGGGGGCTGAGGGCTGGGTTCTGGAATTTGCACAGCAGTGTCACTCCATCTCTGTGGCATTTAAAGGAGTCATTAATGTCATTAAACGGCACCACTTTAAAAGCCAACGTTACATCTCACAGTTACATTCCACAGGGATGATCCTATCTGTCCATGCCACAAGATCATTGCAGAGTACAAAGCTTCACCCCTGCCCTGCCCCATCTGCCTTTATGCTCCTGTTAATCAAGACAGAGGTTTTACCTCCATTAATGATTGTTGTTAAGATTTTCCTTTGCTTTCCCATTGCTGCAATGATGGTAAAGCCTTCAGGAGCAGGAGCTGTTTCAAAAGTATCTCCTTGCTGCTGAAATGCTGTCCAAAAAGCCCATGATTTCACTGTGAATTTTGAGCTGTTTTTCCCTTGAAGCATCAGCCATTGCAGATGGATAATTGTATTAAGATTAACACTGCAGATGTCTGGTTTTATTCCAATTACCCTGTCTCTCCATGGCAGTAACTGCAGCTTTTACCTCTCCCTCACCCCGAGTTGTCTGACTTTGATCTTGAAACTGGGGTTGTTTCAATGCCCACAGTCAGCTATGTGGGAAGATTTTCTTGTCTCTTTGTATTAGCCCAGATAAGACAGAGAGAAGACAGAAGAGAAATGATCAGGTCAGAAATGCAGCTGAAACACAGCAGTCAGGGACTGATTTCTGTACAGCTGGATGCCATCTCTGCTCCTGCCAGAACCCCTCCTGAATGATGAAGACAATATCCAGCTTCCTCCTCCCTGCACCCATGAGATTGGTGTTTTTGGAAAAGGGTTGACTGGGAAGTAAACCACATCCACAGCTTTCATTACATGAGACTTTACAGCGAGAAGCACACGAAGTAATTCTAACCAATTCTGTTCTCAGACCTGAAATTTTCTCTCTGATTTTTAACTAGCTGATGCAATTCTCACACAGACTGCCTTTTCCCCTAATTATGTGTTGAAACAATGTAAAAAGATGTTTCTGTGAGGTTTTTTAAGATAAGTGACAGATGCCATGAACCCAACATTCCTAACTCCATCTCCCACTGATACAGAGGCGCTTCACCCTGCCCACCAATGTGTGCATTTATGAGCCAGCCCTCAGTAACATCCCTCCAGTCAGAAATTGGGCTGCAAAAATCAAGACACAACTTCCCTAGTATCAACAAGAACAACTTAAGGAACACACCTTTACAGTAAACAGCGTTTTTAGTTTCACAGAAGTGGGATGATATTTGATTACCAGCTGAAGTTGGACAACCAAGAGGAAAAAGAAAATTTAAAAAAAAAAACACACAAAAAAAGTGCCTGTCTTTGGAAAGGAGCCACCAGAGCTACTTTTAGTCATGCAATAGACTCTTCATCACCTTTTAACACATCTAGGCACTCAAATGATTGAGGAGCAAACTCTGTATTGCTTTTACATGGCAATACAGAGTCAACCAACAGAAAGACCTGTGGGTTGCAAAGAACAGCGGGTTTTGTATCCAGGTCTGCAAGAGCAAGGTGTATTCTTTGATTTACCAGAAGAAGTGGAGTTCAGGTAACGCAGACTCTCTGTTTTCTTTCTCTTAAAAAACCCCAACAAGCCAACAAAAACCCCAAACCAACAAACCAACCAAAACTTCTTCACCAGCAGCGGGGCAGAAAAGCCTGAAACCAATATCTAAGTGTAAAGCCTCAAAATATAGAAGAAAATAATCCAGTATTTTTTAAGTTCCTAATTTTCTGCACAAAATCACCACTTCAGAATCAACTAATATTGTTTCCTCTGGGTTTCTTGTCAAATATTCCCTTAGGAAGGAGCTCTGCAGCTTGTAAGCTTCAAATGCTGTTGAGTGCAGCTGATTCACTCAGAGTTACAAGAAAACACAGAGTTGATCGAGCTCCAAATTCTGTCCATGCAAAAGAAGTGGAATTTGTGATACAGATTCACTCCAGAGCTGGGCCACTGTGAGTCAGTGAGAGAGGCAAGGGCAATGCATTAAACTGCTGGAATTGCTTTGACAGATATTTAGAAATTAAACTCACAACATGTTTGTTGTAATAGGTTGTGCTGGTTTGAAAGTAAAACCAGTAAGAGACTCCAAGTCAGAAATACAATTTAATAAGAAGAAAAGAGAGGAAGTAAAATAAATGCAATAATACAAAAAAACAGTGACAGAGTCAGAATACCACCTGACACCTTGTTAGTTAGGGTGGGAGTAGCAGTCCAGATGAAATGGTCTTGTTGAAACAGTGATCCTGTAGAATGGTTTGGTAGCTCTCCTCCTCTGGGAGTCCAGTGGGTAAAAGCTGCCTGTGCGGTCCCAAATCCCAGATTATATCCAGGTGGGAATGCTTGGCTCCTCCCCCTGGGCAGAGCATCTCCCAATGGGATGATCTCATTCTATGAGTCATGCAGTGGGTCCTTGATGGCCCATTGAACAGAGATAACTCCCAGAGGGAGTTATCTATGAGTCATGGGTAAGGCATTGTAACCTAGGACATAGGTGATATTTAATGAATGTGAGAGAGGCATCCAGCTTCTGAAGGGGTTTGAGGGACACGTGGGGGGGCACAACTGGCTGCTTTTACTCAGCAGCCTGAATAGAAGTTAATTGGATGTTAGTAAGGGGAGAAATACAATGAGGTGGAACAAAGCAGTGTTATTATAATCACCTGATGAGGCCAAGAATTCGTGTCACACACAGCTGCCACACACATGGAGCCAGTGTTTGCCCTGCCAGAGTTGTGCTCCTGCCAGGCTCACCCCTGCTGCCAGTTCCAAATGCCAAATTTCCTATCCACACACGGGGCTGTGGCCTTTACAGAAGGCACAAAAGCCATGGTGATCCCAAGATACCTTTTCTTTTCCTGTAAGGATGTCTCAGAATTAGTCCAGCTTTTTTCACTGGTCATACTCAGTAACTTCTCTCAGCACCAATTAATTTTGTCTTTAGCACTTTGTGATAAAGACATTCCTCCCTGCCTCAGAGCTACTTTCATTTAGCATTAGAGCTCTGCCTACATGTGAACAAGATCTATTTTTCTCTGTGGAGATCAGGCTGTTTCTGAAGGCAGAGGGTGCCAGAAATACAAATCCCAGCACATGAAAAGCATTTCTGCCATTCCTTGGAAGGGAAGTTTTATTCTCTTGTTCTCTTTGTACTGAAGGAAGTACCATCAGTTTGGCTACTTGGAATCACAGTCTGCAGGCTATATCATAACCTTCATTCTGAATTCTACTTTCCAAACAGTAACTGCCACAAAACCCTTCAGGTCACATGAAATCCATTCAGGGTTCTGAAGTTCCAGGAAACCCGATAAAGTTCAGATAAGGCAGCTGGAATATAATCACTGTCGTGTGTCAAATTCAGGATATTGAACTGTGGGGCTTGTATGGATAGGAGAGGGATGAACTGGGTGCATCAGTCAGTTGGAGTTTCTTGGATGTGCTGTATTATTATAGCCTGAAAATCAGCCAAACTGGTGAAAGGGGCTCCCTATGGACACTCACGACTTAATTCCCAGTTCTCTTTACTGTGAGCATTTCAGCACATGCTGGTCAGCACCAGGAGAGTGTCTCTGTGGAGGAGAAAGCTATTTCCTCATTACAGGCATATTTTTGTAAATGACAATTCTTAATTCTAGCAAAATTTATGCCATAGTTCAATTTAAGGGGGGGTGAGGAACCACAAAAAACCAAGCAACCCAAAACTTGCCATCACACTGTAGTTTCACAGAACCACAAAATCTCCTGAGCTGGGAGGGACCCACAGGATCACCGAGCCCAGCCCCTGTCCCTGCACAGACACCCCAACAACCCCACCCTGGGCATCCCTGGCAGCGTTGTCCAAATGCTCCTGGAGCTCTGGCAGCCTCGGGGCCGTGCCCATTCCCTGGGGAGCCTGGGCAGTGCCCAGCACCCTCTGGGGGAAGAACCTTTCCCTGATCTCCAGCCTAAACCCCCCTGACACAGCTGCAGCCGTTCTCTGCGTAGCTTAAACCACTTTGTCCTGACAAACTAAAACTGAGCTGATGGCAGCAGAGTGACTGAGGCTGGGACTGGGGAACAATCAGCAAATGCTGGTGGCTAAATGCTCTTTTTGGATCAAAGTTTGAATTCTATGAGAGTGTTAACCATGGGCTGGAGTGAGGAGGCCAGACAGGGCATTTCTGCTCCCACACCTCTCTCACTGCACTAGGTGATGAAATATCAATATATTTTTAAATTTATAGATATTTGGTCAAGACTCTTTCCTCCTGCGCTGCTGGAGTCAAAGGAAAAAGAAAATTCAGACTAAGAACTTGTCCCATGGCTGATGCTTAGAGACCCTAAGCTCTCAAGGGGATGGAAACATGAAGTAAAGCTTTGTGCCTACACAACTTGATTTTAGGAAGGGGAACATGCCTCCAGCAGCAGGTTTACAGCAGTTATTTGTCAGGCTTGGGCAGAGTGTTCCTCTGCTGCAGCACAGCTCACGTTGCTGGGCAAGTCCCACACATTTCAGCTCCCACTATTTCATTTCAACCCCTCTGCCGAGCCTCATTCAAGTGCAGCTTCTCAAACACACCAGAAGGCCTTTCAGATTGTGTTTTGAAGACAGAAGACTTCATAAATTATAAGAACTTCTCTCATCCTCAGCAGTGGAAAAGCTGCTGGAAAACACCAAAAGGTTTTGGGGTTTTGCTCATTCACATGCAAATTGGCCAATGGAAAAAGGGCAACAAAACCAGTCACAGTGCTGAGCAGTTTTCCAGTGATACCATAAAATCTCATTTCTCACAGGGAGACTCAGCACTGTGTCACTTCCAGATGTTGTCCTACTGTGGCCCACATTCAGTTCTCAGCTGCCATCCACCAGCAGATGTTTCTCCTCATGTTATAGTCTGTAAACATTTTGCCTTCAGCAGAAATCTATTTAAGCAGTATTTTTGAAGTTCAAAGAACTGCTTGATTTCTTTTTCAGTCCTGTGTGTGTTTCTATCTGCAAGGAGAAGCAAAGAACTGTAATTTCTTTCTCTTTTAGTTCATATGTCACCATCAAGCCTCTATCTGTCAGCTCAGCCTGGGATTTACTACAAAACTGACTGAGAGGTTACATTGCCTGAAATTGCAATCAATGATCAGTTTTCAAAATGCATATTTAAAACCCCTTGAACTTCTCTTTCCTTGAGGAAGCACACAAAACAGCAAAAAGCTGTTACTTGAACAGAAGCTCAGAGAAATAATACAGAAGTATCCTTTGATGCTATCAGCATCTCACAACTACTTTAGGAGGTTTTTCCATCTCCATGAGAAAGAATTTCTTTTTTCACAATTTGATTAAAAACAGTTCTTAATAAAGATATTAGAAGACAGATGTTATTAAACTAATTAGAATTTTATTTACTCCACTATTCTTATTTATTCTGAAGTTCATTGAATTTGCTTCAGAAGTTTTTTCATTTATTTTTTATTAAAAAAAACTTTTAATAAATTATTAGAAGCTTAATAACGTATTAAATTTCCAGTAAGTTATTAAGCTTCTCATAAGTTATTAATATTATAAGCTCTTATTAAAAATAATAGGAATAGCAGGGGGTAAATAAATAAATGGACTAAATAAACTTCCAATGAGTTTAACTTATTAGAATTTTATTTATTTCCCCCCTGCAATTCTTATTATTTCTGAAGTTTAATTTCTTGAATCCAGCCAGAATTTTCTACAGAAAACAATAGATTTTGTTTCACCAGAAATACAAATATATGACACTTTTCTGTTCCTTTTTCTTTTTTGTGTATTATTTTACTATTTCTTCACAGACAAATCTGTAAAATAAATACTTAAATAGCAGATGCAATAAATTAATTTATTGTTGTTTCTAAATGGCAGTGTTTACTATTCTTAAATATACAGCTGGTTGCTCTATATTTAGGGAAATATTGCCACCTGTCAACTTGTCATTTTGAAAAGTTATAATTCTGAATATTTAGGCTTAAACCCAAGCCATTATTTCATATAATCAAAGCTGTATTTATGCAAATGAGGAGAAGAAAATTCTAAAGGCTGCTGAGTCCCAGCAGCCTCTTTGAATCAACCCAAAATGGGGAAACATCTCCAGATATTTTCAGACTTTTGCTGTCTCTCCTCTTGCTTTTGAAGCTGAAAAGACTTGGTTTCATGCAGTCTGAGAGAAGTCAAAGACAACTTCCCTCCAGAAATAGTTAATATTTGAAATATTTACCAGATAAAAGGTGTTGCAGTGAAACATGCCCAGAGCAAGTCAGAGAAGTGATTGCCCAGGGAAATCATTACCTGTTGTGGACCCCTTGGGAAAGGAAATGTTACTGCCTGGAGCAGGTCATTAAAACAAATGTTGCCTTTTGTGTAGATGATCTCAAAATCCCATTTCTGGTCTTTTAAAGATTCCAGAGCCCAACTTTTAGCTTTCTCTTCCCACCCTCAAGCCCACACAAAGACACACAAACTTGAATCCCATGCCAGGGCTCAAGCGTTCTTTGGTGCCTTTTTTGCTCTGGACACTTTCACCTCTTTCCAAGCATCATTCTGGGATTTCTCTCCTGTGAGCGCTGTAAGACTTCCCCTTGGACTGCTCATTCCCTGGAGGTCTAAGCAAAGCTGATCAAGATCAGTTTTCCTCTCTGACATCCATCATGACAACTTGCAGTTATTCTTCCTGATTTCCAATTTCTTTGTTATGCTTGCCTTGAAGTGGAGAACACAGAGAGCAAGCAGGGAAATATTGCAACCTCTCAACTTGTCATTTTGAAAAGTTATAATTCTGCCAGGGCAGCCCTTGGAAAAGTTGTCCTGCTTGGATGTGTCCCAGTGGCATGATTTTAGCACAAAGGAGCTGTCAGAGGATACCTGAGGTACAGGAGGTGTCAGGTCCCTGTGGGCTTCACCCTGAGCAGGGTTGAGCAAGGGAGGATTTACTCCTCTTATTTCCTCTAAGGGTCTTTGGCACAGGTTGGTCTCCTTGATACCAAAGTTATGAACCACATCAACTTCAAAGGCATGAAGGCTGGGAAAATATGAATGTAAAATTAAAGTCAATAATCAGAATAACTGTGACCAGAACAAACTGAAAACATATTTTAATCAGCTTCCTGGACTATTTTACTAGCAGTTCCATCTAGAGAGAGGAGTGAAAGAGAGAAATGCAACACAAACCCACTGATTTAGAAACATAGACTTAGTTATTTCAGCTGCTGCTCTAATTTTGTTGACAATTTTTTAAGCTCTTTGAATTCTTTTTCAGCCTGCACTGCGTAGCAATCTTCCTTAGGTCTGTGCTGACAGCCTCACTGGATGGCATTTCTGGCCTCCTTCTTTCTTGGTTTTCTTTTCCCTTTCAAGTAAGGTTTTTGTGGCTGAACAATATCGGTTCTTGCCAGGTCAATGCACTTAAGCTGGAACAGGAATTTGCAAGCTTCTTTCCTTCCCTGCATGAAGGCCACTTTATTAAATCATACCAAGGCCTGTATGTCAGTGATGCTCATTCATCCAGCTGAACACTGAAAACAAATTTGGGTATTGGTCTATGGTCTTTAAATTCACTTTTTTACAAAAGACAGAGGGAAAAGCCACAAACTTCAATACTTCTAGCAAAAGCAGAGACATACAGAATCACAAAATCATAGAATCATAGAATGGTTTGAGTTGGAAGGACCTTAAAGCTCATCCAGTCCCACTCCTGCCATGGGCAGGGACACCTGCCACTATCCCAGGTCACTCCAAGCCCCAGTGTCCAACCTGGCCTTGGGGACACTTCCAGAGATCCAGGGGCAGCCACAGCTGCTCTGGGCACCCTGTGCCAGGGCCTCCCCGCTCTCACAGGGAGGATTTCATATTCTTCTCTGAGGATGCCTTTAAATAGCCAAAGCTGACAGGAGCAGAAGGGACCTTACCTGGCCACTCACTCTCGTTTTGACCTGCTGGTCACCAGATCAGGGTAATATTATTATGTAGTATGAATTTGGTTGGATTAATTTCAGGTAGTCACACTCAAATAACAGAGATTCAGGTTTGGGAAATAGGAATCAGGAAATTGATGTATGTGGGTAAGGGAAGAGCAGAGGACACTGACTGCCACAACTTCCTTCTGTCCAGGTGAGGACATGAGAGCACACAAGTGGTGCTGGGCCCCATGTGCCCTTTATGATGACTCAGGATTTTTTCTCATTACCCATCCTTGGGAAAACCTATGTGGAGCAAGACACAACCTACACAAAGCACTGCAGAATTGCACAAAATGGAGCCCTTAAGGCTCCATTTCCATAATGAGAAAAAAATGTGTCACTTATTAAGAGAACAATAATAAAGCATTGACCTCTGCAAAAACCAAAGTACAAGAACAGAGAACATTCTTAACGTGGGAATTATTTCTTGAGGACTCACCAGACTTTTGCCTTAAACCTTCCCTCAGCCCCAAAGACTGCATTATTTCAAACTGACTATTTCAAGGAGATGCTGCCAACTGAAAGAAAAACCTTATGGAACATCTGGAGGGGAATGTGACCTTTCCAGTGCAGGATTTCAAACACCAGAATTGATCTATCCTAGATCTAAAAGGATATCAAGGCCAGATGCTGCTATGGAGAGTCAGCCTTAAGTGGTGATAGTCTTTTCCTTCCACTGTCCTTTTCAAGCACTCAGATCTTTAACCAGCCTTGATAAATCAAGCCTTTCAAAACCTGATCCAAACAGATGAATATTGTTTTCATTTTAAGGATTGAAAAATGGGGCAAATCTTATTCTGAGTCCTAGAAAACCTGCAGAATCAAGAAATGGCATGGTAATTACATGCTTGTTAAATGTGTTCCAACAAACCCACTGCTCTGTGTCTGGACACTCAGCCTTTGAAGTTTTTCTTCAATTCACTCACTATCTACATTGTCAGACACGCAAAGTTTGAGCTATTACAAGTTTCATGATTTTCACAGAAAGCCCATAAGCACAGATGCCCCCCACACAATGGATCATTTACTAGATGTTGTCCTAGAGAACCAGATTAAATAGTACAAGTGCTTAGGGCTCAATGTCTGCCTAACAGAAAATTCCTCCTAGTCTTGTTCATTGTTGTTTCATTAGTGAACACACATTTACTTAGGCTTCCCAAAACATTTGCTGACAAAACAAAATTTCGTGCATTTGTTAATTGCTTCATCACTCACTGCAAGTAGTCTTGGAAATTCCCAAGTTTCTTTGAGGAAAAGATTGTCTAAATGCACCATTTTCTGTCTTTGGACAATAAAAGTGGAATCCTTCCATTAGACCAAGTTGGTCCAAGCCCTAGCCCTTGAACACTTCCTAGGATGGGGCAGCCACAGCTTCTCTGGGCACCAGAAAAATAACTCCATGATATAAGTTATATTCCTAAGAAGTCATCTATATTTTAGCTTTTTTTCGCCTTTTTTTTTCTTTTTT
>VWYN01025433.1:250426-314401 GCA_013400075.1 Hippolais icterina
TTTTTGCTGTTTAGCAGACACTTTGAATACAACATAATGCTAAACATAATTGCTATAACTGAAAGCATAGTAAAATATGTGTATTCTCTGACTAGGATGAGACAACTCAAATTACCTGAGTCTCTGGCGCGGGTAAGCCACACTGCAGTATAAAAATGCCACAGCATTCTCTAGGCATGTGACAGATGGAGCATTGCAGCTGAGAACACCAAGTTTGTGCTTTAGAACCGCACTTGGGGCAAAATGAGACTTCTGGTGAAAATACCAGGTCCAGTGGAACTTCTGCTAAGGAATGTATTGTTTCCAGTCTGTGGAGCTGCACACAGCCCATTCTTCCACGACAAGCTGACTTCAGGTGGAAGATAAGGAAGAGATGTTAAAGAAATTGGGTGGTTTCTGTGGATTTCCCAGAGCTGTCAATCTCCTCAGTGCAGTAGTCGTACTCCCATCTGGCCCCCCTGCAGCCTGGGAGATGCTGAGCCTGTGCTATCCATTGACAGCAAAATGAAGATGTTGTGTGCTGCTCAGGAATGTGTTTGTGGTGGAGCACTGGCAGGAACAGAATGTCCCAGGCACCAGCAGTTCAGCTGGAGCTGGAGCAGTGTCGTGGCTCAGATGCCAAAACCGGACAGAGCCCTGCCCACGCCAACTCTGCTCAAACCTCCTACTCCCTCCATGTTGCTCCTAGATTTCTGTCCAGGATTTATGGACAGGAATACAGATACCTTGTCCTAAACAAAAAGGGAACAGTAGCTTTAGTCCACCCACTCAGCAAAACTGAGAAACCTCCCTTCAATGAATCAATCCTGTTATTGTAGCATTTCTGTCCATTTACAGAAAGGGAAACAACGTGCTCCACAGCTGAGTGAAGTGTCATAGCCTTGGCTGAGGCTTTTGTTCTTCTCAGTTCCCAAAATCACCAAGGGAGGACCTGCCATCAGCCATATATGCATCATCTTGGCAAAGATCAACATTTTTTCCATAGGCACGAAAGAAATCAAGCATCCATTTCTTATGTAAAATCTTTCATTAAATGCAATCTGACTTTATAGATGACACTGGTTATAAATAACTTTAGCAATCATATGGAAGTTTGGAGTAGCACATCCCACTCACAGAGCACTTCTGGGAACATCTTTTACTCAGGAGTCTAAGAGAAGCATGTTTAGCTAAAGCCAGACAACACACTTCCTACAACTCTTCTTAGAAGAGTTGGATGGCAAATGGGAGAGATAAGTGTGGAAACACTTCAGAGAGGTGTTTTATGCCAGCTCTTTCTAGGAGACACATCTCTGTTGGTCCTGCAGAGGTAAAGGGTGATCCCTTCTGTGTGTCTGCACCACCAGGTGATGCAGAATCAGTCAAGTTTCTTGTGCTCTGCAAGCACCACCATGGTCGTTTCTGGACCCCACCCCCCGCCCCAGCCCCACGGCCACACTGGAGTGGGGCTTCCCCAAAATGTGGCTCTTCTGCTTCTGTCTTCACTGTCCCACCAGTTCCAGACCTGCACAGGGTGGGGGGACAGGCAGGACAGAGCTGTCACAGGCATCCCCGTGGGTGTGGAGTTAGCTAGGACATCCTGAGAAAAGACATGGTTTTCCTTGATTCAAAGTTAGTTTTTTGTTGCAAAGTTGGTCCTTTGTGCCCATTTGCATAGGCTTCTCAAACTGGTATTACTGGGAGTTTCTACACCGGGGACTCAGAACCATGAGTCAAGATTTACAGATGGTTTAAAATGACCAACAAACTCCACTCAGACCTGTTGACTTCAATCACTTGATGATTTGGTTCTCATTATGAAATGTATTTACTCAGTGTTGAATTTTATTACTTCTAGGCTGACAGAAAAATTACATGATAAAATTGTGTTGCTTGAAAGGGAATGGTGGAAAAATATATAGATTGAGAGATGAGATATAATCCCATATAATATTATATTATCTTATATTGCATCTTCAGTCAGAATTATAATGCTTTTAGGAAAAAGCAGAAGATATTTTTAAAGTAGGTTCACTTTCTTTGCTAAATTTTCAACTACTATGCACCTGAAGAGGCATGTTTAGTGAATATACAACCAAATTCCCTGGGAAAAATTCCCTGTGTAATCACTGTCATAGGAAGCTGAAAGAATTAGAAGTTTTGTGAGCAAGGCTCCAGCTTGTTCTGGCAAGGTTATTTGCTAATCATATATAAGGCCAGGCTCGGCCTGATGCAAATGAAAGAAATTTGAACAACAGAAAAATCAAGTGAAAATACTGAAAAGGAAATAAAATTATACAGTTTCCCCTTAAAAATGAAATACAGATTTTCTGTGGTTACATCTTGAAATGAAGTACCCTTTAAATTATGAAGGATTAACTGTTCTTGATTTTCTATCTTGACTGCATACAACAAAAGTCACTACAAAACAATTTCATAACCAGATAAGAAAACAATATTTTCATCTACTGTAAGCCGCACTCTCAGCTACAGACCATCATTCATCCAAGGGCCTGCATTGCCCCAAAACTTGTGAAAAAGACCCTTGACATTTCTTCTCACTGAAATAATGCCAGAGACATTATTTCACCATCTTTTCTATGGCTCCAATCTTTATGCTTTTATCTGCTTCAAGGGGTTCTGTGTTCTTATTGCCTTCTTGGGAAAACTGGAGGGCGTAGATTGCTTGCATGTGTAGCTGCAGTGCCCATCCTCAGCACTGACCAGCGTGGTCTCCCAGCCTGTGTGTGGCTCAGTGGGGGCTGTGAAGAAGCACAGCTCTCCTTGTGCAATGCTTTCAGCCCAGCACTGCTGTCATGCCGCTAGCAAAAAATAAATATCCACAAGTGTTGCGTGCAGTAAATAGAAGGAGAAGGTTTTTAAGGCTGCACAATGCTTATTCATGCTTATTTATTGCTTAATAAAAATTTCCATTTGAGTAAATGCCCTTAGACTTGAGAGAGGCAGAGCTGAGAAAAGGAAATTGGAAAGAACCTACCCCAGGCCCTGGTGGCAGAGGTGATGGTCAAGTAGGTCTTGTAGGAGCAGGACTCACTTCACCAAAGTGCCCTGCCCAGGCACCAGGGAAGCAGGAATTGGTTTGGATGCTGTAGCTCCAGACTTCTTCCTCTCCCTTTGTCCTGGTGTCATCCCCTTGAGTGTCATCAATACAAGGCCCGTTTGGTGGCTGTGAAGAGCAGGCTCTCCTGCCAGTCCTTGCCTCACACAACAGAGGGTGATGGCCAAGGGCAAGACAGAGATAGAGAAGAATTCTTTCTTCTGGTGTTATCTGCACCTTTCTTTTCTGTGAGCGTGGTTCATACAAGTGGAATATTTCATCATCAGAGCACCTCTCCTATAAGGAAACCGAGAGAACTGGGATTGTTCAGCCTGGAGAAGGCTCTGGGGAGGTTTTATTGCAGGCTTCCAGTGCCTGAAGTTGCTCTGAGAGAGCTGGAGAGGAATTTTGGACAATGGCCTAAAGTGCTAGGACAAGGGGAATGGCTTCCCATTGCCAGAGGGCAGGGATGGATGGGATATTGGGAAGGAATTGTTCCCTGTGAGAGTGGGGAGGCTCTGGCACAGGGCGCCCAGAGAAGCTGTGGCTGCCCCTAGAACCCTGACAGTGTCCAAGGCCAGGCTGGGATGCAGCTTGGAGCAACCTGGAATAGTGGAAGGTGTCCCTGCCCATGGCAGGGGGTGGGACAGGATGGGCTTTAAGGTCCCTTCAAACACAGTGGGTTCCAGGAGTACATGAGTCAGGCTGTACAAAGTGCTGTGGACTCTTCCAAGTGCTGCCCAACACCAGAGGCTCTCGGTCACCTCCCTGGGGTCAGCAGTGCCTTGGCAGAGTCTTGACTCAGGTCACTGCTGCTGGACAGCATCCGATTCACACTGTCCCAGTGTCAGGATGAATGGCACCAACACCACGGCAGCAGCAATGCTGGCCATGCACTCCAGCCAGGTTCCCAAACACCCACAAGGTTCATTGTGGCAGCTTTGTGCCTCAACCTCCTGCCCTGTGTGGCTGAGTCAGACTGTTCTGCAGTACTTGACCCCTGACTTGCTGTGCCCCTGCCCCATCTGGTGTCTCCAGGCCAAGACAGTCCTACAGTGTGTCTCCTCTCTCCTTCAGGAGTGGGAAAAAGGAGCCAGTGCCAGCCTGCACTGCTCTTCTCCCTCCCCTTCGTGGCCATTAGTTCTTCTCCATTTCCTGAGCAGGTTGCTGGAGCACCGCCATGGCTTAATGGGATCAGTGACTGTCCTGAGTGTGGGAGAGACAGAAATGCTCTTCTGCTGGGGAAAAAAGAGGTTTCCCACTGGAGAAGGGAGAAAAAGAGCAGCAGCCCCAAGTCCTCATCTGCACACTGTTCTACAGACCAACATCTTCCTTGGCAGAAGAGGCCAGGGTCTAATCAGAGCTTCCTGGCAAAGGATGAACAAGACAGCAAGACAAAGAAGCTAACAAGAGCCCTTTGCCTTCTCTACAGACTGAAAATCTCAGTCGTTTTTTAAATTCCCCACAAATATTCAGAAACGCAGCACTTAGTGGCTTGATTTTAGCATTGGATGCTTGAAGGTTGCTGTTGCCCACCATGACTGAGGTGGAAGGATGACTGGAGGCCATGCGACCTCATGCCCATGGAGCAGCTGAAGTGCCTGGTTAGCAAAGCCTAATTTATTTTGGGGGAGTGGGGTTTTTTTTAAACCCCATTAGATCATTATGTTTCTCTGAGGAGGAAAGTGCCTTCTTGAGAAGAGACACTTTAGGATGACCTAATTGTGGCCTTCCAGTACCTGAAGGAGTTGACAAGAAGGATGGAGAGAGACGATTTACAAAGCCTGAAGTGCCAGGACAAAGGGAATGGCTTCCCACTGATGGGAGCAGGGTGAATGCTGGAATATTGGGAAGGAATTGTTCCCTGTGAGGGTGCTGAGGCCCTGGCACAGGGTGCCCAGAGAAGCTGCAGCTTCCCCTGGATCACTGGAAGTGTCCAAGACCGGGTTGGATGGGCTTGGAGCAGCCTGGGACAGTGGAAGGTGTCCCTGCCCAAGGCAGGGGGTGGGACTGTAAAGGTCCCTTTCAACCCAGGCCACTTGATTACTTTGTAATTCATAGAAGGAAGGTGCCAAACCAGTAGACTTCTTTTTATGATGGGGCCTTGCCTTCAACGCGTGATAGCTGCCAACACCAAAGGCACAAAACAAGCAACGCAACCCACACAGCAGAACAAAGTCAGAAGTTTCTTGCTTCTCCAGAAGTGCTTGTGGGTGGGTCTCCTGTGCCCTACATACCTGAGGTACAAACCTCTATCATGTAACTAAAGCATGGGATGAGCTCACAGCAGTATTCCCAACTGACATCGGATTGGAGAGGGAGGAAAGAAACTACAACCCCTCCAAAGCACAGCCCCGCCAACGCGTTTTGGATGTTCGTTATAAGCACGAGCGCTCACATCCGTCCTTCACTTCACGTCTGATTCACCAAACGGAGAAACCAGACCAGGTTGTTCTAAGTGCAGCCAGAGAAAGGCCCACGAGAAAGGTATGTGATAAATGCATTTGGAGGTTCATTTCTAATGCAGCTAAAAAGGATGTACTGAGCACATCCTGCTGTGCCTCTTTCCCCTGGGCTGACACCGCAGTGCCAGCAGCCCTCGCGCTCCTAGGGCTCTTCCCTTCCCTCCTTTGCACTGGGGGCTTTTTTTTTTCCGGAAAAATAAATCTAAATAGAGGCCTTAAAAGCTGAGTTACCTAAGAAGCTCTAGATAAATCAAAGGATTTATTAGGATTAGTTTCACCTGACTTGCAGTGGAATCTCTTGCTATGAGAAAAGCCAGAACTGCCAGTCAATGTACAGCACTTATATGACATTCCAGTCTGGCTGGAAGTAGTTTCCTCAGCTACATTCCCAGGGTGAGTAAATTCTTTGTGTTGTAAGTGGATGTGTTCCTTTTATTTATAAGTTATTAATGATTTTATATTTTTCATTATTGTTTTAAATTACAACAAAATATTTTTAAAAGATACAGCTCCAGCAAGAAGTCTAGGTGTGATATGGATTGTTTAGCAAGCTAAAACAAAAATACAGGGGCTAGAAAAATCTATAGTTTAAATATTCTGCTTATATGTAGTCATAAATAGATACATATTTTTTTACTTTTAAAATAGCAGCAGATGTTGGTTTAAGCTTGAAGATTACAAATACTCACAATTTTTTGTGAAATATAAACTGAATATATTAAAAAAGGAAAAAAGTTTTCATTAAATTGAAATATTAATTTCTGCAAATGTCCTTTGTGGGCAAGACAGTGTTTTCTTTCTGTTTTTTAAATTATAAGTTTGCCTTTGGAAATTGGGCAGCTAAAGTTTATAAACATCTTTTCATATGAAACATACTTCTACTTCTTACAGAGTTTTGTCAGACACCAGCCTCAAATTCCTCATATTAAGGAGGGAGAATGAGTAGCTTCTTCACTGTGGAGAGTTTCGTTTTCTGTTTAAGGAGAGATTTTGTTGAATGTTGAGTTGTGTTGTTTTCAACTACTTCCAAATTTTTTTTTGTTATTGTACCAGCAACTCTTAATGAATTTATTAACATGCTACATCATCATACATGTTCAGATTTATACAAGGTGTTTTTATGACCTACACAGAATTCTGAAACTTGTAAACCCACTGATAGCATTAACAAGGATCAGATGTCCACTGCTTTTCTGGTATAGAAAATAAAAATGTGGAAGTTCTGAATATTTGAAGAATTTGGTGCCTCGGTCTCTAAATCCGCTGCTGGGTTTCACGTCCGTGCAGTTTGCAGCTCTCGCACAAACACTGAACAAGTTTTGCACTTTCAGATTAATTCTAGCAAGTTTCTAAGACCTTTTTCTCCATTTGGTGAGAGAGGATGGCAAGCCCAGATAATTTTTTTTGTAGGGTAATTAGAACACTGATCTATGTTTCCAGTATCTTAATTTTAAAATGGAAGGGAAGTAAAAACCAGAATAATTGTTAAAATAAAAAATGTATTGCAATGCTGGGTTTGTAGTGGATTTTTCCCCCTCCATTTTAAACTCCATTGCAGCAAAAAACCCAGTAGTGCTTTATCTCAAAACACACAGCACTACTACTGAGAAATATCTGATGCTGAAAAAATGGCAATCATTACTGAATATTATGGGGTCTTTAAAATCTTTTTTTGTGACTAGTTAGAATGTGGCTGTAGCACAATGATTAAATTTGATGTAGGACATTCCAATAACCCAACACTACAGCCGGTTTTAGTGTTCAGATACATCCCTCACAGCACAGTAACTCACTAAGATATGAAAAATGTTATGAATGTAACATGAATTAACAAAGCTATGAATGCTGGATGTAAATTAGCTATTTAATTAAAATGTTGGGGGTTTTTAATTGAGTTGGTCATGGCAACCATTAGAGCCTATAAGTTAAAGTGCAAAGAATGTAAGAATTTCATGTAAAATACTGAAGCACTTAGCAAACCTCATTTTCTATCTATAGAATATACATACATAGTGAAGATATTTGACATTTTGAGCCATAGTCGTGCGCCAGGTTTTACAGTGATCAGATATACAACAGGTACTTCACAGAGTAATGGAAATTCCTCCCCTAGAAATATTTACAGTTTATTAAGTCCTGAAAACATTACTGACAATAAAAGTACATCTGCCACCTTTCAGTTCACTTTTCCATTGCCCCTCTCTTCCCTTCATTGTTCCTAATGCTCCACTCTTGCTGCCTTTATTCTTCAGGGAAGTGAAGAAACTTTTAACTAAGAACACATCCTCTAAAGTTTTTCCTTTTCTTTTTCTTTTTTAATGAAAGCAGGATCAAGTCAGACAAGTTTATAACACAGATTTGAAACATTCAGCCTTCTGCTAAAATTCTTCCTGATTAAGTATGAAAATGAAAGAGAAGGTTAGGATTAACTGTTCATGGGCAGTTGCCATTATTAAATTACATAATGAAAGGCATTATGGATAAAGCTTTTCAATAAATACTTTGCATATAATTGTTCCAATCCAAAGGCTCTGACATTTTCAATATTTCCATCATCAATATACCCTCTCTAGTTCTCTTTCAGGAATTTAAAATATTTTAATTGCAAAACAAAATCTTATCTCATATTGACCACAAGGTTCTCAAAATGAGAGTTAAAGAAATTAAGTCAAATATGGCTGAAATATTTTAGATCATCATACAAGTGAAAGAGAACTCACATTGAAAAGGAATGAGAGAAGATGGGGAAAGAGCAACCAGAGAAAATCAACAAGGAGTGGGAGGCTGGGGGGCTTTATGTTGCATAAAACCAGCAGTAAATCCAGTACCAACCTGTAGCCATGTGGATTTCAGTCCTTTTGACTGCTTCTAGTGAAACAGCAACCTTTGATTTCACAGACTTCCAGAGCAACCACTGGACACCAGACCTCTTGAGCCTAAAGGTAAGACATTCACCTGAGCTGTAGCATTATTACACTGAAATACAATGCAATGCTTCACAATATTTTACTCAAAAGTGTAAATCAGATTGGTTTCACTTTCACTTCGTGTGTCACTTATCCCACTGCCAACACTGAGGTTTCTCTAAATGGTCTCCAGACATGCCCGTGTCTCCATTACTTATCACAGGAAAAAAAAATAGCAGTGCAACTCTGCAGAACCAGCAGACCACTGACCTTTGCAAAGAGATGTGCATAACCTGATATTTCTGGGATATTTGTTACATCTACTCCCATGCAAAAGCAAGAACCAATTGGATACAACCTGTTTAACCAAGCTGCCTGCTTTCAGGAGGGATCAGGAGCTCAGATGTAAGAGAATGGGAGACCTCACTGAGTGCTGGTAGCCCTTCTGCAAAGGAATTCTCATGATTCATTGTATTGTTCAAACCTCATCCTGTCATGATGTTTCAGACACTTCATTCCCCCATTTTTGATTGTTGTTATCCAGTTTCACACATATAGATAAGGATTTGCTTGACAGTGACAATTTGGTCTCTTTAGAATATTAGGCGTAAAATCTTCAAATTTCTATTCTGATGTTCCTTCTACTGAAATGCTTTTGCTGTTTGGAAGCTATTTCACATTTGCCTTCCCAAGTCTCTAATGAATGTTTGATTTGACATGGCACTGACTTCCACAGATTCTCAGGGCACTGGGACCCCCTTGGTCAGTCATTCTTGTTGAAGATGGAGGCAAAGAATGGATGATGGACCAGGGGGCCTCAGGGCCCTCTGCTGGAGGACCATGATTGTGAGATTGATCAAATCCCAGTTGACCCTGAAATTACGCGGGATCTGCTGCCCCAGCTTGATCCTTAAAAATCACAGGGCCTGATGGGATTTGTCAAAAAGTCTTCAAAGAGCTGTTAATATCATCATAAAGCCTCTGTCAATGATTTTTGGGTGATTTTGGGAATCCAGAGAGGCCCCAGCCAACTGGAAGTAGGCAGATGTTGTCCTGATTTTCAAGAAGGGCAAGAAGGTGGACCCTAGAAACTACGGGCCTTTCAGTGTTCCCTCAATATCCAGTAAAATCCTGGAAAAAGGTTGTTCTGGGAAGTATTGAAAAACTGCTGGAGGATGATGCAGCCATTGGTCGCAGCCAGCATGGCTTCATGAGGGGAAAGTCCTGCTTGTCCAACCTGATTTACCTCTATGGTAGTATGGAACAATACCCAGTCAATCTACGAAAGCCCATAATTCTTTTGGACTTCAGCAAAGCTTTCCATACTGTCTCTCACAGGATTCTTCTGGTCAAAATGTCCATCCTACCATTGGACAAACATATCATGGAGTGGGTGAGCAACTGGTTCTTGGGTTGGGCACAAAGGGTGACAGTAACTGGGGTGACATCAGCCTGGCACAGGTCACTAGTGAGGTTCCAGAGGGCTCCATCCTCATCCCTGTGCTCTTCAACATCTCCATAAATGACCTGGATGCAGGACTGGAAGGGAAAATGAGCAAGTTCATAGATGATGCAAACTGGAAGGAGCTATTGACTCCCTTAAAGAAAAGGAAGGCCCTGCAGGGAGACCTCAACAAATGAGAGAACTGTGACACGTGCAGCTCAACAAGGAAAGTGGCCAATTCTGTATCTGGCATGGGGCAACCCTGGGTGTGTGGACAGACTGGGGTATGGGAAATGCTGGAAAGCAGCAGCAGGAAGGGGTCCTGGTTGATGGCAAGATAGATGTGAGTCAGGAGTGCCCTGAGAGCCAGGAGAGACACCTCTGTCCTGGAGGGCATCAGGCCCAGCATCTCCAGCCAGGCAAAGGAGGGGATTGTCCTGCTCTGCTCTGTAGAGGCGTCACCTCCAGTCCTGGGGGCACTTTGAACACCACAACATGAAAAAAGACATTAAGCCCTTAGAGAGAATCCAAAGGAGGCCACAAGGATGAGGAAGGGCCTGCAGGAGCCAGGTGAGAAGTGGCTGAGGGGACTTGGTCTGTTCAGCTGGAGAAGAGCAGCCTGAGGGGAGATGTCATTGGGGTTTTCAATGCCCTCATGAGGGGCAGCAGAGGAGCAGATCCAATCTCTGTGACAAGGACAGGGAATGGCTGGAGCTGTGCCAGGGAGGGTCAGGTTGGGAATCAGGGAAAGGTTCTTTCCCCATTGGGTGCTGGGCACTGCCCAGGCTCCCCAGGGAATGGGCACGGCCCCAAGGCTGCCAGAGCTCCAGGAGCGTTTGGACAGCGCTGCCAGGGATGCCCAGGGTGGGGCTGTTGGGGTGTCTGTGCAGGGCCAGGGGCTGGGCTGGGTGATCCTGTGGGTCCCTTCCAGCTCAGGACATTGTGTGATTCTGTTCTATGGCTCTGTACACAAATATTTTAAGTAGAGGTCTTGCATTGCAGCTGAGTCTGGAGCACAGTGCTCTATGTGTGCATATATAGGTTTTATTTTTCTCTAGAAACCTTGCGTAAAATAAGATGATAATTCTTGTCCTGCTTATTTTCTTCTACCATGTGATCCCTGGCTCAGACTGAACTGTTTCAGAAATGTGTTTGATCTTCATTACAGTGGTTGGGAATCTTGAAGGTCACCAGAACAAACTGATCTCTTAAATCACCCACAGGTCTTGTTGCTTCTGTCCTGTCTTGACTAGCAAGTTTTGACAAGTAAATTAGCAGATGAATAGCCCTTCTCAGCTGGGGCTGATAGAGAAAATGGGAAGCAGCTTCAAAGCACATATTACTAATTGTCTCAAGAAACATAGGTTATCTTTGGGGGTGCTGAATCCAATTATCCATACCTTCTTTGGATAATATTTCAAGCCAATTACTCAGAGTTTACACCAATCTGGATATGAACTTCATTTAGTTCTGACCAACTAGAATTTTTGTTCTTTGGCTTTGCTTATCTTACCTGCAGTAAATTTCACATCTGAGTTAATGCTGGGTTTTTTTACATCACATCAGACTCATTAGATGACCAGGACAAGATGCTTTGTGCTGTCATGTAATGTTAGAGGATGAAAGAAAGTTATTACTAAGTACAGAGGTTTGAGAGCTTGTTTTCCATGAGAAGATTTCAGCCTGGATTTAAAAAACCAAACCAAAACAAATCTCAAAGCATGAAAATGCTGAAATTTGACTTTGCTCTGCCAGCGTTTCCTGTGCTTGCACTGTTCTGCTGCCCAAAGACTTACATTCTTTTTTCGCTTTGGAGTGAGCAGCAAATCCTGTGAAATCTGTAACTGTCCCTTCACATGGTCCTTCCAGGAAATACTTTTCGATCACCTGCTGATATTGGCATGTCACAGAAGCAGAGAACCTTCTGCCTACTCAAATCCATGGCAGACTTGTAAACAATAGCATTTTAATTTAACTTTCTTATTTATACACTAGAAAAAAAACAAAAACCTTTTAAGCCAAGATGGGAAAGTTTTCAGAATAGCAATGTTTTCCCAATTAAAACATTTACAACTGAGATTAAAGTTTAAAAATCATTAATAAATTAGATTTTTGCACTGTACAAATGCAGCAAACCAAGGACGGCTCAGCTGCTTTCTGCAACAGGAATATGACTACAAAAATCAAAGAGATGTTGCTGAGAGAAGTCAGATCTCATATATCCATGAAACACATCAAATAGAAGATGATACAAGGCCATTAAAACACATGATCTAGAACAATCTGCAGACTATTCAAAGGGTTTTGCAGATGATGGGTGCACACTCCCCCTGGTGTGAATCAAACAGACCCCATATACACCCAGATCCTTGTGGGCATTGTTTTTGTCTCTCAATCCATTCCCAATGCCACCAATTGCACCTGCAGGGAGATGCTCGGGGGAAGCTGCAGGGAGGAGGTGGCACGAAGGAGTCAGGGAACAAAGAGTGGTAGGAGGGCATTGTGAGGGAGCCACAACGAATTATGAGAAGATGGAGAGGTTGACAAAATGGGGGGGATTGAGAGAGATCAAAAAGCATGGATATTAGGAAAAATGAAATGGATAAAGGAAAGATAGATAAAAACAGGTGCATAAAGGAGAGTGCAAAAACACGTCAGAGAGGAAGGGAAACTTGGCTGGAAAAATAGGCGAAAACAAATATCATAGAGGAAAAACATTCATGTACAGAAGAGGAGGGAAAAAAGCCAAGATATGCTAACTATGGAATAAGGGGAATAAGAAAAAGCAAAATACATTGATTCTGTTGTAATGCAGAAGAATGGAAAATAAAAAGAGCCAGACAGGGAGAAAATGAAACACTGACTGAGATAAAACCAAGAAAAGAGGCCCAAGTGTTCTTACACCTCAAATTTTCACAAGACTGGTAGAGGGAATGCAAACCACGTGTTCTGCATCATGTCTGACAACCTAAACCACAGTCCACCGTGACAGTGGAGTTTCTTTACAAAGCAGCACAGAACAAATCCCTGGGATTTCTTTCTCTTTTAAATGAGAAAATTAATTGCATCCCATAAATGTCTGCAATATAATGAGATGTCAATTCAGGGCCTCAAAGCTGGAAGGTAAGCTAAGAACAGAATTTGGCCCTAATTTCAATAACAGCAGTATCTGAAAAGTAGGGGGGTTGTATGGGAAATTTAGACTAAGCTTTTATTTTAAAGGAGATAAAAAAATATAAAATTTTCAACATGAACTGTGAAACTGCACAAGAATTGCAAAAGAAAGGCTGCTAATGCTGTAAATTCCCCTGCAGATATCAGCACCTAATTCTGTAATTGAAATGTTTTCAGATGAAGGATTTGTTTGCTGGTTTTCATGTTAATAAATGCCAGTTTCAGAAACTAACATCCCAACCCTCTGAAATCCATCCAGTTCTACCAGTATGCCCCATTTCAAACCCATCACCCAACAAAAGTGAAGCAGAGAATGAGGGAAAAACATCTCTCAAGAGCCTCAGAAATTCCATATGTTCATGCAGGTCTGTGTCCCCCCTGCTGTTCCAGGTGTCTTCACACAGCTCCTCTGAGAAGCTGCTCCAAGCACCACTCAGATATTTTTCCTCATCAGCTTCCTCTCCACCTGGTCCCTCAAACGTTACTTCTCAAGCACTCACAGAAGTCCCACTTTGTCTCCCATATTTCTGGTGGCTGGACACATCTTTCCTTTGTGCAGGGATTCTGTTGGTGAGTAAGTCCTAAGTGTCCGAAGATCCAAGCTCACATTCTGGATGCTTTTTGGAAAAAACACAGGCTAAGCACTGTGTATCTCCTTTAGCAGATGTTCTGCACTCTAAAACACTGCAACATCATAAACTGCTAGTACCTTTAATCAGAAGTAGTAAAAAAGAAAATAAATAACTTTAGATATTTACAGAATTTTCCAATCTGGAGACTGTAAGGAGTGGTTCCTGCTCCAAGGCAGTGGCCCTATGTTTCTTTGCAAATTTTTCAAGTCTTGTAAAGTCAGCTCGTGTCACCTTTCTATCATTTTGCTCACCTAAACTGCCACAGTTTGGGAGGCTGACTGAGAGAAACAAAACAAGTAATAAAAAGACCTCCCAAACAGGTATTTTTCCTACCCCAGAATAGTCTTGATGAAATCCTCAGCACTAAAAATACACATTTGCTAATAAGACAGAGAAGTGCAAGGGGGCTGCAGTTTTATTTCATATCAGAGCTTCAGCCCCTCAATCAACTTCTATTATGCAACCACTCTTGAGGGTGTTAAATCAAAATTGATCATTCATCTTCCAAAAAACCCATTTCTGCTTTGTCATTCCTTCCAGTCTGAAGCTTTTGATGCCCCAGGCTACAAACACAAGCCGTGTTGTCAGCGGCTAAAGAGCTCAACCACTTCTTGTTTCTATCTATCCCCTCGCACAGAACTCACCCAAGCAGGCATAAAAAGCCCAAAACCCCAACCCTCATGGCACACATGACATGCACATGGCTGAAAAATGGCCAACAAAAAGTATTAATATACCATGGAGATGTATAATGTAACCCTTGAAATTATAGAGGGACATTTGATATGTTTTGAATAATTGCGCCCACATTCGGGTAAACTCATCTGGTCTTTGTACATTTATCAAGCTTGAGGAAAAAAAATCCTTTCCTCCGTGGCATTTTGGCATTTAGACTCCACAGAACTGTCTTATTAGAGTGGAGTTAATCAATGAAAATCTCGCAGTTCTCGTGGCCCGGGAATGGCTGAGGAGCTGCGGATGCCCAGCGTTTACAGCGATCTTCGGGAAGCGAGCCTGCCAGGCAGGGAATCCTGCGGCAAGGAGCCCCAAACCAGCGCTGTAGAGCACAACAGGTGGGGTTTTATCAGCAGGCCTTTGCCTTCCCCTGCTATCTATCTATGCTTTTCTACCTGAGTGACAGGAAAATCTCAGCTGGAATCGCCTCTGCCTGAAGACGGCGGAGCGGGTCTGTCCCGGTGGGTTTCAAATGGGAGGAAAAAGGAGGGGCTGAGGGTCAACTTTCCACCAGATTTTTTAGGGTTGTTTTTTTTTTTTTTTTTTTTTTTCCATGAGACAGAAAAGAGAAAAGGAGGGGGGAAAAAAAGAGGAGGTGGGCGAGGGGAGGGGGGTGTTGTTCAGAGAAAAAGCAGAAATTGAAGCAGGATAGTCTGACCATCAGCGCTCCGGCCCCGCGCTCGGGATAAGGCGGGGAGCGCCGCGGTGCAGCGGGAGCGCGGAGCTGCCCGGGCTGTCCTCCGGAGCAGCAGGACAGGGACAGCAGCACCTGCCTGGGCCTCGGGCCCATGCACAGGACACCTCCTGCCTCGGTAGGAACAAACCCAGCACTCCTGCACAGGGCATTTTCCTTGCACTCTGCTCCCCGGGCTGAACCGCTCCCCTTTTCCCGCCGCACAGCGCCGGAGAGATTTTTCTTCCCTTACCTCAGATCAGTCCTGCCGATCTCCCTCACGGGTCTGGCAAGCAGGAAAGTTTAAAATATCTCTTAACTTTGTTGTTTTACCATTTTGCTCCTCTGCGTTTATATGCTCCACTTTTCTGTTGTACTCCGAAACCTTCTTTTCCAAGGCACTGCCTGCGATTTGGGTTGTTTTGATTCTGTTTGGTGTTTCTGCCTCTTCAATTTTTTTTTTTTTGTTGCAAATTTTGCTTTTTCGTTTAGTCTCCTTCTTTTCTTCCTGAAATTATTTTAGATGTTATCTCTCTTCATTCTTCTGTTACATGATTTTAAAATTAAAAATGTACATTTACTAAGCTGTATTTTTACATTGTTCCGATTGATTAGCTACGTTATTTTATTCCCTTATCGAAGTGCAGTAAATAAGATTACAATAGAATGGTAAAATAAATCTTTATTTTCCTGAAGCTTTCATAACTCCAGAAAGATAAAGGATTGGGTTTTATCTATTTTAGGAATGATACTATTTTTCTTTGAACATCAGACTGTAATTATTTTTCTGACTTGCCTTGTCAGCTTTCTCTGTAGCACCTCACAAAAACTAATCCTACACTACACATATCCCATTGTTCAGTCTTCCATAGTATTCTTAATATTCCTTAATTTTGTGCGAGTTCAGCAAGTAATGGTTGCTTTACACAGTTAATGAGATACAAAATGCAGAGATCATTTCTGATTGCTGTTCACAACACCAGAATTTTTCTTTCAACATCAGTTTCTACACAATTCTATCAATGTTATAGTCCTTGCAATCACTGGAAAACTAACAGTTTTATTGGTAATTTTATTGCAGTTGTCATTTTCCAAAAAGGATTAATTTCTTTCTGTTGTCCAGATTTTTGTCTACTTTTCCCTGCTTTGTTTCTCCATCTATACTTTACAGTTCACTTCTTCTGCTGCCTTTCAGCCACACCATGAAGGCAGAGGAGAGCTCACTGTGTTCTAAAGTGCCTTTGGTGCTGTGCCTGGAAATTTTAGAGTTTCTGGGCATCTTCTTAAAGTGAGAAATGCTCTGACCAAGCCAGGAAAAGTCCTGCAGAGGCATCACTGGACTGTCCCCCTGCCTGCCCCTTTAAAATTCCAGACATTTTATTTGGATAGTATGAAGTCTCATTTTAGATATTTTAATCAATCTCTTTCAGAAAGGTCTTTTGATGCTCATTAGGGCTCGAGGGGGATTTTTGTTGTTCGGTTTTGGTGGTGGTTGGGAGCCTTTTTTGTTGTTGTTTTTAGTTGAGTTTGGTTTTTCTTTTGGTTATTTGTTCTGGTTTGGTTTCCGCCCTCCCCCCCCCGCCCCCCGAGAACATCCTATGTTTGCTTTACAAATATCAGTTTCACTTCCCAATGCACTTCTCACTTGACAGAATAATTATTTTTTTCCCCACTGAAGCAGGCTCAGAAAGCTTTCACAACATTCTAGTCCAAATGCAAAAATACATATATAATAGAGTATTTTCCCTAATTATTTTCCCTTTTTCTTGCACATAAAAAAACCCCACATCACTGAAATGGAAGGATTTTTCCAGCTTAAATATAGATTTTTTTCTTTAGCATTCCCTTTAATATGTTACACTCAGACACAGAAGCAGAGATACACGTGAATCAGTCCCCAGTATTTTGCAGACTGAACACCTACTAAAACCCCTGACTAACCCTAATTAACACCTTCTTAATTANTAAGTGGAATAGTCATTTTATTTTTTTCTTTCAAATCAGACAACTTCTCTTCAAATTTCTTTACTTGAGTGGTTAAACTTTTTTTCAATTTACAATCAGTATATTGAATTTGAGTGATTAGGAAACAGAAGGCAGCACTCTCTGCAGGGAACACACACTACACCTTTTCCATTTGCTTCTCTCTGCATTTTGAAATGCACATGCCATTAAAAAAACAACCTGTGATAATGAGAAAGACATTACAGCACAAATAGTATTGAATTAAGCATTTTGAATCCGTTCAACATGATAACTTTAACTGCTTAACAAAATATAAAGTATGGGTATAAAGTATTCCTGACAATAGAAATATCCCAGTTAAAAATGCCTGGGTGTGCACATCAACCTCTTCCTATCTCCCTGCAGAGCAAAATTTTAAATTAATTTTGCCATGAACTTTTCAGAAGTTCCCGTAACAGAGGCATTTCCTGCACCAGTTGAAAGCAACCCTGGAAGGGGGAGCTGTGCTCGGAGCAGCTGCAGGTCCCAAATCCAGCTACTGAGGGCAGCAGGGATGTTCTGGGGAACACTCCGGGAAGGCACGGCTGACAGAGACATCCCAGGTTTTTTGTGGGTGGAAATGTATTTGCTTAAAAGAAAAATTCAGAAAGTGGCCAATTCCCGGTGGAGAACGATCCAGTGGCCCATAGTGAATCATCAGATGTAACATATGTTACCCCATATCATAAATATATATATAATAGCTATGTATCTATTACGTAAGATTCATGCTGAGCTTTTAATGTTGAATTTCAAAGCTTGCTCTTTCAGAATATTCCTAAGATTTTGAAACAGGCTGCTTCAATAGGTCTGACTCAATACCTGACACTCGGGAGGTAACTTTTATTTTCCATGATCTAAAGTGGTTTCAGAGACATCAAAATATAAGAAAAAAAATTAAAATAAGCCCCAAAGCCAAACAAACAAACAAAACCAAACCTAAAAATAATATGAAAATGAAAACACTTGGAAATAAGTAAGTAGAGAGGTAGGTAAAGTTGGTAGGAAAACTGTAATGTCGTAAGTGTAAAAGCAAAATCTTTGTCTTCATGATTGTATGAGTCCCCAAAATTCCAGAGTTGAAGTGAACATCCGCACTCCTGGCACAGCTTCAGACTGGTAAGATCATAAATAAAACTGAAGTTCTAGTCATTAGTTAGTCCATAACACAAACAATGATGTAATTTCCAGCAATTTTGCTTAGAACCTGTATTTCTTAGAAAAAAAAAATTAAAAATCAAGTTTCTGTAGTAGAAAAGCCAAAGGCAGAAGTTCTAAAGTATAGTTGTTACTGAACCAGAATGGTTCAAATCCTGGAAATGTTTTGGACCTGGCTTCTTCTTCTGGGAGCTTCATCTCATTAGAGCTTTGTCCTCTTGCTTGAAAACTCATTTTTCATCCCATTCTCACTCCAATCCTGCCAAGCACACTCTTGAACTGAGACATTCTCCATTTTTCCCATGGAATTCCAAGAATTGAGCTTTGAGGCTCTTTTTAGACACACTTCTCAATTTCTTTGGTTTATCCAAATGTTTTCCAATAAATCCATGGTGTTCTTAGAGTGCCTTCCAGACACAGCCACACTGATCTCAAACAGATATCCCCCCTCCTATTGAAGTTGCTCCAGTTTCCCCATTTGAGAGCTCCATTTGCACTTTGACAGCAGTGCTACACTGCAAGCTCATTTCCACCTCAATCCCAAACCCTTCTGCATTCCTGCTTCCCAGAATGGCATTTCTCAGCCCAAATGCACAACACACTTTTTTTTTTTTTTCTTGGATGTTTGTCTATCATGACTTTGTTCTTAGAATGTTTATTGTTTTCCTGTGTTAGTCCATTAATATGCCACTTCCAGAAATTTGTGTTCATCCTTGCTTCCCACTTATGGGGTACACATGGATTTCCCTCCTCCCCTGGAAAAGCCAGCGCTTTGCAGACACAGTCCAGAGCTCTCACCGATCTTGCACAGATACACAACTCTGCTCCAATGTCTTCCTTCTATATGGGACACGACATCTGAGTCCCTGATCCTGAGATTTTCCACACACAGACAAGAGCAATGCAAATAACCTTATTCTTATTTTCTTTTTCCTCATTCCTAATGGGAATGAGTACATGCATTTGCAATGGATTTAGAAGTGACTACTGGACCCATAATTTAGAAGAACCTTGAGAAAATGAGTAATGTATGAGTACTGCAGATAAAATTTGCAGCTACTCCATGCGAATCCAATGGCTCCAAGTGCTTTTAAATGTCTATGCCACAGTCAGGATAACACAACCTTGCCAGGATGTGGAAGGAATGTCCAGGAACCTCCTTTTCTCCCCATCAGCAGCCAGGAAGGTCTCCCCTCCCTGCCACTCAGCACTCTCAGCCGGGAAAGACCAACATGTGTCACCAATATGCAAGTGCTGCCTTCAAGAAGAAATTGTGTTTACAAACCAAGATTAATTTGAGTCAGACCCTCTCATTGAGGATGTCAAGGACACAGGCAGAAGGAAGGATAGGATATTTAGAAACCCCATTATATATGGAACACAAATCAAAGACTTTTAACATTCTCTTTTAAATTTAACCCCTTAGCCACAGCCCCTTCAAGTTTCCCTTCAGCAGGTGTGTCTGCCATCAGCCAAGCAGGAATTCCTCCCTCCTCCATGGCATCCAAGGGAAGCAGGGAGTGCCTGGGGGGCACATCCCAGCATCCTGATCCCAGGGTGCAGCTGTGCTGTATCAGAGCCAGCCCCATCACCTGGAGCAGGGAAGAAACACCCAGGGCCCCACCAAGTCCGGGATACATCATCCTGGATTGATCACCAGGAGCAGCACAGCTGCACCCCAGCTCCAGGGCATGTACTGCACAGTGGGAACTCCTGCCAACACCACAGCTCCTGTTCCTCACTCTGCTTCCCACCCTCAGCAAACAGGTACCACATGGACTTCGGCACCTCTCCTGCTCTGTTCTCTGACTGTCAAGCAAGTTGCTTAAAACTGATTAGCAGGAAAAGCCAGATAGCAAATTCATTTTGTTTTTACCACCAGATATCAACTGACCATTGTCCTTAGTTGTCACATTACCCCATGGCCAGAAGGATTCTTGTTGCCCAAAGGATTTCAGAGGTGAATCTACCATCAGCCTCCACCAGTCACAGACCAAATATTCTATTAAAAAAAAAAACTTCACATTTTAGATGTCTTGATTGTAACATAAAAGCCGATTTGTTACTGAATGTACAAATAGAACAAACCCCAAAGCAACAGAGCCTTCAAAGGGAATACCAACAGGAAATCTCACATATCCATGTCTGCAGAGCCTGTATCTAGTCATGAACTGGAAGAGAGGAGAAGGACATGTCAAAAAAGTAATGTCTTACAAGACAAGGCATGCTCTTACAAGATAGCAAAGGGATATGTATTTAAAATAAGGATTTCTCTAGAAAGTGAAAATGAGGCAGCAACAGCTTGACAGCTTCCTCTTTCATACAATATTCAAAGGCACTTCCCTGGCTTCCCTTCTTACATGCTCACCCTTCTAGAGACAGTTCCCTAGAGCTGGAAATTATAATATCTTAGATTTCCCCTAAATTAGCTAAAAAGACTTCAACATGCAGAAAATGAGGAACAGGAGAGAGCACTTAAAGAATGTTTTTTTAAAAATCCCCTAAACCTAAGTATGAAGGCATGAGTACATTTTCAAACAATCAAGGAGTCCTGTCCCTCAGCTCCAAACAACCCTGGCACCAGGAACACAAGCCATTTTAAATGGACAAAATATTGTAAGAGGTTGGTGGTATTAAAACAGAATGTTAGAATTACTTAAAAACAGGAAACAAAATTATACTCTTCAGAGACAGCTTAAATTCCAAGCTGCACCTTGAAGGAAGGCTAGCATCTCAGATTAGGTGCTAGTTGTTAAACTGGTGAAGCTGGGTGAGAAGCTCATTTTCAGTAAGAGAGAATAACCAGGGAATTATCACTGACTTATTTGCCCTGTAGATAATTAAGCCACATGGATCCAAGACCTGTGGATAATTAAGCCATTGAGTGGGCATTGGCTGGACTCAAATCCTAGCAAAATTTTGGAGTAGAGGGTAAAGAACTTGATTAAAGATGACTAGAGTGGAGTACAGAGATTATTTGGCACAGTCAAGATCACTATCTGTGTTTGTACTGAAAAACTAGCAAGCTGAACAGGAGAGCCATGTGGAAAACTAAAGAACTGGAAGAGAAATCATTTATATTTAGCAATTCTACAGGCTCAACCTGTTCAACAGAGCTGGGAGATTATTAGGAAGTTACTTGCTCATACAAGCACCTCTCAGGAGGGGAAAAAGAAAGTAAATGCATTTTCACAATGAGAAAGAAGGTTTAGAAGGATTCAGTTCCTAGAAATTGAAATAAAACAAATTTAGAGCAATGAATTACCAGAGATGTTATCACTTAGTTCAATTAAGCCTGAAACACTGAAATCTAGGCAGTGTCTCCAGCCTGTCCTGGAAGAAATCAGACCATGTGATCCCAGTGGTTTTTGTTTGCTTTTGCAAGCTGCAGCTTCATTACAGCTTTTCCCCCTCCTAGGTATTTAGCAGCACTTTGTTTATCCAGTCCTGTTCTGGGGATTTCCGGTTATTTTCTCAAGGTTCCTCTAAATTATGGGCCCAGTAGTCACTTCTAAATCCATTGCAAACACAGTAAAGAGCACATTAGCTCTGGTACAGGCCACATCCCTGAAACTATTTACAAGAGCCACATCACTCATCCCCATCCCTGCAAACAGGCTTTAGAATTCTTGTATTCCCTGGGCCTTTTCCACCTGGGTAGAACACAGCTCACATCAGAGTTACTTCTTTAGATGTTAGTTCTGTCTTTCTGTTATTAACCTATTTGTAGTTTTAAGATTCACTCCATCCTCAGTTGTGACATCTGACATCTGTATGGAAAGTAAGACAAGGATCCAACCCTTGATGGTGCTTCATATGCACCATCACACCAGATAGTCCCTGGGAGGGTGCAGTTTTGTCTGGTTTGGGGGCTCTTTTGGAATCTGTATTAGTTTTGCATATAAGAAGTGTCAGAGCAGACTGACGGACAGACATCCAATCCATTCCTAAATCTCCCTGACTTTAGAGACTGAGTAATTATCTCCAGGCAAGGATTGCAGTGCTTCCCTACCCTGCACATGGCAAAAGTTTTCCTTATGTCTCCTCTGAACCTCTTCTCCTGTAATTCAAACCTCTGCTTGTTGTTCTGTCCAGCCTGAACAAAGAACAGCATCTGAGCAGGGATGATTCCAAATGGGCAGTAGGAGAGAGGAGAACAAGCAGAGTCATTTATCCTGAGTTGTAAAGGCTGTGATGGACAAGCTTTTCTTCCAAGAGGACTCTTCCTTTTCAGACGTGTGACAGCTGTCCCTGAAAGACAGTGAGTCTTGGCTCCTCGCTGCCACAAAGTGTGATTTCCACCTTTTTTACCTGGAATTTGAGCTATGATGGCACAGAGAACTCAGCTGAAGATCCTCCAGAGGGAAATTTGTTTTCTTCATTTCCAGCCTATCCAAGCTCAAGTGGTTTTGGTCTAAACAGTCTGACATATGCCTAATAACAAGGGGCTTGATAAACCAGCATAACTGTGACAGAAAAATACTCACAGGGTGGTTTTAAAGAGTTTGTGCTGAGAGTTAAAAATGCTTGCATTTATATTTATGTACACAATAATATATACAGAGTCCATAAGTCAGGGTTTTTTTAAATATATGCAAGACAAATTATGCCTGTCATTACATATTCCTGCACATGGCAAATCTTTTCATATTGTCTGACCTTCCTAACTGCTCTGTAGGCATGAAGGAGCCCAAAATATTTGGAGATCATAGGAAGGATTGATGCAAAAAAGGGGAACTTTTGCCAGTGGAGGATAAGAAAATTGGGTGTAAAGCACAGGACCACTGGAGGTGTTGCTGGATCACCTTTTATCTCAAGCCATTGTTATTCTTTGCTGGCACTCATTCTGGCTTACACACATTTTTGCTCCACATGGGTGACCAAAATTGGACATGATTCTCTAAATGTGTGGACCAGTATGTGCATGAAATATTAAACGCTTTCATATTGCAGTTACAAGATACTTCTCTAGATACCCTAGAATTTAATTGCCTTTATACACAGCTGCATCACATTCTCACTCTTGGTCATGCTGTGAACAATACAGCCAGTTCTTCTTTTATAATTTGAAATCCAGAAGTCATTACCTTCAGAAATTAATGGTTTTTTGCTGTCAAGCTAAAATGTTTGAATGTGGCCTCTGCACTGTTGCATCTCATCCAGTTTCACTGCTTCATTCCTCAGGATTATCCAGCTGGAGATGCTGAGGACAAAGGTAGGGAAGCAGTAAAAGTGTGCAAAGGAAAAAGAATTAAATAAATGGCAGGCAAGAGAAAATCGCCTAAAGGGAATTCTGTCAAAAGTAACGGGGCACAGTAGATGGCTGAAAATGAAAGAAAACAGAAAGCAGGACTATAAAATTGAAATAAAAGGAGCAAGAAGGGTAGATTGAGTTCAGTAAGTTAAAAAAATGTTGAAGGTAAAATTGCACAGAAACAGCACATTGCATCAAACACTACAGAATTCTCTCTGGTACACTTCTCTCTGTACAACAAACACAATTCATTTTAGTGAACTGATTGTGGGGTTGGTATAGAGAGACTAGAGAAGAGACAGTGCCTCTTGGACCAGGGCCCTGTGTTGGGGAATGACAAAAAAATACACAAAAGACCAGACAGAGTCTGGAAGAAGGAGCCAAAGGAATGAGAATGAGCTGAGAGAAGGCCTCCAATGCCATTTGCCAGTTTGACTTTGGTCAATAGTATATTACAGGGTTTTTTTCAATTTAAGGGTGAAAAGGAGCAGAAATCTGAATGTAACACACTGGCATCCCATAGACATCCCAGTCCTAGAAACTCATGTCCTTGATTTTTTCTGTTTAAAAACAAGTGAAGATGACACAGTTTTATATAGATGAATAAGGATTTAAGCCCATTTTATTAAAAGGGAAGCTGAGTTCTTTCAGCCAGCTGGCCACTGCAGGGAGGATTTTGGTGTCTTGCCATCCCACCACATTCCGAGTGAGGGTCTTGCACAGGTAGCAGGAATATCTCTGTCTGGCAGCATCTGAGCACATGGATGAAATCCCTGACTGCAAGGGGTGTAAAAACCAAGCTTCACTTGCAGCTCTGCCTCCAGGGTCATTCCTGGGGAGCCTAAGGGAAATTATGTGGGCTGGAGGAGAACATTAGCTGGTAGCTTTAAGTAGAGATATTGGGGAAAAACTAAAACGAGCTCAACTGTTACCCTTAAAAGAAAAAAAGGCTTGGACCTAATTTTGTTTGAAAGTCTGAAAAATTTTGATTTTCAGCTACAGACATGGCTGTCTCCATAGACAGCACATGGATCAGTTTTAACTACACCAAGTTTATATTTAGACCCAAGCACTACAACTGAGTGCTTTGCATTTTTTTAAAATGAGCCAAAATGCAAAGGTAGTACATGAAATAATGAATGAAGGGTGAGACTAGAACTCTTGGGACTTGCTTTTCACAACCATGGGAAATTTTTTATGAGCAAATTACAAAAGAGAAGTTAGAATGAAAGATGCCCAGAAATAAGTACACAAACGGGACAATCCAATTTTGGATAACAAAAACCAGATTTTGTTGGGGGGTGGTGGTGGTGTGAAATCAATAATCATTGACTGACAAATAAGGAATCATGTCCAGAACAAACACAATATCTCTAGTGGTTTGTGTAAATGCATTTCTGCAATGATTACTGCAGTTATGTGTAAAGGTTAATCTGAATTCCTGATTCAATGACAAAACCCAGTGGGATTAGATTTGTACTAATACATTGTACCATGTATTCATGGCTTCCAGAACAGCTGAGTTTGGCAGAACTGAGGTAATTACAACCTCAGTGGTCTGAACTAATGAAGCACAAACCCTGCAGAGAGATGTCCACGCAAGCACTGGGGCTGGCAGTGGCCACAACATTTCTCTCCAAGCAATGTAGTGGTATTTATTATCCTGCTTCTTGCTGTGCTGCAGAAAAGAGGAAAACTGGAAGTATATTGAGGGTTTCCTATTATGATCAGTAGCAGGTGGGGATACATGGGATATCTCCCAAAGGGGAAAGCCAGGTATACTGAACCTGCACAGAAGGTCAAGTGGAAGGGATGGATGTGCACACAGAGACCTCCCTTACTGGGAAATAGCCTTCCCCTCTCCTGGCAAAGTCACTGAAAGTGAAAAGTTTAGAAAACATTTGGAAACTGGACTTCATGAGCAATCCCAGAGAAAGCCATCCTGTCCTTCTGTGGGCAGGCTGTATAAAACAACCTGTTTGTGTTCTGCTCCAACAACATGAACGGTGGCACAACTGCCAAGTGGAACTTGAGTAAAACATGAAGACATCCAAATGCTGAGGAAAACATATTCCCTGGCACAGAATCATTAAATCATAGAATCACGGAATGATTTGGGTTGGAAGGGACCTTATTGATGATCCAGCCCCACCCTCTGTCATGGACGGGGACACCTCCTGCTAGATCAGGTTGCTCCAAGTGGGGTCCAGCCTAGCCTTGGACGCTTCCAGGGATGGGGCACTCATGTACATGCAAAATTAGAATTTTCTTTCATTTTTGTTCTTTAGGATGTGCTCAAAAATTTGCCTTTTGCAATTGGATTTGAATACCACAAAAATTTAATTCCCAAATGGTCTAAGCACTAAGACCAGAACACAACAGGGGAACAGAAACATGCTGGTGTTTCCCTTCTCATGCTTCCAAAGATCCACTTCAAGTCATGAAGGGCAGGCCCCACCCTAACCCAGCTGGAACTGAGCATGTGTTGAGTGTATTTCCAATCTGCAGAGTCACATTTCCACATTAAGGTCTCACTCAACTTTCCTCTTATTTTAATAGTGTGAAAAACAGAGGCAGATGTGCTAGGTGTGGATGGCAAAGAGCTGTCCAGGGGGGCATGGGAGAACATGGGGAGGCGATTGAGGAGCTCAGGTGTCCACCCAAACACCAAAAACTCTCTGCAAGGTCTGGCCCTGTCACTATTCTCTCAGAGGTGTACGGCAGGCCTGCGCCGAAAAGGGGCACTGGGATTATCAGCCCAGTCCCCCAGCACTGAGTGAAAAAACTGAAATTCAGAGAGATTCAGGTTAGAATCCAAACAGAGCTATCAGGTTATTCTGTGGTGACAAAATTTCAATCAATTTCAACTGCACAATTTGCATCAATCTCAATCTAAATTATTTTGTGGTTTAAAGAGGAGTAGCAACTGTTCCTTTGGTTTCCTTCACATCTTTACAGTCCTGAAAAAGCACCTATCTTTTCTGTACATTCTGTGCAGTCAATCCTAAGCTGTTGTTAGGAAACTTGTAAGGCAGAGGAAGCCCTGGCTGGGTCAGCAAAGCTCTGCCTGGGGCACTGGTGATTCCCATTTGTCTCATTCCTTTCCCTCCAAGTGCTCCTTAACACACTATTTCCCTTTTTACTGCTATTCCTTTGCTGAAACCTGATGGTTGAGGTGGGATTGCTCTGCAGTCTGGATAGGACAGTTGTAGGTAACCATGGAATTCCCTCAGGAGATCCCCAGTCATCCCTTTAACTTCCATGTTTCATTTCCTGAATTTTTCAGTCTCTCATCCTCTAAAAATCTCAACACTTTTCAAGGCAGCCATTAATTCTTGGATTTTTCCTTGCATTCCCTTTTTCTTCTGTCCTCTCGTATAGTTTAGTGGGCATGGTGGTGTTTGTTCAAAGGCTGGACTTGGTGACCTTGGAGTTCTTTCCCAGCCTTTATGATTCCAGGATCATTTTCAAAGCAGAAGCTCAGCAGCCCAGTGTAGGTGAAGATTTACTGAGTGCTGTAAAATGGTTTTCTGTATTTTGTATGTCTTTGTTCACCTACATTAACATCTCATTTTCCCAAGCAGTTGTTTTCAGCTCTTTATAAAGATACTGATTAATTTGTGAGTCAATCCGAAGTTGTCAGAAAATCTGTCTAAGAAAATTTCAACTTTTCCCTTCCAGTGCTCATAGCAGACTTTTTGCATGAATGTCTCACACTCTTCACTCCATTGTGGATGAAGATAAATCTCTGAAGAGAGTGAAGCTGTGACAAGAAATGAGTTCTCCTCAAAAGTGTTGAATACACTGGGGTTTTTCCAGGCAAACCAAATTTCCATTTTAATACGGCACCACAAAAAAATTGACTAAAAAGAGAAAAAAGTTGCTTCCCATCATCTGTAATTTTCCAAATTTAAATTCAGGAAAAATTCTTGTGAAAGACAACAATTGGGATAAAGATTAAAATGCTTTATTTACATACTGAATATAATAATCAAAAGCAGAGAGGCAATGGCACTGAAAAGGGTACTGTGATCTCTGACAACAGTCAACAAGCTTTCAAATGTCTGCCTTTGTTTTGGTTTTAAATAAAATTCTGTAATTCCCTTGACAATCAAGATCACTGCAACATGTTAACTATTTCCTTACATAATTTGCTATACTGCAGCCAAAGTTTACTGCTTAAATTTCATCACTGGGCAAGACCAAGTCTCCAGAACCAAAAATTTAAAAATCATATGTTAAAGTTCTCCTTGCACATTTTAGCAACATTAGGGAAATGGGAACCCTCCTCTCAAGATTGCACTATTAAAGCTATTTACTTCTAAATTGTTAGGGGTTCAAAAGGAAAATAAACTTAAATTTAGGTGCTCAGAGAGAAACAGATGTGAATATAGCTAGAGGTAAGGAAAACACTTTGATTGCTTTAATCAGCCTTTGATGAGTCCTAGAAGGAAAATAATGGGCACAATGGCAAAGTAGACCTCTCTGTAATGCCAGAAAAAGAAAACAAACTTAGGGAAGGGTTCTGCAATAGGATACAAAAGAAGAAACCCAAAATTAATCATAGAATCATGGAATATCTTGAGGTTGGAAGGACACACAAAGAACATCAAGTTCAACTTCTGGCCCTGCACAGACGTCTCAACAATCCCACCCTGTGCCTGAAAGCATTGTCCAAACACTCCTAGAGCTCTGGCAGGTTTGGGGCCATGAACATCTTTTTACTTCACTTCTGATTCCACTTTCCTCCTCCTTCATCCCTCCAGGAACTTGGCCGTTCACATCTCGCAGATTCCAATGCTCCAGGGAGCGTTGCTTTTCCAGATAACGGACAGAACTTTGCAGATCAAATGCATATTCCCCAAATATATGTGATTTCCAGGTTCAAACACTCACCCCAGGGCTGCACAATCCCTACCACCCGAGTGCTTGTGACTAAAAACCCTCACATGCACCAGGGTTCAGACCAAGCCAGGTTTGCATTTCCATCCCAGCCATTGTTCAGGGGTGGCTGTTTGAAGTGAGCAGATGTCAGTTGTAAAATTTAACTGTTTGCTCAGACAAAATCACATCCACTGGCAATTTGGCTGAGATAAAGATAAGGAAATACAACAGAAACAACATTTTGGGGTGGAAGCTTGTTTAAACAGTACATGGGGGGCAGGCCAATGTGGCATCCATTGGGCAGCTTTGTGCCAGCCAACATTCCAGGTGGGCAGCACACACTGACCTGAACACCACAGGTGTCTTACAGAGCATATCCTGCAATGAGGCTAAAAAGTTGCTTCAAAAACCAAAATCTGAAGCATGAACACCACTATGTGCAAAGCAAAACAGCTTCCAGCTCACAGCTTGCTCTCTCCACTCCAGCTCAGGGCAAGGAAAGAATTACAGCCCAAATGTCTCCACCTACCTGCCACAGACAAACCTTGTGTCCTGGAATTATGGAATAGATTGGATTGGAAATGACCTTTAAAGGCAATTTAGTCCAACTCCCCTGCCATGAGCAGGAACATCTTCATCTAAATCAGGTTGCTCAAGGACTCTCCAACCTGACCTTAAATGTTTTCTGGGATGGGGCATGACCACCTTCCTGGATAACTTGTGCCAGTGTTTTATCACCCTCACCATAAAAAAATTCTTTCTTCCCTTAAAGCCTAGATCTGAAAACTCAGGAAACTTTAATGTTTAGCATGCTAAGATTTTTAGGCAATATATTATATTTGACCAACTGTATATTTGGAAAGCATAGACAAGCTTTTGGGCATACAAGTCATTATTTCATTCTTGTGTGAATTGTAAACGTCTACCTAGAGTATGAACGTCACTGGGGATACTCTGGTTGGTAAAATCAGTTAGAGGAGAAGTTGTTCCAGTTGTGACCTGAATGGTTATGATCTAATGGTTATTTACACATGTAGGTATGTGTTAGAGCAGTTTTTAGGAATCATCAAGAAATCTCAGTGAGGTTTGGATATCTTTTGTGAAAGGAGACGGGAAAAAGCCAATAAAAGGGCAACTCTTCTGAAGAGAGGAAAAAGATCCTGACCTAGCAAATATTTTCACATACTCCCTTTATAAATGGGCACTTGCCACAGGTGAGCTTCTGTAAGGGAGTTTGCAAGATCAGAGTAGGTAAAGAATTAACACAGAAGTATCACCTTGTTACTTTACTAAACTGCAGTTGCTGAAAATTCAAGCCCACAATTTTACCATGACAACAAAAAATTCTCATGGCAGGACTTGTTCCTTTTGGTTGCTGGACTTTTTAGAGTCTTCTAAACAAGATGCACCTTCTCTGAGAGGTGATTCAGGATCAAATCAAAGGCTCTTCACATCTGATATGACAAAATTTGAATCAACTCATTCAAAGGAGACTCCTACCCTCAGCCATGACTCGGATCCAGCTGGGGCCTGAACTTTCACATCTGCTTTTGAATGACTCCAGCTGTGCAGCATTTCAAGTGCAGACACAGCAGCACTGCCTCCCCAGAGGTTAATCCTCTCCTGTAAAACGCCAGGCTCAGACACATCTCTTTCAGCTGCAGCTCATGCAGATGTATAAACCACAAAGGATCCAGCACATGCCTCCCTGCAAATCACAACGGAGCCCAGACAGATCCAGGAGTGAATTATGGACTGTTAGAATGGTTTAGGCTGGGAGAGACCTTAAAGCCCATCCAGTTCCACCATGGGCAGGGACACCTTCCACTCCCCCAGGCTGCTCCAAGCCCCATCCAACCTGGCCTTGGACACTTCCAGGGATGGGGCAGCCACAGCTGCTCTGGGTAACCTGGGCCTAAGACTCTTTTCATTTAAAACCATTCGGCCTTGTCCTATGTCCTCACAGCTTTGTCTAGATAAAAAGTTGCTCTCCATCTTTTTGATAAGGGCTGAAGAGGTTCTCATGTCTCCCTGGAGCGTTGTCTTCTCCATGCTGAAGCAGCTCCCAGCCTGGCTCGAGTGCAGAGGTGAGCATCCTCATGGCTCAGCTACAGCCACCAGTGGAAGCAGCCTCGATGCCCCCAGCACTGATCTGTTACACAGCCTGCAGAACAGACAATTCTAGAACTGGTCCCAAGCACTTGGAATTGAAGCATAACACTGACCCTCTCCCAGGGAAGAGTGGGTCAGTGGGGCTATAAAAGCAGGTATAGAACAGACTTGGTGCAGCAGCAGTGACCTGACTGAAGCCCTCCCAATGCAGAAATGCTTCATCTTTTAACTCCCCAGTAATGAAGTCATTACAACCAAATGAATGGCCCAAAACATTTGGTTTCACTCGCTCTTTTTACTGCATCCAGTAGCTTTTCACTGACACAAAGCCACCCATAAATCTGGAGACTGGCAGTGCCTCTGGGGGAACAAGGCTCCCATAACCCTGACACTGCAGACAACTGATGCATGTGGAAATAAAAATCAGCTTTGGAAAACAAGAAAGTACAAGAAAAGGAGTCCAGGATGGTGACACACTCTGGGTACAGTCTGCAGGGACTTTCAGCTCAGGTGAATGGCCATGCCCCACAGCTCACAGGTGCCTCCATAAGCATCCCCAAATCCCAGACTTCACAACATCTTGGAAGTTATTCAGGGCATAACCCCAAGGCACATAAACACTTACAGCACTGGCCTTTTATAATGCACATGAGTTATGGCTGTGATTTACAGGGGATTACAGCAGCCACTTGGAGGTGTAATAAAACAAGATATCACTTCATGATTTATTTTTAAGACTAGAAAATGAACAAGAAACACAATTGGGGGGGGGGAGGGGGCAGGGGAGGGTTAAATTGTAATTATTTTCCTTTGTTTTCTGGCACAAATTTGTAGACATGATTTTCTGGGCAAAATTTGATGATGTGGTTAAGTTTCTGCCCTTGGCCATATAATAACCATTGTAAAGCTCAGCTGGGAGGACCCTCACATCTCATGGGAAATAAACCTTTTGAGAAAAGAATCAGGAAAAAAGACCATCTCAGGGAGTGGTATTTAAGATAGTATTTTTCCACTCTTACAACTACAATCTTAGGTATTCCAGTACCAGAGGCAAGGTGCTGGAAATAAAAAAATTGTCAGAGATTTGTGCTAAAGCTGCACAACGTGACAGAAAACCATTACTGAGATTCATATCCTGGCATCACTTCTACAGGTTTTGACCAACTTTGGTTTTCGTGACAATGGAATTTTTTCTCCCCACAATGGCAAGAAAGAATCTCTTCCTCAGCCTCCTGCTCTGCTACAGCCTGTTCAGAGCTGCTGATTCCCACTTGATCATTGAGGAGAAGACAGAATGCAACCTGTCCAGGAGGAGCAAAATGGACCTCTCAGATCTTCCACCCATCTCCATAGTAGGTGAGTAAAACCCATCCTTCAGTGCCAAATTAACAAGATTTGCAGGAAACACTGTTGTTGATCATTCTGGATTATTTGGATGATTTTGCTTGGCTTCATTGGGTGCAGAGCTGTGGTGGCTACAGCCCCCAAGAATGACAATGTGGTAAACCTCAGTTTAGAGGGGAAAAAAAAATTACACAATTTATTTTAGTTTTTCAGGTTTCACTTCAGCTCCTATCACACTATAAGCCTTTTTATATTGAAGAAAAGTGGTTTTGTGCTAATATGGGAAATAACCTTCCTTTGAAAATCTTATGCATATGAGAAAAAAAGAACATAATGTAAGGGTTTTAAAGGTCTGCTCTTGTGGTAGAAAAATCAACAGTATTAACAGGTATTAATATAACCTCAGTTTACCTGGCCTTTTAACAGGGAAAGAAAAGAACACTGCAAGGGAGAGCCAGGGGTCATTTATTTATCTGTCCAAGACAGGACCAGCTCTGTCCTTACAGCTACTGGCAGATGACCACCTGTCCTGTTTGGAAAGAGCCTCTTTAGGGTGATGCTTAACTCTTCACAAAATTATTTCCTCATGTCTGCCTTAACTCTTTCCATGTAATTTACACCAACTTCTCTCAAGAAACTCACAAGTGTTTGGAGATAATCAGCTACAGAACATTCATAACTGTGTCAAAATGCTAATAATTAAAAAAAGAAAGCTTCTCTTTTTTAGCCCCTTTCTGCAGGTTTTTAGGGTTTTAGTTTAAAGCACTCTGGTTCTTACCTTGTTTCCTGTATTTTCTCCATGCTCTTTCTCAGGACAACACATCTTTAAGGAGAAATGGTTGCCCCACATATGCATTTCCAAAGAAATCTGAACCTCTGAATCCTGAGTTAACTCAGTGTTGTTTAACTGAGAGTTCAGCAAAGTTTGTGCTGTTCTGCAGCCTCCCAGGCCATACCATTTTGTGGTCCTTGTGATCCTTGATGTTTTCACTCTCACAATTCCAGTAACTTTTTTACCCGAATTAAAATCAGAGATATAAAATACAACCCCTTCAGCTGATTTCTCCATCTTCTCACAGAAGTCAGCCCATGTTTTAGACATGGCAGACGGGCTGAGCTGTGAAACATTTCTCCCCACTGCTTCTTAGAGATGCATAACCCTAACTTATAAAGATACAAGATAAATAAATGAAACCCCTCAAACCAGCTCAAAATATTTATTCTTCATTCTGCAACTCTGTAAATCCTAGCAATTTTTAAATACCCACAAATATTGATAGAGGATCCTGGAATAGATAAGGAGCCACCCTTCACCAGTGGGGATATGGATGGTTTTTATCTTAATCATCCATTACATACAGGTAGTGCTTATTACAAAACTCACACACCTTGAATAAATGTATCAAAAATACTGCAATAGCTTGATGAGCTGGGAAGTGTCTCACACTTTTAACAGTCTTGCTGTGTTAGAGCCCAAATCAAGCCTCAGTCATGGAATTTACACAGTTATAAATATCTAAAATTAGTCATGGTGACAAATATAGAGAGTGCAAAGTTATAGGCACATGAATGAAACACGTTTGCAAGTAATATGATGTAAAATGAAGTCGTGGGGGGAGAAGGAACAAAGAACTGCAGAATCAAAGGTGGCATCACAGACTCAGAGTTTATGCCAAATCAGCAGAGTTTTTGGTTGTGGAAAGCAGCGTACACTTGTTAATTCCTTCCAAAATTATGCATCTAGCACCACCTTTTAACAGAAGAAATTATGGAATTCCAAAGATTTCTCCTATTTTTTGTTCAAGTGATTACTGTGCATGAGCACCCCAATCTTTTTCACAGAGACCTTTCATTATATTTCTCTGAAATACTTTTTGCTCTAGTATGAATAAAATTTCTGAAATAACAGTAGGTAGATGCTTGCATCTACCAAACAATGTGTAAAACATCCCTTCCAAAATACAAACATGAGTTGCTCTTCTGCTTCACACAAGCAGCAGTGACAGAGTTCAGACACTCTGAATTGAGATGAACATTGCTGCAAAACACGCAGCAATGAGGTGGCAATGCAGGTTATCTGCTTCCTCTCATGCAAAAATAGGATTATCTCATTGAAATAACATTCTGTAAAATTGATTCCATATTTTGCTGTGCTATTCTCATTGAAGATTTAACTAGAAAATCCCAGAAAGTCAGCAGGAAAGAGGCAGAGAACAAGAAATCTTCCAAGGTAGGTGGTTATTCAGAAAACTTTGTTTGATTAGAATAGTTTGTTACTTCTAGAGTTTCCCTCGTGCATTCATTTGCAATGCTTTTACTGTCATTCTGTCATACTGTCATTCCCTGATTTAAATAATTTACGTACAGTTTAAAGCTCTAAATGTTGTAAAAATAGAAAACAATATGGTGGAAAGAAAATAAGAAGCTGTGGCTGCCCCTGGATCCCTGGCAGTGTCCAAGGCCAGGTTTGATGGGGCTTGCAGCAGCCTGGGATAACAGAAGGTGTCCCTGCCCATGGCAAGGGATGGGATGAGATGGGCTTTAAAATCCCTTCCCACCCAAACAATTCCATAGCTCTGAGTTTCAGAAGTGCACAGGGTGCCTGCAGCAGCTGGGCTCCAGAGATCCCACCCAGCTCCAAGGCACATGCTGGGCAACCCAAAATTTTCCACTTTTCCAAGTCACCAGCAGAGAAGCTGCCCTCCTGGGGGAGGTGAGAGGTCCTTTTGCACTCCCTGAACTGCGTGTGCAGGTGGGGACTCCCACAGGTGGAGGATCACTGGGCTCACCAGGTGGAGCACTGCCAAGTCACTCCTCTGCTCTCTCAGTGTCACAGCTCAGCAAACAAGAGACTGACAGGGAGTTTTCACTCATCTGAAAAGCTGGGAGATCCAAACATAACACCTTAATTGGTTTTACTGATAACTTCACCATCTGAGTACATTTTGCACCCCTTTCTTCACTGCCACCACACTCTTTCCTACGGACCCTTTCCAAAGCTCCATCCAGTCATGGTCAAAATGTGGTTTGTCATTTTGTTCAAAAGGTTGGTTTGAAGCCACCCTTTCCCATTTCCCAGTCCTACCATGCCTCTGTACTGCTAGCACAGCTCCCACTGCCACAGCCACTTGCTCATTCCCCCAGAACCTCCTGTTATTCATCACCCTCATTTCACCTGTCTATGAATTCTTGTGGTTTTGTCTTCCAGAAAAATGCTAAACGCAAGATATCTCCAAAGCCAAGGCCCTCACCTGCTGCTAACTGTGTGCCAACCTTCAAAACCTGCAAGCCACACTTGAATTCCTGCTGTCACTACTGTGCTTTGTGCAAATGTCGAATTTTCCAGACGATTTGCCAGTGCCTGATGTTAAACCCTAAGTGCTAAGCCAAGTCAGAAACACAACAAGCCTTCTGTCTTTCATTAGCTTCTTGAGTGGATATTTCATATTGCCCCATGTGTATAGTAATCAAAATGGAGAGCTCTAAAGCTTGAATTTGCCCCTCTTAAAATTTAATGGAGAGTCTTTATTATGGGATTAATGTTTTTGCAAGCTGGATGTTATTTCAGGGAGCAGACAACCAGAGAGATCAGTATTGATTAGGCATTTTTAGGATAAGAGCTGTGTTTTGTGATGAATTCTGGATTCCTGTGGGTTTGAGGGCTTTATCTGAAGGGTCATATGCCCTTAATGCCAGTCTGGGGAATTGTCTAACCATTACCACAAAACCTGTCTCCATGGCACCCAAATGGCCACAAAAACAGGACCGGTTAGGCCAGTAAGGGACTAGAGCTTGGCTTTGCCCACAGGGACATCACCAGCCTCCAGCACAGCCGAAGTGTCAGACTGAAAATGCAGGGTTTGGGGTTAACTCCATTTTCACATATTCAACAAAAATCAGGACAGGAATTTCTGTAGGTTATTCCACCTGAAAAGATGGACCCAAGGCTATAAGGACATTTTTTAGTCAGCCTCAGCCAAGCATCCACCTTCTGGGGTTTCGGTCATTGAGCCACCAGGCAGGACCTCCTGGGGGTATGACATACATCTATACTTGAAATTTAAATGTATCCATGCCTTGGAATAGAAAAATCAGATTTTTTTTTTCCCCAGCCATATCTATAGGAATCAACTCGGTCAGCCCTTCTTCTCCTGCTGCCAAGGACACTGCATGTACAAAGCCCAAAAGCAGGAAGATATATCTGGGACTTTGAGGAAGAAAGGAAAGATCAGCAAAAGATGAATCTTGAAACATCTTAGAGCAAACCATTCCAAACAATCAATCCCTTTCTTTGCCCTTTCTTCCTGCAGGAACTCCCAGAACCATCTCTAAGGGTGAATTCAGGCAGGAATGTCCAAATGCTGCAGCAACCAGGGGAAAAAAATACATCAGATGCTGTATCAACACTTCAAGGCTCAAAAAGAGATGGCTGAAGCTCAAGGCAACAGAAAATTTCTTTCTCTTGTTCTTGAAGCTCTTTGCCTTAAACTTGAGGTATCCAAGATGGCACAGGAGAAAAAATCCTCTTTGTTATGCTCCCAGGAGGGCAAGGGGGGAGCAGACCCAGAAAACGTTCCGGACATTGAAGACTTTTTATCTGCAAGACCTCAGCTCTTGCTTTTTACCTCCTCTGTTCTGTACCTAGAGTGTCACTCCCCTGCTCCCTCACACTCTTTCTTCTGTACTATTTCCTTGTTTTAAGTGTTTTCCCTTTATCCAAATGCTATTCTTCATTACCACAGGAGCACTGCAGGGCTAACCCCCATCTCCCTTGTTCTTGCCACCTGCCTGCACCAGGGTACTTTCCAGGGCTCTTTAGCTTTCACAATCAGATTTTTTCTAGCCACATGTTTCTAATCCCAATCAGGAGTTTTCCAATCCCCTGTGCAGGTCTAATTGAGAAGACAGTTGTTTACTGATTTATTTCTAAACACAGCTGAGGGCTACAAAAACCTTCCAGGCAGGAAAAGGTGATACACATGACACTCAAAAGGGGCTCAAGCCATATAAAGTTTGGGGTTTTTTTTAATTCTAATAATCAGTCTAAAGCCTAGAACTCAAAACTAAGGTCTGATATTGACAGACATTTTTGTTCATACTAGATATATATATAGTTGTTAGATTAATCTAAGAAAGAGCCCTAATGATGACAGAATGTCATCATGTTCCCTATTTTTTTATAAGGCACTTCAATTGACATGTATGATATAAGCTTGAATTCTTGTAAATATATGTAAGTGTGTCTTTTAGCCAGATTTCTTGGCTCAGGAATCTGTAGGCCACTCAGTTATTATGAAAAAGGAGATGAGAAGGAAGAACAATACATTATAATGGATTTCAGAATGTGGCTCCATTTTTCACTAGGTAAATATTTATGTTCCATCAAATTGTTTCAAAATTCTCATAACTATAAAAAGCCCTTGTTGATTGATACTAAAAACTAACCAATAATCACACTACTTATGTGAAAACAAGATCATTCACATACCAGGAAGTCCAGCTGGTCAGAAAAATCATATTTTACCATGGTCAAGGGGAGTGGGAGCAGAGGGAAGGGAAGGAAGGAGAGCCAGAAATCCAACAAACAGCTGCTCTCAACTGCAGCTCCCACTCCAGCTTTGCAGAACCTCAGAATGGTTGAGATCAGCAGGGACCTCTGGCAGCCATCCATCTGGACCTGCTTGCCCAGGACCACATCCAGGCAGCTTTTGAACATCTCCAAGGAGGGCAACTCCACCACCACCCTGGGCATCCTGTCCTGGTGCTTGGTCACCCTCAGTCACCATTAAAACCATAAAAAGAAATGTTTCCCAGTGTTTGACTCTCTCTAGTATGTCCTTGTCTCTCTCGCACTGGGGAGCCCAATGGACGCAGCAGTCCAGGGAGAAGCTCCACAGTGATGAGCAAGGAGGGATCCCCTTCTTGACCTGCTGGTGACAATGCTCCCAACATGGCCCAGGGCACAGTTCTGGTGACTTGTTCAGCTTGGTGCTCACCAGGTGCCCCAGGGCCTTTCCTACTCCCTGCTGGGTATCCTCCAGGATGTCCCGGGCTTGTTCCTCCCCAGGGACAGGACTTTGTGCTCCTCCTTGTTGAGCCGTCCAGCTTGACTTGGTTTCTCTGACACATCAGCCCCTCCTCCCAGGCCTGTGTGCCCAGACACCTCTGAGGGCTCCCTCTGCCCCATCATCATATCACTGATGGAGATGCAGCACAACTTGGGGCTCTCAGACAAGAAAATCAAAGTGCCAAGACCCACCCAAGCACCTACAGACACGGCAGCTGACCCAGACAAGACAGGATGGCATGTGTAGGCAACAAAGGAAAAGGAAAAAAGCAGTCAATGACAGTAAAGGAATTTATTTTTCAACATATATGCACATACTTTTTAATATAGCAACTATCTGTAGTGTATCTTTAAATTTGATTTATTAATAAGCCTTCTTTGTAACTGGAATTGATTAGGTTTTGCTTTCTTTGCTGTTCATCTATCACACCAGAGAATACATATAATCAAGTACTCTGAAATTGTTATTTGCCTTAGTAACTTGACTTTTCTGGGTAAAGATTGCATTGCATGAGGTATTGACACAGGATGCAGAAATCAGCAAAATATGTACACCAAATACTTTCTTCAATGTATTTAGTTAGAGCAGTTATTTATACTGAGGGGATGTTTGTCAGTGCAGGAGTCCCCCCGGGGTCCCATCTGAAATGTCAGCAAACAGATGATAAAACATGCACATGACAAAGATGGAGTATGTAACTTTTACCTGTCACACACCAAAATGTCTCCACCAAAAACTTATTGGAATTCAAGTGTAGAGACAGTCCCAGGAATGCTCTGTGGCAGAGTCATTGTCCTCCCAGAGACTAATGGAAATTTTACTCCAATTACAGGTCAATAGGATGAAACACAAATAAATCACTGTTAGCTTTTCTACATACCGCCTGCCTTGTGTAAATTTAAAACAGATACTATATTTTCCTGGTTTGATTGCTTCTTGTCAGACTCAAAGCCCATAAAATCCAAGTTTATCATGATGGATATAACAAGTGGTAGAATTAACACCTATTAATGGCTATACCAAACTACCTCTAAACACATCAGAGTTTTCCAAGCTAGTCATTCAAATTCTCTGGAAGACCCCAAAAGGAAACCAGGGTTAACCTTTAGGAACTGCTTAGAGAAGGGAAGATTTGATGGAAGGTAACTTTTTCCAAGTTCTCTAGAAGAGTCAGCAGTATCTGTGATGCTGCTTTGGCTGAGGGTAGTAAAAGACTGAACAGCGCCCCTTTGAGATGAAGACAGCATTAAACACATGATGAAAAGAATTATTAGAACAGCAGAAGGAGATTTGTATAACCAAACTGAGGGGCCGAGGAAGAACTTGTGTGCGACATGCCGAGCTGTGACTCTGTGGGAGCTCCGTTTTCCAGGGCACAAATGACATCCATCCAAATGCTATAGCAAAGAGGCCCCTCAGAGCACGGTCCTCATGAGGTACTGCAGCCTCCAGCTCACTCCCTGGGTGGGTGTAGACATCAAATGGTACTCAAGGCCAATGCAAAAACCCATTAAACCATAATATATTTCAGCAGAGCATTTTGAGATTAATTATGAAATCTATGGACAGCAGTGGCTCTATAGACATGATAAACAGACCAATTCAACACTTGTCCACATCCAATGATCTGTTTAACTCCAAGACATGCCTCTGAGTTGCACACTAAGACCGGGAAAAGAAAATAATTAACAATGGATTCCACTAACAAAACCAGGAACAATTTTTTTCTGTCTACTCCCGAGCTCCAACCTGCTGCTCTTCTGGACAGTTCTCCCCACGCTCACACACACAGTGACCTCCAGAACCCAGTAGGAAATGCATGAGATAGTCTGCTGTGGTTACTGCACTCCAAAATCCCAGTTAGCTCTGTAGCAGATTTGCCACAGGCACCTCATTTCCAAAACTGAGAATGCACAGCAAGCAGCTATTTATTGCCAAGCAGAAATATAATCTTACATTTTTGTAGTACATTTAATAGTTGGAAAGAAATAATTGCTTCCTGAGTCAGCTGCAAACCTCTTGAAGCACCATGTGCTTTTCTAACTGTGGGGATGAGAAAGTCACCAGTCACTTTTGGCAAGCTCTGGCCAAAGGCAATGAGTGAAGTCCCCAGCCTTATAAGGGCAACAGTTGGCAGGTCACAGTGTAGTCATTTAAACACAACTGGGGACATCACAGGTGGACACACACACGTGCAGTGCTGAATCTTGGCACTCCATGAACAATTCTTTCCTCTCTTTGTATAACCTCCACTGTTTCAGCTTTCATTTTGCTGGTGTCCAGATTCCAACAGGCATTTTTCAAAGGCATCAGCAGCTCCTGGGATAGTGCAAAGAACAGGAATACACACAACAGTCCCATAGTGCATTTCCTTGCTCTTAGAATCACAGAATGATTTGGGTTGGATGGGACCTTAAAACCCATACAGTTCCACCCCCTGCCATGGGCAGGGACACCTTCCACTGTCCCAGGTTGCTCCAAGCCCTGTCCAACCTGGTCTTGGACATTTCCAGGGATCCAGGGGCCGCCACAGCTTCTCTGGGCACCCTGTGCCAGGGCCTCACCACTCTGCATTGTGAGAAATCAAGGCACAGAAAATTCTCAAAACCTTGTGCAAGCAGGCCAAGACCTAGAAATGAATGCAGGCTTCAATCTGAGACCATGGAAAAGGCTTCCAGATTTACAGACTAGAAGCAAGAATGTGGATTTGTATTTGAAGCAGAAACATGTTAAGCTAGGTAGTGCGAAGTTTTAGAGTTTAAAGTTTAAGATATAGAGGTAGTTATAAAGGTAATAAGAAGTTTTAAGGTGTAGTACTGTTGGTTTGTGTGTCATTATATGATTGGTTAAGAAAGTCCACACTGTGGCAAAAACGTGTACAACAAAATAATTAACGATTGGGTGAAAGACATAAACATTCTTTGTGGCACTATTTTATTGGCTAATAAGTCTTTAAAAAGCATTGTAACTAGAGATCTTGTCACCTCTGACTTACGTGGTGAAGATGTTCTCACCCTTCATGAGAAGATGAGAGCAATAAATTGTGCTTTAACACATCTCTCACTGGTCCCATCTCTCTCGCACAATCCCGATAAGCATAAAAAGCAAAAATCTTTTTATCCAGTTTAGATCTACATTCTTTCAGTTTACAACCACCACCTCTTCTCCTGCCACAACAGGCCCTGCTAGAAAGTCTGGCCCCATCTTTCCTATAGGCCCCCTTCAAATACTAAAAAGCCACAATTTCATCTCCCCAGAGCCTTCTGTTCTGCAGGCTGAGCACCTCCAGCACTCCCAGCTCACTGTCGTGGCGTCCTCTGCTCCAACAGTTCCATGTCCTTCTCCTGCTGTGGCCCCAGAGCTGCAGGCAGCCCTGGGTATGCTGAGAGGGGAGGAGAGAGACAGGATCCCCTTGCTGCCCTGCTGCCCATGCTGTGGGTGAGCCTGGCACATGGCGGTTCTGGGCTGCCCAGTGCATGTGGCCACTCACAATAGCAGCTCTTAGACCTGCAAAATGGAGTTTCACAGCTAGAAAGGGATTTGGTGGTCTATTTTCCCTCTTCACCAGCAAATTACCCCTGGGGTAATTTATCTGGGGACAGAGACATCCAATGTCAGTCTGGCATGATGGGCTAGTTCAAGTTTTTCTGGTCCTTCAGAATCAACACAAGTATTTTCTGCCTCTTGCAGAGTCACAGCAGGGAGAGTTGGAAGAGGGAAATAAAATCCTGCCCCTTGCCTGACTTCCACGAGAGGCTCAGTGCTGTCTCATCACACCAGGAGCACCCAGGCAGGGCTGGCAGATGTGACCTGGGACCTGTGGGACACCATTCCCACCCTGAGGAGCAGCACCAGGCCACGGAGCCGCAGGGCTGCCCGAAAGCACCATCACCCACTCTCAAATTGCCCCTCTGAAACCTGTGGGGCCTGCAGATTGCTTTCTGAGCTAATACAAAGATTTTGTTGGCAAGCTCCTTAGATGATATGCAGATGGCCAACATATGGTCAAGTCACTCTCCCAGAAGAAAAAGAAGGCTGTAGTGATTTCTGCAAGGTTTGGGGGTTTTTTTCAGTGAAATGAGAAACTATTTCATTTGTTGCATGGCATATGCACGTATCTTTCCATCCAGGAAATCCGTTAAGATTAAACCCTGCCTGAAATATGGGAGCCCTAAAATGACTATATTAATGTCATAACACAATTCACATGTGGCTTTCATTTAATACAGATAAAGGCAGGAAAAGACTAAAATACACCATTCCCTAGTGATCCACTGCAGACCCCTCTGAATCAGTAGAAATCATCTATTGACTTTAATGTACTCTAATATAGTTTAATAACACCTTCATCACTCACCCAACATTTTAGCTTATCTATTAGATTTACCTAACAGTGTTCTTGTGGTACCCTTGCCATTTTGGGCAGTTTCCTCAGCTAAAATGTCATTTGGGATCTCATATGGGCTCCCCCTCACTGTGCACAGCAGTCTCAAATAGATGAACAACAGTATTATGTGACTTGCAACAGTAACAGCCAGAAGTGAACCCTGAGAATACACAGCCTCACTCTTCCTTGTGTTCCACAGCAAATCAGAGTGGCATATACATTATGTATATATTATAAATATATACATAAATTCGTTAAAGGAATGCTCTTTCACTTGTTGGTGAAAGACATCAAATCTTAGAGTCTTCTAAAGTAGAAATTGGAGCATTCAAAGTAATTCTACAGCCAGGGATCCCTCGTCCTCTGAAAAGACCTCAGAAATATCTGACAGAGCCAGACCACTTTAAACACAAAGGGTTTAGAATTTCAAAGATTTCCTTGCTATAAAGATGTGATTCAATTAATATTAATTTCTCAGTTTGGGAAGCAAATATTTGGAGCACTAAATTATTAGAGAGGATGGTTTGCTTCCCTGAATTCCCTTCAACATTCTCCATCACTTCTCCTTTCCTCTAAGTCTGGAGTGTGGTCAGAGGCATTGATATTTATCTACAAAATGACATCTCAGTGGCAGGACAGACACCCAAAAAGGGTCAAAGGAGCCTGCAGCCTATTGTTAACAAAATACACATAGGACATAAGTTTTGGAGAAGAGGAAGAACAGGACCATCAAATGTTTGTTCTTAGTGGAAACAAGTTAATAATGATGCTGACAGTAAGCCCTGGCTCAACCCAAAATTTCATGTTCAATTACTAAGCATTTAAGGTGCCTGAACTTCTGCAATCTGTTCAGTTTACTTTTAAAATGCTGCTGCTCCACCAGGGAAAAGGAGCACGCACCTATGACTGTGGCCCATTAAATATTCCCTTACAGAAATGATTTTCCAGTTAATGAAATCAAAACCAGAGTGCTACAGAAAAGTACCAGGTTTGCTGAAAAGTGTCTCTGGACTCTGCAGATGGAACAAGAAGTGAAAACATTACTACAAACTTTGTAAGTATTTACTTTCTTAGTATTTATTTAGTACTTATTTTATTATTTCTTCTCAGTTCTTGGGCTGAGAACCCCCAAGAATGTTGTCAGAAGTCCTTCTCCCAAGCCCCGGTGCCAGAAGAGAAAGTCGGGATGTGTCTGTGTCTCTCAAGGATGTTTATTATTTCTTAATAAAAATTCTTAATAAATTCTTAAAAATTCTTATTCTTTCTGTTCTCACCTGGCTAGGGTGCTGGCTATAATGCTGGATCGTCATCGACTGCCGCTGACCAGGGCAGCTGTAATCTTTTATACCATGTACTACATGTCCTGTGTTTACAGGTAAATACCAATACCTATCACCTATGTGAGACATTGCACTTCGATGCTAACCCAATCCAAAAGTGCCACCACCACAGCAGAAGATGGAGGGCAAGAAGAAGAAGCAGAAGGACAGGGACACGCCCAGATTCCTCCATCTTGCCTCCTTGAATCCCCATTAAACCCCAAAATTCTACATCTACACCCGGTGATAAATTAATACTATTCTAATCAAACTCTCGTGGCTTGTCTCTGGACCCCTTGCCAGGGCCCTGGATCCCCCAGGACAACCAGAGGGATGTCTTGGGTTCCAAGCCTTTCTAAGTATTAAAGAATTGAATCTTTCTGCTGTGAAGTTTCAGGGAATTGGACAAGAAATTGGGGTGTCCCTATCTCATAAAAAGGATGCTGCAGAAACTTAAATTCATTTTTTATCTCACTCACTTCTGGAAGTGTTTTTTCACAGGGTTGGTGGATTTTTATTATTCTTTCAGCCTATTGTTTGTTTTTACTTTCCCAAAGCTGGTGTGCAAACCACAGGCATGAAGGGGATTTTAAAAGAGAAGAAAAATATTTGTAATTGTTACAGTGGTGCAAAGCTGTCCAGTGGCAAACAATGCTACTGCAGAGCATGCTGAGGCTTCCCAGGCTACATTTAGTACATTTGATTTTTCTTAGCCAAAAGCCCTATGGGCTAAAAACCCCACAGTTAGGTTCTGAGAAGCTTCATATCATCTGCAGGAAGAACCACTGCTATGAAAACAAGCTCAGTCACAAATCTCAGAGTCATCAGTGCAGCATCCATTCAGCCATGCCTTGCTCTCCTCTGCACTGATCTGTATTTCCCAAGATAACCTGTGCACCTCCATCAATCTCCATTTCATAGAACTCCAGCCCTGAAAAAAAAATAAAGAGCAGGGCCTGGGAAGACTATATTGCAAATTTAAAAATCATAGAGTCTGGCATTTCTGGTTGAGATAAATGGAGAAAAATGTAGACCCTATGCTCTCTTATCACTTCTGACTCAACAGTGGAGGGAAAATGGGCTTATTTACAAGAGAAGAATATTTTCATTGGTAACAATAAGGAAAGCATTAACAGAACGTTAGTCTGACAGACATTTGAGAAATACTTGATTACTTTTGGCCAAGTCAGAGCTGTCTGAAGACCAGGAGTACAATCTTTCATCGTTAATTTCATTTCATCACCAGGTTCCATCAATTTTGCAGGGACAGATTTCCCAGGATGACAGTGCTTGTTACCATCCAGAACAGCCTCACCTCACTGAAAGCAATGGGACAATGAAAGCCACTTGAAAGTGCTAAACAACAACTTGAAATTGGACATAGCATGAAATAAAAACTTTCCCCGGTGTGGAAACAGATCTAGTTTAACACTACCTTACTACTTTTTCCTGATCAAGTACAAAGAAACAGTAGGAAAAGCTCTGCTAAATTAATAGCCAGGAAAAGCTAAATTTAAGGAACAGCTATTAACTAGAGTGGACTTACTATTTCCCAGTTCTCAGCCAGCGGTTGCTGGTATTGGGAAATAAGAGGTGGGAGGAAGCTGCAAGTCTGAGCCAGTTGTTGAATGAAAGACCACACACCAGCTCTCCTTATTCCTCACCCAGTGCCCACACTTTCCCAAACTGCACCTCCTTTGGGCACACATGGAAATTTCACAGCTTGAATTTTTGCCCCTCAAAATGATCCTGCAAACAAGGCTGGGGGAAGAGGCTGCTGAACTGAAGGTAGGGGTGCTTTGGTACTTTGTCCATTTGCTCAGCCTGGTTGAGACAAGGGCCCAAAGGCTGCTCTGGGACAGCCTCTCACAACACCTTCCACAGGGAGCAAATGCCCTGTTCTGTGCATCCATCCCCTGCTCACCTGGACACTGGACCTGCTGAGCTTCACCAGTCTGAGACTGAATCTCACCTTTGCTCCCCACTCCCTGTGCACTCTGTGCTTGCAGTGACCCAGCTCCCCCTCTCTGGGATCCCCTGGCCAGAGCCAGGGAGCCTGTGGCTCACATCTTACCCCAGTGCTGGGACATCTGCTGTGCAGAGGCCCAGAAGTGAGAAAAGCTGGAGCCTGTCACTGTTCTCTGACTCACCAGCCAGATGTGGGATGCCAGAGGAGCCCATTTGAGGGGTTTTGGTGCTGGGGAGCGGACACGCCCCAGCCCGGGCACCTACAGACGCCAGTCTCTCCTCAGTGCTGGAAGCTCTTTTTTAATGAATGAATTCTTCATTCATTAGCTCCTGCTAAAACCATTGTAAAGCAGCCACAATGGGTCAGGCAGTCTGTACTTAGTCAATCTAGAAGCTCAACCTCAGGCTAGTGCGAACTCTGAATTAATAGCCTGTGGATTGAAAACAAAGTGAAAAGAGCAAAAAAGAAGATAGATGTGAATGATTTAGCAAAATGCTGACATCAAATGGGCTCTTGCCAATAAAGAGCAAGCAAGCAAGCAATGAGGCTGAGTGATTTCAGAGTCATTCAGGTTGGAAAAGGCCTTTAAGACCATGGAGCCCAACCACTTCCCCAGAAGCTCCAAGTTTGCCACTAACCCATGCCCCCAAGTGCCACACCCACACAGCTTTTGAATCCCCCCAGGGACGGAGACTCCACCACTGCCCTGGGTAGCTGTGCCAATGCCTGGCCACCCTTCCTATGAAGAAATCTTCTCCAATATCCAATCTAAACCTCCCCTGGCATAACTTGAGGCCATTTCTTCTGTCGTCATCTCTGTTCCCTGGGAGCAGAGCCCAACCCCCCCAGCTGTCCCCTCCTGTCAGGGAGTTGTACAGAGCCACAAGGGCCCCCCTGAGCCTCCTTTTCTCCAGGCTGAGCCCCTTTCCCAGCTCCCTCAGCCTCTCCTAGGGCTCCAGGCCCTTCCTCAACTCTGTTCCCTTTCCTGGACACACTCCAGCCCCTCAAGGTTTCTCTTGTAAGGGGCCCCAAAACAGACCCCAGGATTCAAGGTGGGGCCTCAGCAGTTCCCAGCACAGGGGGCAGTCACTGCCCTGGTCCTGCTGGACGCACCAGTCCTGGGACAGCCCAGGTGCCCTTGGCCTCCCTGCCCACCTGGGCACACTTCTGCAGTAATGTGGATTGTACACCTTAAGAAATCAGCAGGGAGTCACAACGTGGAACATCAACATGTATTTTTTAAAGCAAATCAGCTGCTACACCGAAGATCAGGTTTCTTCCATTAATCCTGGAAAGCTTCTGAAATAGAAATCTGTGTATTTTACTGTAAAGATTATTTAAAATTGCCCTTGAGAAAGAGTTCAACAGCTTATACCAGTGAGAACTAAGATGACCCCACTAAGGCTGAACAGCCGTTCCTAAAGAATGTCAAGTGCACAAAAAAAGGCTGAACAAAAATATTCGATGTGCTTCTGTTGCAGTTCCAGTTTCCAAACCACTCTGCTGACAGGTACTGCTGCAGCCACCAAACCACAACTGCACTGGGAGAGAGGCACAGAAATTCTGCCAGTGGCTTTATTAGGGCCTGTGTTTGCTCTAGTCCTCTTCAACAGCAGAAAATAAATACAAGACCTAATAAATATATTCCAAATATAAATTCTGTGTTTTATCAAATCAAACCATCATAATCCCACATTGCTAACTTGTTCACAATAATGGATTTTCAGCAGCAAATCAGAATTTTGTTAGTTTGGTTAATAAATATGCTGTGCTAGGAAGTCACTGGACAGTTCTTGTTCTCACAGTAGTCCTTTAATGTCCTGGCCCAGGGCCTTGCAAGGCAGACGAGATCTCTTTAGAGCTGGTCTGGACACTTCTCTGATTTGTCTCTGGAATCATGAATGTAGTGAAGGCAGAACTAGCCCCTTCCCAGAGGTGCAGAGGGAAAAAATGAAGCAGCCAGCACAGGCTGTAACACAGGAAATTCCAGTTAAATGTACAGACAAATACTTTCACCGGAGAGTGGTCACATTCTGGGAGAGAAGCCTAAGGAGATGTGATCTGTCCCAAGAACTGAAGCCCTCCTGGGCAAGTTCATCTCAGCATGGCCCTGGTATGAGGACAGGTATGAACCAGAGACCTCCAGGTGGCCCTTCCTAATTGAGTTTTAGGAACCCATGATCCAAGAGCAGAATTACAGCCTTGCACTTCAGCATAGCAGATTTCAGCTGTGAAATGGGTTGAGAAGCCAAAGCCCAAGTAGTGGAAACTAAGGAATGAGGACACCAGCACTTCTTATCTTCCTACTGCATTTGTTTTACCACAGTGACATTTTCCACCATTGTTACTCTGCAACAAGCACAAGGTGCACATCACCTACATTTAGATGTGCAATCAACTGCTGTGTGTTCTCTTAAAGGATAATCACCATTAATGATTACAGAGTCATTTATGGTGCCCCTGTGGGACCCAAATTCAGTTCAAGTTGGTGCTTTTTAGACGTCAGTGCAAAACAAAACCATGAAAAAAAGATGAACACTTAGCAATATCTTGTTTACCCATCTCTTGTTTCCTCCTCCAACACTTCACACTCCACACCATCTGTTCCAACTGCTCACTGAGGTTTGGGCATGAATCTGAGAATTTCAAGCACTTTGTAACATATTCCAAACCTTTTATCTTCTTACATCCAGAAACAGGGGTGATCTGCAGTGCAATGCTGACTGAATAGGACGGTGGCAAAAAAGACCTTCCATGGCACATGGAGGTAATTCTGTGTGGGCAGAGTGGCTATCCTGTAAGATTCAGCCCTTCAAATATTTCCTGAGGAGCAGCTTTTCCCAGCCTCAGCACAAGATGTAGAGCCGCCACAGCACTGGCTTTTGCCTTGAGGACACCCCATATGAGTACACTGAATATTTGCAGTAGCTTAAAGATCACACAAAGGTAAACAAACTCATGGCAAACTCCAAAACATCTCACTGCACAGAACTAGTCAGGCCACAGTCATATCTTTAATAAAAGCACTTCAAGTCAGTAACAAACATGATACAGCAGACATGACAACTCAGAGAAATCAAGTTGGGGGTAGCAGTGTGCTGCTGGTGTCTGCAGAGGATTCAACAAGGTCCCTAAACCAAACCATCCCCTCAGTGGCTCCTCAGCTGCTCACAACACACTTGAGGGCTGCTAAAAGTCTCTCTTGCCTCACCCCTCCTCAAGCTGGTATGGCAGAAGCACAAAATGGTCTTTGTTCTGACAAAAGGAGTAAATTAACCCAGGAAAAAGCTCCAGCTCTAATGTCTGAATAGGTGGCTGAGTTGATTTTAAAGCAAGGAGACCAAGCAACTCATATCCTCCCTATTTCCTCCAGTTTCACAATATGCACTTTACCAGGGCACTGTTGTGGAGAAGGCCTGACACTGCCAGTCTCCTAATGGGATTCACCTGATTGGAGCAGGGCATGGCAAAAGCATTTCCCTGCAGAAACCATTCCTCACCTCACTGGTGAGCCTGTTCAAAGCTGTCAGCCACTTGTATGGCAGGACTACACATTCTCATTTAGCCACCTTTTGTACTGCTCCCCTTATTGGAGCATTACAAACCAACAAAAGGTGCATAGGATCCTTTTCACTGTGACATTAGCTAAGTAACCAATTCTAATTCCAGGAGTCAGTGATCCTCTTCCACTGACGGGGCCCTGAAGGTTCTGTGGTAAGGGGAGGGGTTGTGCAGCACTGAGAGGAAAATGGCAAAAGGCTTGTCCTCAGAAGCCCAGCACACACAAGAGCTTTGGAAGGTTGTATCCCTGCACTTTGGTCTTTGGGTAGTGCCACCTGCTCAGTATCTGTAGTGATCTGGCTTGAAGGGCCCATCTCTGGACAAGCCCAGGTATTTGGCCTGTTTGTCACTCAGCTTCGTCAGCTTCACACTCAGCTTGTCCAGATGAGCAGCAGCCACAGCTTCATCCAGCTGGAAAACAAAACATTGAGACAAGAACATTAGAACAGAGTTCTAATAGTTCAGGAAGTTACAGTTCAGAGGGAGAAATGAGCATGTGGAAACCAACAGCAGCCCTAAGGGTGACTTACACTGACGCAGCTTTTTTCCTGCCAACATCCCTCACCTGTCTGAGCAGAGACCTGCACTCACATGCAAGAGCCTTGTGCTTTTGAGGGGGTCAAGTTAAGGTGAGACTAAATTTTATATAATCAAACCCCTTTCAATCTCATTTACACATTCACATCCATCCAGTAAGCAAAGAGCAGAGATCAAACTCTTCAGATGTAAGAATATCCAGTTTGGTAGAATGATAAAGCCCTCGTTTCCACTACAAAGACACCTGGACATAACTACACTGTCATCCTACAATATTATGTAAGTCCTAACATTGGAAAAAATTCCTGCCCTCTCCAGATATACCATCTTAGGGGCACATGAATAATGAAATTCATTTCAGAATCTCCAATTCAGCAAGACTACTTGTATCTACTAGCATTTTCTTCATGAAGAATAAAACCAAGGTGGGCTGTAGGACACAAGCACAGAAAGGATGATTTAATTTCTCTGTCCCAGAGGTGTCAGGTAGATGTGTAAACTCAAGAAGCTGAAAAATGTATTAAGTTAGAAGGCAGTTAAGTGCCCCAGGAGCAGGTACAGGAGAGTCAGAAAACAAAAAGGAGGATGGTGAACAAGCTGCTGTGTCAGAGGAGGATGTACAACCACAGGGGATATTCAGAGGTAGAAAGGACAGCACAAGCAAGGATCAAGGACAAGTCTGACCCTTTGTAATTCCTGCAAAAAAACAGGCACTCATTGCAAAGGAAACTGATACAAGGTAAGTCTAAATCCCAGCAGCAGAGGAGACCAGCAATATTTCCCTCATATTAGTTAAGGAGACATGAAAGACTGCAATGTATCTGAAGAGCAGTATATCAACAAAACAATCAAGGACCAAACCTGCAGCTTGTGTGAAGCAGCAGGGCCTAAATGATTCAAAAACTAGTCCTGGATTTCCCCCTCCAAGGGCCTGTAGTAACAGAGCCACGACTCTGAAGTAATCCCATGCCATGAACCAGGTAAAAAGCTCCATCTGCACAGAGCCTCACTGCAGCTCAGCCTGCTCACACTGACCCCTGTGGACTTGCCTCTTGGGAACCAGTACAGCCAAAGGTGACAAGACAAAATCAGAAACCTAAGGGGATATAGTGGTTTCACGTTCACCTCTGTTTCTGTTGGTTAAATTTAGTGTAGTTGGTCTAAATGTTTTTCTGCCATGAGACAGGATTAAGGAGAAAAAGGCAGAACAGGCCCAACTTAAGGTAAATAGATTTTATTAACACACACACTAAAGAATAAAGAAAAAAAATTGAAACTTCCAAACACTTCTTTCTCCCACAAACTGTTCACTTTCCCACAACCATCACAGAGAGACAAAACTATGTTTTTCAGTCAGTTTCACCATATAAACCATCTTTCATCACTTTGGGAGAGGAGTGTCCCCATGGATCCCACTGACAACTTAAAACAGTTTTCTTGTGAGTTTTAACTGCCACAAAAACAACCCCCTGGTAAAATCTGCTTCCATGACTCCTCCCATTAGCAGTTTCCCAAACTGCTTATGGCTCATGGGTCTAGACTTTTGCATATTAGGGTGTCACGCTTTAAAGATGAATAACTCCAAAGAACAAAGGATTCCCCATCTCAAGGAACAGAGATATCTTCTCACTTCTTCACTAGCACAGAGGACTTCTCATCTCCATCTTTGTTCAAGCATCTCATAAGTTCAGAGTCCATCACAAACACCTTTGTTCAAAATCCACAAACAAATTTGAACATCTCCCTAAATGCATATTTTTCCCATGATTTGAAGGGATATTTCAGTCTAATCTCCATGGTTTACATCCAGAGAAGTCCAGTGAAAAATGTCCACTTCCTCAATCCCTTCTTCCAACGCTATCTATTCTGCCTTTCTCTTCTTAATTCTATCTCACAGAAGAGAAACAAATTAGACCACTACACTAAATTTAGGCAACAGAAACAGATGTGAACGTGAAACCACTACAGAGGAAATGGTTGAAATGGTGGCAGTGAACCATGAAATTGACCAAAGTCAGGTAAACCATGAAAGAAAGTAAACCTAAGGGAAAGGTCTGTGTTTAGAAGGGAAACAAGTATTTAGGCCTAGTACATCCTGTGAGGATGCCATAAAACAAAAAAAGGAGGGTTAGAAATTGTATTGTTATCTGGTTGATTAGACTGAGGTATGAAGCTATCACAGGTGTATTTCCAGTGAATATAAGACAGATTCCACCCACTTAAAAGGGAACTGAGTCCTTGACAATTCCCAGATGAGGTTTTCAAGCGGCAGCAGGGATCAATTGTTTCACAGCTGCTTCAGCTTGGGGCCTTCAAGACTTAGACATAAGAGACACAAATTTAGAAGAAGGTAAGCAGATATTCTCACCTTAAAATCAAAGCGAAGCAGGACAGATTTGGTGCCAAGAACATGGAGACAAGAGTTTTCCTAGATTTCCAGGAACACACATTGCAGAAATGTGTGCACATTTGCAATGGCTGATCAAAGCAGTATTCTTGCAGTCAAAGAAAATGCAGTGTAAGGTACTTGGTAATTGTTAAGTCTTACATTTGGACCTCAAAACAATTGCACAGAACAAGGAAAGATACTAACCCAGGAAATTATCAGAGAAAGATCAGATCTTTTGTCGGTTCTGACAAGATGACTGCTTTATTCTTTGAATAAAGCCCTCTGTGAGGCACAGAGGGTCAGAAGTGATTTGTCACAGTGGATGAACCTGAGGAGATCACTGCCATATAACCCCCTAACAAGTCATGTTTAACTAGTCTTGGCATTACTTCTCATTTCTATTTCCAGTTCAAATATGCTTACTAAAAATTGTTATTCAATGAGAGGATGAAGATGCATTTTATCAGCAACACTGGGCTCTCATTCTCAAGAAAACTGTCAATAAGACTGTTCCTTTGAAGACAATTATGTGGCAGTTTGCTGACCCACTCCTACACTGTATTTCTGGTATGCTTTTTGCTTGATCTTTAACTGACGAGTTGGTAAACTTCAGTTCTTCAGGAAACACCTCATTAGTAACCCAAACATACACATTCTACTTCCCAAATGGAAAGTATTTTCACATTTACTCTCACACCTGGTTGTGCTCCAAAGGCAGTGGGATTTAATGCCAGCATCTTTTTCTATGAACCATCTCAAATTCTCAGGCTTGTTTTGGAAAATTAAAACCATGTTAGTTTTCTAAAAGGAATGTGCAAGCTGTGACATGATCCAGACTTTTCCAAGAACAAAGAATGCAGAGATAAGTTAAAAGGGAAACCTGTCATTAATACTTTGTGAAGTTATTAGGATCAGATTGTGATAAGCTCTCTCAGGTGCAAATGGGATGAGGACTCTATGAACCACAATAAAAGGGATTCAGTTTCACTCCAGCTTCAACTCTGCCCACTACACTTTGCTGCTGGACAGGTTTGTAGAAGGAACAAGCTGGTTGGCAGAAACTTTCCAACTACCCTGTGGCAGCACAGGGCTTCCCAGCCCCCTCAGAGAAGTCAAAAAGTGCCTGAATGTTCTGTCACAGGAGATGCAAGTCCCAGTTCTGCACACAGAAGAACAGCCCATTCCCACCCAGCACATCCAAAGCTAAACATCCTCCGAAGGATAGAACCACTTTACATCAAAAACCTTCAGTAGGAAAATTAGTTCAAGCAAAACAAAGCCACATCTGAAGTTGGCTTCCTTACCAGCACCTTCACGTGGCTGTCACTCACCTTCTTTGGCAGGAAGTGGACTCCCACGGCATATTTGTCACTGTGGGTCCAGAGCTCGATCTGTGCCAGGACCTGGTTGGTAAAGGAGTTGCTCATGACGAAGCTGGGGTGGCCCATGGCACAGCCCAGGTTGACCAGGCGGCCCTCGGCCAGCAGGATGATGTGGCGGCCGTTGCGCAGGGTGTAGCGATCCACCTGTGGGAGCAGCAGTGCCACAGCCACGTCAGATACGGGGAAAACCTGGGGGGCTCGGGGGGCCTCCCTCCCCTCAGCACTTCAGCACTTTAATTACAAGAGATACTCCTCTCTCTGTCCCAGGTGTTTGCAAAGCCTGCAGCAACCCCGAGCTTCACAGCACACTCATCTTGGCATCTGCTTCGTATTTAACCAGATCTCCAGTTCTCCTGGCTTTTCCACATGCATGTAGTCCCAGACAGCTGTGATGGGAATGTGCTGCTAGCAGTAAATCCCAGTTCACAACTGGTGTGTGGTGACAGGAAAGAGGGAACTCTTCCTGAACTGCATGCAGCAGTCCAGGGCCGTGGCATCTAAAACAGGGTAACAGCCAGAGCACTCAGCCTGCTGAAGGTCCCCTGGAATTGCTCCCACCTGTGCAAGGCTAATACACACAATAACCAGCGGTCCTGGCTCCTGGTGTACCCTGCTTTGCTCTTGGGGGACCACAGGCATGATCCTCCCCACACCACCCCAGAGACAAGCAGGATTCTGCACACAGAATGAAGGCTCAGATGGGCTAAGGAGATGGGGCCTCAGCTGCGAGAGTCCCACATAACTCAGGAGACCGATAACGTCACTGTCCCACATAACTCAGGAGATAATGTCACTTAGCATGTGCCCCAACTGCCTGGGCCAGACTGGACTCCTGCAATGTTAATCTCAACCCTGCTTCTCCTTCCTACCTGTCATTAGCTCCTCTCTACCTTGCCTTCACCCTGGAGGAGGTTACAATATAAAAGCAATAATGAAACTCCAATATGGCCCATAAGTCACAAAAATATTCAGTATTAACTGGTATTTATTGCTCATGTCATACCAAGCACTTGGGGAATACTCAAAACATAATCAGCAACCAACTTTGACAAAACCTAATGCTTCAGACCATTTATCTTCCGCTAGCACAGCAGAGCAACTGTGATAGACCTAAAAGGGTCCTTCCCCACAGCTGTATTTAAACTTTAGAAGCTAAAAGTTACTTAATATTAAGTAAAACACATAATTTTTAATTTTGTTCTTAAAACTTTGGCCTGTAAATTAAAAGCCACATGTGATGAAGCAGTAATTGTAACAATACTCTCTTCTGAAAAAACAACCCTGTGCAGGACTTTAGCAGAGATGCCAAGAGCAAACCAATACAACCATGTTTTCTATAACATGTATTTTGCCTTCAGAGCAGCTCTGTGCCTCCACCTGCCTTCCCCAGCTATGCTTCAATCACAGCACCATTTTCTGATTTTCAGGTTCACATGACAGATGACTGTGATTTCAGCACAACACATGCAGGCACTAACTACCTCAAAGAGCAGCCCTAAATCAGAAATTGATTTCTCCTGCCCAAAAGCACTCAGCAGGTGTGATGCCTAGAGAGGCTACCTGGAACAGAGGCTAGACAGAGTTAAAGGAATGAAGTAGGAATTTATTCAAAGGCCTTCAAAGGATACACCTTGGGCAGTACAAGAGCCTGGCTGTGGCTCTACCCAAGATGGACTCCAGCTGGATCCCAAGTCGCAAGTTTTCACACTTTTCTAAGTTTTGGTCCATTTACATATTGGGGTAAATTATCCAACAACAGCTTCAGGTTATGAAGTCCCATCCTCCCAGTTTGCTCTCCTCAATTTGTCATTGTTTATACTTTTAGGGCCTGAAGCTGCAATGGTGACCTTGGTTCTTGGGCTGGAAAAGGTTTTAACTAAACTGTGAAGAGAACTTGCTAACACTCCATATGTAGTTCAGAGTTATATACTAATGCAGTACAGAATATGGAAAATATGAAAGCTAAAACTTAAGGCATCAGGTAGGATAAGAATGATTCCCACTGAGCAGCTGTAGTTGTTATTTTGCATGCCAATTCTCCATTGCAGACCACCAGTGACAGTGCTCAATCCACCCAAAAACACCATATGAGCCATCACAAGATTACAGGAGGAAGTAACAAAACAAAGAAGGAACCAGATGGGAAGCAGAAAATGAAAAAATCCTGAGAATAGCTACAGTTTTACTTAAACACTGAATCTACAGACTGAACTACTTAAAGATAGTTGAGCATTTAATGTAACATTTCAGTTTTGCAGTCTGAATTGGGTGGTTTAGGTATCAAAATCTGTTATCCTTACATAATAGCCACACAACTTGCCCCTGGACAGCTGCTGGCTTGTGCATAGAACCCCATAACTTCAGCAACCTGTGCTGACAGGAGTCATTCAATGCACAGGGGAACATAGAAAATGTAAAATTAATGCACAGAAAAAAATACAAAAAGTAGTGGTACTAGCAGAGACTTAAGTCAGTACTGTGGAAACACATCTCATATACAGGCAGATAAACAGGCTGATTTATAAGCTCAAGAAATTGCTCCAGAAGTAGAATTCAAATTATCCAAGCAATAAGCCCCTCTCCACAAGTGTCTCCTCCTTTCCCCTATTGGAATTTACTTGGCTCTGGACTTTCTGGCTGCTTTGCACTTCCCTTCACACTATACAGGAATAACTTACAAGCCAAAGTTCATTGACCTTTCCTTGCCCTCTCAAGCTGAGTTTGTGCTGCAGGTCAGTCTCTGATACCCAAACATAGCTGAGCAGGGCAGCAGTGCAAACCCAGAGCCAAACCAACTCTAATATGCCTATTTCCTCCTTACCTGTCCTCTGAAAGCAACACATCAGTCACAATGGCACAGTAAGATGTTTTTCTTATTAAAGTATTAAATATCTCTTACATCAGATCAGCACTGGTACTGAAACTTTCATGCTGGATACAGCCTCAATTACTTTGTACCTCCAGCTGAAGTTAACCACCCTCAGCCCTGGCATTAACCCTCTCATCAAGAGACAGATAACCTCATAGAAAGTCAGGTATTTTTGCTCTTGTACTATATTCCCCTCTCTGGTTCAGGATACAGAAAAGAAGATGTCAGGTTTCAGTAAAAATCTGAATATTTATTCTTCAGCATTAATCCATATGGACAACCCTGACCCCAATTCCATCCTTTGCAAAAGGCAATTTGATTTCTTTTCAAAACCAGAAACTTGTTACAATTTTCATACCTGGGACCACACTGTACCTTACTGCACTCTGTCATCAATGCCAGACTGGCTCCTCAAAGCAAAGCATATAAAAGGGATTTACTGTCTCGGTGCAGGTAGTTTGTGTGGTGCCATATTAATATCCAATTAAACCTTCAACAGTATTTATTCTTCAAGTAGTCCAAGGTTTAGTTTTAAAACAACCTGAGCTAGCAGAAAGCAGGAAGGTACCTGTGGGCTCTAGGACTAGAGCTGCTGAGCAGAGTCAGGTCCACCAAGGCCATGGGCAAGAACAAACCTTGCTAGTGAGAACAGAGTGAGAACTTGAGGGTCTAACTCCAGGCCTGGTTAAGGCCATGCAAAGTGTCCCAACATACCTCTCACAAGTGCTTAGTAAGACTTTGATGTGGTGGCAAATAAGCCATAGGGGAGCTATGAAAATTGAACGGCAAATGGAGATCTGAGAGGTATGTTTGGGTGGGGTGTTATTAAAAAGTATAAAACCTGTCCCAGAATCCTGCTATCAGCAAGGACACTCCCTCTTCAAAAGGTAACCAGAAGTCCCACACCAAGTCAGATAAAGCCTGGCCTGCTTTATGGGATGTCCTGTCTCAATGCTGGTGTCACAAGAGTTTTGATCTAGTTCTGTTTTGTTTCTCTGCTTTAAGACGCACAGTGGAAAAGCTAAAATTTTCAGATTCTGATTTTCCTTGTGTAGCTACAGCCATAGCTAAAAGCTAATACATGGCAGGCATACAAGCTGAGCAGGGTAAAACATCCTGCCTGGTCTGCCCACACAGCTTTCTAAAATGAAGCCACCAAGTCTGGAAGAGAAACCCAAGTGGGCAGAGCTCCAGATAGGCTTTCCTGAGGCTTTAATATCAGAGTAGCTTAAAAAACACACCACACTTTCAAAACTAAGAGGTGTGAATCTTTTCAAATCTTGACAGAATCCCAAAAGAGATTCCATTGTGATTCCCTTAGGACCATGACTGTTCTGCTGCAGAGCAGTGCATGAGCAAACAGCTCCACGAGAGGAAATTCAGGTCAGGCACCAGGCAATCTACGAGCTCTGCTCTTAAGTTTTATAGGGTCTCTAATGGTCTGCTCTGTATTCCTCATCTAACTTGCTTTCTGAAGCTGAGCTATAGCACTGCTTTCAGCTCAGGGCAATCGAAACAAGCACATTTGCTAAGCCCCTGCCCATGCTCCAAACATCAAAGCTGAATGGACTTGATGCTATTAATTGTCTATACAATCAGCACGAAGGGTAGGCTCCTGTCTCTCAAGAAGTGTGAACACATGGAGAAAAGATGTGCCCATACCAGGCACCTCTCCCCAGAGATCACCCTGAGGGACTTGGGTACTGGCTGGAAACAATCACTTTAATGCCAACCCAAGAATATCATGTGCAGCTTGTTCCAGGTTAGCAGAATCTGCATTCTGGCCAGAGCAACAGTTGGCTTCCAACAAAGCTAGAAACACCAAAGAACCTGAAGAGAAATATATTCTAGGAACAGACAGAGTAGCTACTGCTTTTTTCTAGCAGGAGAACCTGTGGAAAGGCTGCCTTACCTGAGGTTTGACATTCACTGCCTCCACTGCATTGTCATTCAGCCACTTGGCATCAACTTCCACATCAAAATGGCCAATATTACACACTATGGCATCATCCTTCATCTGCTCAAAGTGCCTGCAAAAGAAAAAAAAGTTGTATCCACACAATTAATCCACACAGTTTTCTCTCTTAGCAGATGCTCCAATCCACAGCCCTGACAAGTGCCCAGCTCTCTAACTGCATTGACTCTCACAACAGTGGGGGGCTGGTAACCCCTTCAGGCATGGGAAGTTTATGGGAAAAGACTTTCAAGCTTCTTGGGAAGGACATTTCCCAAGGATACAAGAGCTTACTGGAGAGAAAGTATTTTCCCAGTACGGAAAGTAATAAAATTTTGTTTGACTGGTCAAAACAAATACCTGCAGTTATTCTCTTTCTTACACAGAAGAAATAATTTTCTTCATGACTTCGAAGTTCCCAGCAGTTTTACATCTCTAGACACTAATGGCCTGATCTCCTCCCACCTAATCTGATCTTCCAATACAATGTGTACAGCCATCATGGCAAAGAAAGGAGTCTGTCGAGCTGGGGCTATAAACTGACATCTATGAAGCAGTAACCAAGCACTGCAGAGCAGTTCATTGAGAACAGGCTGGTTTTAGCTGCTGTATGCACCCACAGATGGAATCACTTTCAACCTTTACCTTCCTCCTCCTCTTCTGTTCACATTTGTCTGGCCTAACACAGTATTCAGCCCTGATGCCCTCATTCTCCAAAAGTCAATTTACCCCTCTGCAGCTTTCTTTTCTCCATCATTACCTTCCATAAGCCAGGAACAACTGCAATGTGGCAACATCCAACAAAACTGACCAAAGACTTAATTTCTCACTAAATTCATGCTAATTGGCGTTTCTATGTCCAGAAGTCAGACTGTGTGCTAACCCTAACCACAGCGCTGACAGGTTATAATTGTATATAAAAAAAGAAATCTAACTATGGAGGTATGCTTTCACTGAAGCAAGTGGCTTGGCCATACCTGCCCTGCACAATGTCAGTGCAGCCAGTGGTGGTGACAAAAATGTTGCCCTCTTTGCAGGCCTCCTCCATGGTTGTAACTTCATAACCTGAAAAGCGAAAAAGTTACTTCTCTACACAACCACCAACATTTATTAACAAGTGGGACACCATACTAGAAGTAGAAAAGTACAGAGAAAGAATGAGTCATATATTTCTGCCCGCACCTGGCCTAGGGATGATGCAAGGTAGTAGAATACTGTTGCTAAACACCAACAAGGGACAAAACCCATCCATCTCACCCTTTTCAAATCTGTGGATCTATGCATTCAATTGCCAGAGGTATAGTCTGGCACAGCACTCAGACTGGATTCAGGGGGTCAAATTTGCAAAAGAAGTGCCCCCACAACACCTGCAGCTCTTGACAGGCATGAAAAGAAATGGGATAAACTGGTACCAAGAGGCACAGTTACACAAGGCACCCACAGAAGATAACAGCTCTTGAGAGCATGCCCTGAGTTCAGTTGGAAAGACAGAAAGTATGGCATTGCTCTTCAAAAAAACCTAATGAGGGTAAGGCCTGGTGTTTTTTTAATGTTTTAATTCCAATCAAGCCTTATCTCACACTGGAGATTAGAACCACACAACTTGACGACAATTCCTCAGCCTTACTCCACTATGGTCTCTGAATCCTTGACTCGAAACATACCTTCAAGGCCTCTAGTAATAAACTCCTTCCTTAACTGCAAGGAAAGAATTCCTACAGTTAAACTGGACTCAACTGTACCTCAGCAGGGACAGGGCTGAAACCCACTGAACCCTTCTTGGCCAGCTCTCATTTACTGCTCTACACTGACATGCAGAGACCCTGTCAGACACCCAAATTCCTGCTCTGCTTCAGCTCCCACCTTCCATGGCTGCCTGGAGCGCGTTGATGGGATCGATTTCAGTGATGATGACTCTGGCTCCAAAGCTCCGCAGGGCCTGGGCGCAGCCCTTGCCCACATCCCCATATCCTGCCACCACTGCCACCTTCCCAGCAATCATGACATCTGTGGCACGCTTGATGCCATCAATGAGGGATTCTCTGCAGCCATAAAGGTTATCAAACTTGCTCTGAGGGAGAAAACAGAACAGTTTCAGAACAGATGAAAGCCATTCAAGTGAAGTTTCCTTAGAGAAAGAAAATGGACTTATGTGCAAGTATTACAAGAGTCACTTAAATACTTTAACCACCATGAGGGATAGGAACAAGACAACCTGGTTTGATGTTTTTATTTGTCCAGTTTCAATCTATAGGGTTATATCACACACACAGGCTTAAACATGGTGAGAAGTGTTTCCAAAATACATTGTGTATACTGACCAGGGTTTGGACTTGCTAAAAACTTGTTAGAGGTAACCTGAATTTATCAAGTGTCTTTCACATCAATGTACATCTTGAGTTCCTAAACCAGATGTTCACCAGTTCCCCGCTGCTGTTTATCAAGGAACTGAACCAAGTGCCACAGGAAGGCAAAACATATCAGCAGCACATCATCTTATCTTTACAAGACATATCTAGCTTGCAGAGCAGCAAGCTGCTCACCTCAACCAGCAGAAACTGGTTCCTGCAACCCTAGATCAGAAGATCAAAATTACATCTTCCTCCATGAAGAGTTAGTTACTCTAACACTGTCAAGACCTCACTATTGCTCAGATTTGGAAAAATTTAGTAAACAGCCATTCACAATAATGGTCACTGCAACCAGGAACCCCTGGATTTCATCTCCTAATGCCCCATCACACAACATCCTCTTACTGTTTCACTGACGTTAACAGCCAGACCCTCCAATCAAAACTGCCCAGCTAAGTCAAACATCAAATATTACTTCACCCCTTGAACACCTTCCTAAACTCAAACACACCTTGTTGTGTTGATTTTTGTCATGCTCCTTCTTCTCCTGGGGCTTTCTGTTTTGACCAGAGGGAGGGTCTATACAAACCAATTTGATTATTAGGGGAGTTACAGAGACCAAGAATTTTTAAAGAATCTGGCTACTAACATTGTGCTGTGCTCCCCAAGGAAGAAATACTAAAAAAAATCTCCATTCACAGCAAAATTCTGGTCTCAAGCCCTCTCCTGGCTTTCTATAGCCTTAGGGCACCAATCCTTCTTGCTTTCACTGAACGCAGCACTGTCCGCTACAGGCAATCTTAAGATTAGGCAGCAATCTGGTCTAGTGGAAGGTGTTCCCACAACACCTGCAGTTCTTGTAAGTATGAATAGAAATGGGATAAACTGCCCATGGCAGAAACTGGTCAAAGTGTAAGAAATTATACCTCAGATCCAGAAAATCCTGACTCAGTGACTATAAACATTATCAGAGGCATAGCTGCCATTAATGTATTAGGAAACTGTGTTACCAATCCTTCAAATTCCAAAGCTAGTGACAACTGGTATCCCTCTTTTCTAGTCCTGCAAATTTTCCTTGCAGCATGGTCAGATTTGATTGCTCATCACCAAATCCCCCAATTGCAATCAAAGCCTTCCAGGTGTCTGTGCATTCCCATGCAGGCAAGAGAGTGTTGGATGCAGACATCTGCCCCACCTAAAATACATTTGAGTGGCAGAGGGGAAGAACAGAGCTGCTATGCCTGTGTTCTCTCACCAAATGTTAGCATGGGAACCTGGCACCAACTGGAAATATCAGACTGGGAGAGCAGAATTTGTCAGCTCAGTTGCACATTTTCGCAGAGATCTGTAACTGTGGTTAGTACAAATCTTGTACTGTATAAATACCAAACAAGACTTGAAAACAAGCACTTGCTTGGCACTAGAATCCCAAATCCCCTCAAGAGGCTTTGTTAGAAACATCTGCATTTCCAAATCTACTAAACAGTACTAATAATTATTATGCAAGCAGCACAAATCTGAGTGAAAAGGACATAAAGAACTTCCAACATTAACTGGATTCCAGCCACTACCTATGAAGTGTCAAGTGCCTCTTAGTGAGCAGAAAGGAGACAGCAAACTGCAGAGAAGGCAAGCCAAACATGAGAACTCCCAACCTAACAGGATAATGTCTGTATGGGAACTTGAAATAGAGTCAGTAACTAGATTGAAAAAACATCAACATGCATAAACCTTTAGTATGCCTTTAATTCCCACTATAATTCATCTGCAGGCAAAAAGCACCATTACTCTTTAAACAGCATTCCACTTCATTCTCAATTCACCAGGGTTTATCTCAGAAGCAGTACTGAAGCTAAGCAAGGGATAAATATCTCCCTCCTGCCCCCTCCTTTGCAACTGCTGCTCACAGACATCAGCCACAGGCTGACCAACCAACCTTTACCAGCACAAGCTCAAGGAGGTCACACTCATTTCCAGCTGGTACCTGACACTTGTCTGGGGGCTTTAAGCTACTCCAAGTGAGGAAAGGCTCCTTGCCACAGGTACTGACTGCCAGTACTACCTCCAAGTGATCCCCAGTGTTCACATTATTAAACAGCAGAAAAATGGATGTTCTTACATACAAAAAAACCCCTTGATGTCCTGACAATGGGGCATTTACAATGACATCAAGTGTGGGAGAACAGATTGTAAGAGAATAGAGATGGTGCTGCGAGTAACCTCACCCCTGATGAGTTGCAGCTGTAGTAATTACCAGAGAGTGGAAGCAGCCTTGCCCTTAATAGGTTGCAGCTGTGTCCAATAAGGATGTGTGTTATAAAAGAGTGGGTTGGCCAGTCTTGCAAAGAGAAGGTGTCAGAGTTGTATGATGCTGCCCATGGGAATTCACAGAGAAAAGGTATGGAAGTTTTACTTTCATACTTATTTTTTACTTATCACTAGGAAAATAAACTGCTGATGCTTGCCACCATCTTTGGTGTCAGTTGTGTGACCACTGTCAATCAAGGGCTCACTGACAGGATATGGTGAAAATCTCTGCTCAGAACCAGATCAGGAGAAGCTCAGCAAGAGAAGGAATACTTGCATGGGAATGACAACATCCAAACACCAAGTTCTGGTCAGAGAGCAGAACACTACAGAAGGGCTTTGTCTGTATTACCTTGGTGACAGAGTCATTCACATTGATAGCTGGCACTTTCAGGGTCCCATTAGCCTTCATCTTGTACAGGTTGTGAACCCCAGTGGTTGTCTCTTCTGAGATACCTCTAATTCCTGCAGGGAAAATAAAAGGATTCACCTTAGTTGGAGTCAATGCTGTGCAAACCAGCTCACCCAGGTGCTGGGAGCATCCCCCGGAGGTTTAAGTTATCCAAGCCTTTGGTGAGAGCAAGCAAGAGATGAAAACGCTCAAGCAACTACAGGAACACCAGAGGCTCTGTGCTTCAGAGCCACACAACTCCGCACCTGCTGGTGCTGTGCCCATCAGGATCCCTAGCAGGCTGTAGGGAAGGCAGGCGGGTGCTTTGCCGCAGCCCCTCCGGGTTGGTCTGCCCGGGGCAGACAGGATTGGGGCCCGGGGGCGAGGACGGGATCGAGGCCCGGGCTGGGAACGGGATCAAGTGACGGGATCGGTCTCGGCCCGGCCGCGCTCCGCGGCGCCGCAGCGCCCTCTGCTGGCAGCCCGGGGCGCCCCTCAGCCCGGCCCGCACGGACCCACAGAGCGGCCTGAGCCGGGAGGGACTCACAGGATCATCTAGTCCAACCCCTGTCCCTGCACAGACACCCCAACAACCCCACCCTGGGCATCCCTGGCAGCGCTGTCCAAACGCTCCTGGAGCTCTGGCAGCCTCGGGGCCGTTCCCTGGGG
>VWYN01025433.1:314492-327514 GCA_013400075.1 Hippolais icterina
CCTGATAACCAACCTAAAATAAATGGCGCTGACACAGCTCCAGACATTCCCTGTTCCTGGTCACAGAGAAGAAATCAGTCTTCCCCTTCTCCTCCCCTCACAAGGAAGTTGTAACTGCAATGAACTCTCCCCTCAGGCTACTTCAGCTGAACAGACCAAGTGCCCTCAGCCACTCCTCATATGGCTTCCCATCAAGGTCCTTCACCACCCTTGTGTCCCTCCTTTGGACACTCTTTAACAGTTTATCATTTTTCTTATATTGCAGTGACCAAAACCACACAATATTCAAGGTGAGGCTGCCCAAGCCCAGAGCAGGGCAAGACAATTCCCTCCCTTGACCAGCTGGTAATGCTCCCAATGACAACTGGACCTCCTGACTCCAGGGTACTGCTCACTCATAGATGCCAAATCTGGTCCAAATCCATCCTCACTCCTCAAAAAATCCAGCTGTGAGCTGGTCCAAGCCCAAGCAGGCAACTCTGAATGCAATTCAACGTGATTTACAAAGCAGAACACAGACAGATTCCCCAGCGGAGACTGAGCCACACGACCCTCCCATTGCTGCCCAGACCACTTTGTAGCACATGAAGGAAATTAGACCAACTGCACTAGAAGACAAAAGACTAATTAACTAGAGAAGAGAATGCTCCTGAGAGAGGTTCCAATCTCACTGCAGCTTTTTAGTACTTGAAGTGGGCTTAGAAGATGTGGACACACTGTACAGCATGGCCTGTTGCAACAGGACAAGGAGCAATGGTTTTAAATTGAAAGAGGGTGATTCAGACTAGACATAAGGCAGCTTTTCTTTCCAATGTAAGCGGCATAGGCTGCCCTGAGAAGTGCTGCATGCCCCATCTCTGGGAACGTTCAAAGGGCTCTGAGCAACCTGAGTTGAAGGTGTCCTGCCCATTGCAGGTAGGTTGGACTAGGTGGCCTTTAAGAGGTCCCTCCCAATGCAAACCATTCTGTGATTCTATGATTAGGCTGACTGATCCCCACCACAGAGCCCTCGATAGCCCCATTCCCCTGATGGTCACCTGCTGAGGGAATGCATTCAAGCTTTGGCATATTTAGGGCTTGCTCGGAGGAGAGAGGAGAGTTTAAAGGTCACAGTGCAGCCTTGTACACAGTGAAATGGAGGATCTGAAGACAGTCTCCCAAAAGCATCAGTTTCCAGAGCAACTGCCTGGATCACAGGCAGTCATCCCCTTGAAGGAAAGCTTTTGGAGGTCACGGCAGTAACCTCCAGTTCAAACCTGCCCTCTGTCTTCTTGTGTATCTGGCAAATAGGAGACACACTCCTCATCCTTCAAATGCTGTCCAGATGAGAGTCCTGAGCTTAGCAGATTGTCTTTCCATGGCACTAAGCAGACCTCACACCCCATATGCCAACAGCTTCCCCTCCCTGCAGGCACCCCAGCACTGCCCCAGGTGCTGCTTACAGCTGGTCTAAACCACTCTGCAGCTGCCCCAAGTGCTGCCTACACCACTCATGGTCAATGCCCAAGTGACTGGAGAGCAGAGAAAGGCCTATAGCAAGGACAAGTTTGAATTAAACTGACACAGCCTTGCTAAATGCTCAGACCTGCTTTGCCCTGTATTTCTCACCTGAGCAATGAGCAAGTCCAATCAATGAATCACAAACCAGCCAATCTTCCCCACACGAGTCTTTTGCACAGATGACTTTCCCCTTTGGTCAGTTCTCTTTTTCCCCCTTTCTTCCTTTATTTATCTTGGTTTTAAGGGCATTGGGCTTAATGGAATAAGCCAATGGTATAAAGGCCATTCTGCCCTCTAACTGTAGGCACACTACAAAAGAGGGGAAGCAGTTCCACACACACATTTAACACATCTCCTAGTTGAAGGAATACTACTTTCAACTATTAGCTGCACACTAGGACCAAACTATTTAAATTAGAAGCAGCTGAAGCATGGAAGACAATCCCCTCTGAAATTAGCCCAGAAAACTTATCCAGCCTTTAAATGTTAAATGGCATTTTCAGCTGCTTAATGCCAATGTCTTCTGTGCTCACAATCTACACACTGTGCATGCTCTGCCAATGTCACTCTTGTCCCACACCTCCACAGAGGTCAGATATCCCCACAAGCCTTTGGGATATATTAGCCTCTGTTAGCTATAAGATACCAAAATTGGATGCTACACTGCTTCATTTAAGCAGACTTTGCAGCAAAGAGCTAAGCACAGATCTGAAATTATGGAGGCCAAGACTCTACTCCTTGAGTCCCATTCTGGAAGTTTTGCTGTTTCCAAGGAGCAATGGACTGGAAGGTAAAACAGATCAAGTTTGCCATCCTTTATAGAGATCAGTCTTAATTTACTGAACTGCTGCAAGGAGCTTTTTAACTACAGTCAGTGCAGATTTTGGGAAGGGTAACACTGACAGGTATTGCATTGTCCCCTAGACTCCTTAAAACCCCAGAGGAAGAGTAATTTCTATTTAGGAAGCAAACCCAGATAGAATTTTTTTTTATCAGAGGCAGGCTACAGATGGATACCAAGACATGAGACAGTTCAAGAGCCATTGTCCTACTGCATTGTACTATGCCAGGCCCTCCTACACCAGCATCAAAAGACAAGCATGGAGGTGAAAAGGACTGGAGAGGAGAAGGAAGTACAATAAGAGGGCTGAAAGTGTGAAAGGAGCTCAGCTCAAAGACCCTGGGAACAAGGACACCAACCAAGATGTGCATGGAAGGGAAACAATCCTGCAAAACAGAGAATGAACATGGAAAATACTTTCTTTGGCCTCTGAAGACAGAGAGGGATGATCAATTGTGGTATTCCTTGGCACAAAACATGGGAAATGCAAGAGGTCATGACTACCACACAGAGGTAACCCAGGACCCATAAAACCTTTGATGGAAGAGAGGCTGAGCAAAGACCAATGAAAACCTTACATTAGTTTAAATAACACAAAGATGTTGAGAGTTGGATTATAAGTGACATCAGGCTAAGGATGAAGGACAAAGTGAGGCTTATGACAGAGAAAGTTCCCCTCCTCCTGGTGCCCCCACCTGCAGCAGCACACAGATGAGGAGCAGAGCCCCAAACTCCCCTCACACAGCCCTACTCACAGCCTGCCACCTTCAGATTTTTCCCTCCTATCTTCCTACCAAAGCAGAGCACAAATCAGAGGAGAGCTGATCCAGCAGGCATCTACAGCAACCTCCCCTCTACAAAAGCACCACTCAATTTCCTTCACATCCCAGACCAAACATGCCCTTTAAGAACCCTGGACACACATCTTGCTGCAGCACAGCTGATGGACACTGGCAGGGCTAAGGCGAGTCTGTCATACTCACCAAGCACAGATCAGCCTGGTCACGTCAAATTCCCTTCACATAAATCTTTTACATAAACACATGCTAGCAATACTACACTTAGCAGTTTTACTAATTTGCACTGAAGGCAAATCAAAGCAAGAGTCCCAGCCCTGACTCCATCAGCATCTTTACTGACAAATTGAATGAGTATTCAAGGTAGAAAACTGTTCCTTTTCCACAGAAGGCCACAGGTAGTCATGACTTCATTCAGAACTGCACTAAGATGATGGGTAAGAAATGCATTAAAATGAAATTGTTAATTGCAAACAGATATTGAGCAGCTCTAGAACACACCCCTCTCCCAGGAAGCTTTTGGCATGACAGCAGAACTAGTGGTCATTCTCAGGTAATGGGGCACACTGAAGTACAGCCAAGACAGATCATTGCAGCTTATGTGCTACATAGCAGAGCTGGAAACAGCTCCTGCAGGTAGAAGATTCTGGTCTTGAACTATAAGGAATTTTCACAGCCTGTTTGCACATGCCTGTCCCTCTTCCCCCACCCCTTTTTACACCAGCAGCAAATTCCTGCAGAAACACACCCCCACAAAGAGCTACCCAGGCAGAACTGTGCCTGCCAAAACAAAACACAAGTCACCTTTCAGCAGCTGTGGGTATTTGGTATGAACTAGGTTGGTAAGATCTCCACCATCATCCAGAATCATGTTGAGGGGCTGCCCATCCTTGAAGTACAGGGTCTGCTCAATGCACCACAAGTATTCCTCATCTGTCTCCCCTTTCCAGGCAAACACTACATGGGAACAAACACATACCATTAGCCAGTTTCTTACTCAGCATGTAGTAAAGCAGCCAAAGGAAGATTTCATCGGCTCCCAGTAGCAGCTGACAGACAGATGATTATCTGTGCCTGCAGGCCAGCAAAGACATTTGCACTGAAAAACAGACCTCAGAATAATCACTGTTCCAGGCCACAAACATGGTTAAAATTTTGAGACTTCTTTACTCTCCTTAGTCTTCTTCCATGTTAAAATGGAGAAGACAAAGCAAAGTAAAGCAGACTTATATGCACAGCACCCCACTCGTTAGAAACAGACACTGGACAAATTGATACAGATAAATGAAAACACAACTACCAGCATTTTCTAGCACAGCAGAAAAGAGGAACCAGACTTCAGCATGAGCTAAGCAGCAGAATATAAACTCTTCAGCAACTCTGAGTTTAAATTGTACTCTCTAGCCCAGCACTAAAATCCAAGCTGAGGTGCCTCATTTGCTCTAATTAGGCTGTATTTCTATGTCAATAGAGCCCCAGCAATAGGCTGGCACCACTGGCATGTTGCATCCACCAGGATTTGTGTCTTTCTAGACAAATCTTTCTGTACTGTCTTCATGCTATACTCAATCCTCAGAAGTACTCAGGCACTCAAACACATATTGAGCACATTATTTACACACCCCAACATTTGGCTAAATTGTCATGTTTTCTCTGTTTACACAGAAACTGACCTTGAGCCACAAAGAGCCAATCATGCAATTACCTATTCTGAAGTAACGTGTGTCAGGATCTCATACTAAAGTCAAAGGACCAGCATTCCTCCAGGGTCTCATAAATTCAGTATGTGAAGTGCAATATTAACAAAAAGAGCAAGTTCCAAAAATAAGGATACACAGGGCAAAGGTCAAACACTTTGACAAACACTCATGGTTTGAGTGGCAAACCTGTAAATGGCTCTTTAGTTGAGTTTTGAGTGTTGAAAGCAGTGAGGAGGACAACCCAATGTCTAAAAATCCCACGTGGCCCTTTGACATCCCTCTCCAAAGGCAATGCCTGAAGCCAGTAGTGCCAAAGGAGCCGATGAAGGGATCACTGTGTTGCCATAGAACATGCCACACCTAAGGGAAGACCTGTGGCAATAGATAATTATAGTAGAAATGAGAGACCCCTCCCAAAGCAGACTGCCAGAAACCAAATTCAGCCTCTGCCAACATCTGGGCTCAGGTAATTCAGTTCCTAGCACTGAGGATTGCATTTCCTTCAGCTGACTTATACAGCAGACAGCTTCAGGTATTTAAACTGATCTGTGAGGAATTGCTCCTTATTGGAACCTGACAGTAACAAGACAGCAGCATCCTGATACAGCACTTAAGGGATGTTAGACAGGAACACAGCTAAGCTAATTTTATCCTAAAATTATCTTGGGTATTGACCCTGCCACTGTGGCAGGGCACATGGCAGTTCCCTTACCTTTCCCAAACCCTATTTAGCACAGAGCTTGCTGGAAAGCACCAAACACCTCCAGCTACACACACCTACACACCACTGCATTTCATCACCCAGCCCATTCCATCATCTCTAACATAGAGCCCAACAGCAGCCTTTGCTGAGAGACCTGTGCACAGGCTGATGCAACACAGCTTGAATCAAATGTCCTGGTTTGCAACCACTGCTCCTTATGGGCTGTTTCTATCCTCGAGCTTGTTCAGAAGAGCTTGATGTGTACACAGTTTGATTTAGCAGGAACAGGTAGTACAGCCCAACTCAGCCAAACCAGAACATGGAAAACTTACCAGGGATACCAGCTTTTGCAATAGCAGCTGCAGCATGGTCCTGAGTGGAGAAAATGTTGCAGCTTGACCATTGTACCTGGAAAACAACCAAGTTTTGTTTGCTGAACAAAGTTCTGAGATATCAGGGACGCCTATCAAACACAGAGGTTAAAAAAGGAGCAAGAGCAGAAAAAAATTAGTGCAGATTCCTGCCTTTTTCAGTAGCTCTGCAAAGATAAGGTGAGAACTGGGTGTCTGACTAAGTAAGGGAAAATAAGGCTACATGGAGAGAATGTGAATGAGCTATAGGTGTGCCATATACTCAGCCATCTCCTTAATCACAAGCACTTCTCCCAGACAGCGAGAGCATACTCCAGTCTTCAGGGGTGCCCAACCAGATGGGTTTGCAAAGTTTTGGTCAATAAAAGTCAGATTTTCAGAACAGCCCTATAGCAAGTGTCCAGTGAGGGTATGGACATGCAGCAACACACCTGCTGGCACTCACAAGAGTCAGAAATGCAGCTGAAACATTACACTCAATCCAGGCATTCTCTAAGATTATGCTCACCCACCTCCCACTCTGTGCTCCAGTCATGGAGGCTTTTCCAGCTGAGCTAAGTGTTTTCCTCAGATTTCATAACTAGGCTCAGGCACCTAGAAAAGCAACAGCATGTTGCTGAGTTGCACTGAAAAGGATCTGTGCACCTACTGCAGCTCACAGCCTTGCATCCCAGAGCCACCCTCTGCTCCCCACAGGGCTGACTGGCAGCAATTTGCATGTTCATGGTTACAGAGCTTGAGTAGAGAGGGCAATAAGGCACAAACATCCAGCCTGATTTCAGATATTCATCCCACGTGATCAAAAACTGGCATTTCAAAGTAGAGGATGCAGTAGGAAGTAGCCTACACTACCAGCACTGGTCATGAAAACACACCTAGAAGGAGCACAGGAAAACAGAATCCATAACTTAAAGCTGCACCTCCTCACCTGGGTTTTTGCAAGCTCTCCCCATACCAGCAGAGATGACATCAGGAGGTGTCATGACATTCAAAGTATACAGAATACTTATATATTGTTTACACTTCAGACTTGATACAGATTTATGGTAGTGACATAGAGCCTAGAATAACTGGCACACCTGATACATCACAGGTTATGGAAAGAATTATTTTTTGTTACAAATGCAGAACTTATACTCCGAAGCACAGAGTATTTATTCTATCCTTGTTAACCCAGCCAAAAAATTGACACCAAGGTTACTATGCTGCAGTGAGCTACATCGTCATTACATGGGGTATGATTTTATCAGTTTCATTCCTCCCTCCCTGGCACCAAAGTTCTGATAGAACAGGTGAACCACAGCTGAATCCAAACTCAAATCAAAGCCTAAACTAATCCACAGGCATCAGGACAAGGAGTTAACATAGCAGCACACATCTTTAAAGATACAACCACATCTTAGAGAAACCAAGTCTCTACAGGTACCTCCCTGAACAACTTGGATGAATCCCATATAACACGGATCTGGGGTTATGCTCAGCTTAAAGCAGCTTAGCAATGTTTAACTAAGCACAGAGCTGCCTCCTAGGCCAGCCATACTGGGATACAGCAACCAACAGGAGCCACAAGGAGCTTCCCAAATTTAAACAGCTTCTGCTTTCTTTTAAATCCTGCAGAGGGACAGGAGCTCCCCAGACTGGCTGGAACAAAGCCAGCACTATACCCCCACATCGAAGCTCTCCTTCAGAACTGCACCATTTGCAACCACAGGACAGCTCTGAACAGGCTGGGGAACACCTGCACAGCAGCATGTGCCTTGCCCAGGCTGACCTGGCACAGTGTCCATACTTCCCCTCTCTTTTTGTGGAAACACCTTCACTGCTACAGAGAAAATTCCTCCTTCTCCCAGCGCCTTTTTAGTCAGCATGACACTGCTCAATTCTCAACTGTTCCCAGAGAGGCATCCCACACAGAGCACCTCTGGGCAACCAAACTGCATGAAGAAGGAACTTCAGATCATATACATACTTAACAATGCACAGAAATTCCCATCAGCTCCCTGCTCAGCACACAAGCAAAGCAGATTGTGCTCAGATACCTGGCTCTCCTCATGCCCTGTACAGTGAACACTCAGCTGTGATGTCTGGAGTTCATTCAGCAAGTCAGGCACGGGACACAAGGCAGTAAACAGCTTCCAAGTATCTCAGACTTTGAATACGGATGAGAGTAACTGGTCCATAGTCACACAAAATTCAGTGGAGATCCCAGCCCCTGGTCCCTGAGCCACACTGCATCCCTGTTGTTTTCCTGCACAGCTCAAGAGCCAGCATGAGTTCTCAGAAAACTTCATTAGATTTTGCTAACTTTACCAGAGCAGATTGGGGTTCTTAATACAGGCTAATCTGTGCTGGAGGCAGTCCCTAGAGCTGCAGCATGAGCAGACACAGCACTGCAAGCCCAAGCACAGCATGTCTGCACAGCAGGGCACAACAGGCACTCAAAGCTGCAGTGTGTCCACAGGGAACACACACACCCCACACTCCAGGGGTGCTGAGGGCAGGAAAAAAGCCTCTTGCTCAAGGAGATATAATACATCCACGTGGAGATTGCAGCCTCATCCAAAAAGTACAAACTTTGCCAGGATTCCATAAGGTGTTACATAAGCAAGAACATTGACCTGGCAGAGCAGTACCCAAGAGCTGAAAGAGAAACTCAGAGCCACATTACCTCAGCCCCCAGCACTATGAGGGTTTCTATGAGCACCGCTGTCTGCACCGTCATGTGGAGGCAGCCAGCGATGCGGGCGCCTTTCAGGGGCTTGGATGCAGAGTACATCTCCCTCATCTTCATCAGCCCTGGCATCTCATTCTCCGCAATCTCAATGGCCTTGCGACCCCAGTCCGCAAGGCTGATGTCAGCTGCAAGAGAAGCAGGACAGGTGTCAGAGTTTGAATAGCTGAGACCTTGGTATCTGTTCACACATTTGTGGGTAGGCACTGGCTTCAACAGCTGAACTGAACACCCAGCAACAGCTGGGAGACAGAGCTGCAGAAAAACCAAACCCTATTCCAGTTACTCCCTGGTTCTTTGCTACAGTACACAGGCTTTTACACAAGTTTAGACCAAACTTAACAGCCCCTCTAAAAAAAGCATGCTACTGCAAGAGAGTATAAACCAACTGTGATCTAGTGCATGGACATCCTGAGGCCCATGAATTCAGTAAGCCACAGCCTGAAGCACTTCTTACAGACACTCGCCAAGAGTCCAAATCTTCTTATAGGGACTGACTTCCACGGTATTGACTTGCATGTGGGGAGGGTTTGGCTGTAGGGCACTGGCTTCCCAGAGCATTCACAGAGAATGCTCTTTTAAGAGTGCACTAGGAGCTGAGCCCAGCTTAGCTCCCCCACCTCACAGCAAAGCTGCAGGTCCTTCTCCCTTGGATCCACAAAAATTATTTTAAGTAAGCATAATTACCTTAGTTAGCAGTCTACTTCTACTTTTGTAAAAAGGATTTATAGCAGAAAAGTCCAGTAAAAAATGAGCAAGAGAGACTTCTGACAGGCTCACTGCATTCACCATGGATGTCCAACCCCAGCCTCTAAAAACACAAGGGTCAAGCAGGTAATGTACAGCTGCATCAACTCTTCAGCACCAGCCAACACATAGTGTCCTTCTTACTCAGTCTGAGATTCTTTGAGAGATTTCAGAAGTTTACCATTCCACCTAGACCATAGTCAGATGCTTTTTTGTCACCTACCTCGTCAACACAGACTGTTTAGAGCACTGGGGAACACCAGGACTCTGAGTCAGACTGCAAGGTTTAATACAGACATGCTAATTGCATTTTGCTACAGAATGAAACCTGAGGCCACTGAAGCTATTGCACGTGCTAGAGCTGACTGGAGCACAGCTTTTACATCACTGGGACTGAAAACTGCCTGAAAACAGGCAAGGAAAGGACCACGTAAACAAATATATCAAGAGAAGGGGGTTTAATCTTACCCCTGTTACGGGCTTGGTAGTTTTACCAGGGCTGCTTTAAAAATAACCTGCAGTATTTTAGGTTTAGAGCCTCCAGGGTAAATTATTTATGAAACGGAGCATTATAGGCTAATGTTCTTTTCTTTGAATGAAGCCTCTAAGGAACATCCAACTCTTTATAAAGGCTGAGGTTCTTTGTGAAGTTTCAGGTCTACAAAAATACCCGCCAAAATCTTCAGGGCACATGAGTCAAAGGTCCCAGGATGGAAAATACTTTCACCTTCGGAGCTAAGCCTGTTCCCGCCAAGGGCTCTGAGCGGCGGGGGAGGGACGAGGCAGCCGGGCCGGGAGAGCGGCACAACCGCGAATGGGAAGCCAGCGGTGCAGCANAGTCCCCGCACCCCGGGGGAGGTGCCGAGCCCCAGGGGGCCGGCCCACGGCTCGAACTCACCCACTTTGTAGGGCAGTCGGTCCGACATGGTGGAGCTGCGGAGCGGGCGAGGAGGAGGAGGCGGCGGCAGCGCCGGGCGCGCTTTAAGTAGAGGCGGTGCCGCTTGCGTGAGGCGGGGCTGCGCTGCGCTTGGACGCCGGGCCCGTCAAGCGCTTCCTCCAGACTGGGCCGGCCGGAGGCGGGCTTCTTCTGCGGGCAGTGAGGGCACAGGGTGTGGGGGGCTGGGTAGTCCCCCAGAACCTGCCCCGTCCCCAGAACCTGCCCCCTGGTACGGCTTTTGCCGCAGCTTCAGCCCTGCGCCTGAGCAGGCTCTGGCGGCCGCTGCACCTATCGCTACAGGTGCCAGCACAGGAGCTGGTGTATGAATGTCGGTTGGGATGGCTCAGAGCATGGACCAGGCTCTGCTCCGTGGGGCCCAGCAATGGGATAAGAGGCAACGGGCAGAAACTGAAGGAAGTTCCACCTGAACATGAGGAAGAACAACTTCTTTTTGCAATTGACCACTCACTGGAACAGACTGCCCAGAGAGACTGTGGAGTCTCCTTCATTGGAGATATTCCAGATCCGTGCTATGGCATGACTCTGTTTGACTCAGGATGTGGGACCAGAAGCCCCACTGTGGTCCTCACCCATTCTGGGATTCTGTAACGCAGAGCCACTGCAGCAGGTCCCAGGGCAGTGCCTGGAACAGCCCTGATCCCCGATGTCAGGCCTGGCCACTGAGCAGGCAGCACTCCTTGTGTCACTTTCCCAAGAGGATCTCACGAGATGTTCAGTGTGAAGTGTTACCCTGGGGCACACAGACTCCTCACTGCAGCGGGGCCCAAGGCAGTGGGCAGGATACAACTGGTGAGATGCCAGGCAGAGGTGGGGCCAAGGTGTGAGCAGCTCTATCAGCCTGGACCTTGGACTTGGCTGCAGGCAGTTCCCCTCCCCAGCCTGCAGCCCTCTGCCAGGTGCTGGGCAGGGCTGCCGGCCCCCAGGCACAGCCAATGCCCACTGGGCACCCAGGAGGCACACCCCTGCTTCGGCCTTGCCTGCGGGTCACGCACCCATTTGCTTCTGTTCTAACATCTGAAATACGTTTTTCATAAGCCTCAGTCATGAACTGGGATGAACTTTCCAGCCACACAGTTGTACACGTCTCCTTTAACTCGTGAAATACATAAGAGCAAGGATTTCCTCATCATTACACAGAAATGCTCATTGAATTCTTTTGAAAAGTTTGAAATAATTCTCAGTGCAGAGTTTATCCTGAGACCCCAGTTCCCAGTTCTCTGTAAATGAGAGTAAATATTTTTCCGGTGAGCAGCAACTGACTTTCAGTGACTGTTCTACAGTGAGCAGACCACAGAAAGACAGAAATCCCAGTAGAACACCTGGACAGACAATCAGTACATGTGGAAATGGCAGGATTTCTGTATAATACTCAGAGTGCTGGCACACCTGATACCATACAAGGCTTCTGTAAATCAAAAGGTGCCCAGTGCAGGCTTCACTCCTTTCATTTTATCCCTCAGCACCAGAGCACGTTTAGTTCCTCTCCAGGGAAAACACAAAATTCCCCGCTGGTGCCCATGAAGCTGCAGCCCCACTTGGGCTCATCCCTGCCCCAGCTTTGGGGTCCTGAGCAAGGGAAGGAGCTGGAGCTGTTGGAGGGAGTGCAGAGGAGGCTCTGGAGATGCGGTGGGGGCTGGAGCATCTCTGCTCTGAGGAAAGGCTGAGAGAGCTGGGGGTGCTCAGCTGGGAGAAGGCCCCAGGGAGGCCTTGCTGTGGCTGAGCAGGACTTGGAGGGGCCCTAGGGAAGGATGGGGACAGAGTGTTCAATTCAGCAGGGCCTGTGGCCAGTGGAGAAGGGGGAATGGCTGCAAACTGGAGGAGCTCAATTTAGCTTTGGTCTGAGGAAGATTTTTTTCTCCCATGAGGGTGGTGAGACCCTGGCACAGGCTGTGATACCCCATCCATGGGAACATTCAAGGCCATGCTGGACGAGGCCCTAAGCAACCTGGACTTGTGGGAGGTGGATCTGGTTGGAACAAGATGATCTTTAGGGACCCACCCAAGCCAAACTATTCAGGGTTTCAATCATTTTATGACAAAAAGCACCCAACCTGGAGGGGCCCTGGAACTCTTGTAGCATCACAGCTCCCAGATTCATCATGTCACAGCCAGTGTTCCAGGTGGAACTTCCAGCCCCTGCTATCAAGCAGAACACAACCAATGTGCTGTAGCCAGCAGAGCCTTCAGTCTGCTTGGAGACCACCCTTCACCCTGGTCACACCAGATTGTCCTCAGCTGCTCCCAGCTATTGCCATCAGTCCTGAGCTCATCGTGCCACCTGGATCTCAGCACCAATCCCAGCAGGATGTGCACTCCTGTCCCTGTGAAGGTACAGTGCCATCCCAGGGAGGGGAGCACCCCCCAACTGCCCAGGCAGGCTGGAGCCCTGTGGGGATGGTGTGGGACAGGGACCTCACTGTGAGGTTGTGCTGCCTCATGCAGGCAACCAGAGACACTGAGGAGGAGATGGAAGTGGATATAGATAGTGAAGAGAACATGGAAGTAGATGTAGAAGAGACCATAGAGGAAATGGAGGTCAGTGAGGTGGAGAAGTTGGAGGAGATGATGGAAGTTGATATGAAGGAAGAGATGGAGGACATGGAGGTGGATGAGGAAGATGAGGTGGAAGACGTGATCCTGGGATGAAGACTGACCCCAGCAGAAGGACAGACAG
>VWYN01025439.1:0-91565 GCA_013400075.1 Hippolais icterina
GGCCCCAGGGCAGAGCCCCCGGGGCTGGCGGAGCAGCTGCTCTCGGAGGTTTGCAGCTGCTGCGCTCAGCCTGGGGAGCTGCAGTAATTGACTTCGGAAAAGAAAATCATTGTGTGTACTCTGTCCCTTTTCTCAGCCACGCTACTCCCCTAATGTGTTTAGGAGTTGGCATTTATGTTTCTCCATTTGTGTTTCACCAAATTGCCCGGCTTTTCTGAGCCCGTTTGGGTAAGGACTGCGAGTAAAGATGTTTTTGTTTTGTTGTTTTTTGGGTTTTTTTTCTTTTCAAACTTAGATCAGTGTCTACCCCCACTTATAGCTGAATTGACAAGCTCCAGGTTTGATTCCTAAAGGGAGTAAGTGCATTAACTCGAGTCGTTAGCCCATCACCGCAGCCGCAGGGGAAGGTTTTCAAGGGGAACGTACTCGATGTTTCTCGGCTGGAAAGTGCCAGCCAGTGGCTTAGTCTGGATCGATTAACGAGGTTTGTCCTGTTGCCAGGGCTCATTTTTATTATCCAGGCTTCCCTTCTGGGAATAGCCTGAATAGATGGAATCAGTGCTTCTGCCTTAAGTGTGTGCCAGTTGGGATTCGAGGTTGTTTCCTCACCAGCCCTCTCTCCCGCATTTTCTGATTTACAGGTTTGTAAGGAGCTAACAGTTTTACGGAGACAGGATTTGTGCTGTAGTTCACGAGGACAGTGAGCATGAACTCAGAACCTTCTACACGGGTCATACAATCAGCAGTTACCAAGTGCAGGAATTGAATCCCTTCCTCCTCTGGGCAGATGTGCCTTTGGCAGGGGGCTCAGCCTGGAGAAAAGGAGGCTCAGGGGGACCTTCTCACTCTCCACAACTCCCTGACAGGAGAGTGCAGCCAGATGAGGTTCAGGCTCTGCTCCCAGGGAGCAGGGACTGGATGAGAGGAAATTGATGTTTCAGATATTTAGAAATATTATGTGCTTTGTGTGTATCGGTATTTTTAAAGGATGTAGTGCAATTACTCAGTGGTGATTGCCAGTATTTCCATGAGCTCTCCCCTCCCCACACTGCCCTGCACAGACATCCCCAGGTTGGTGAGGGAGCTCTGGGCCCCTGCAGCACAACCCCAGCCCAGAGCGGGGTTTTCTCTCACCGTGCTGTCTGCAGTTTCTGACATGGATGCTTCCCTTCACACACGGCTGGGCAGGCAGTTTCTGTGCTGATCACCATAGAAACCTGCAGATCCATCACTCGGTCCGACGTTCCCGTGCTGTAGCAGGGAGCTGGCACCAGAAAATGCAAATGAGGGCCGGGAGAGAAGCTTGGTGAAAGCGGTGCCTTTCTTCTTTATTTTAGCAAAGTGATCTTTATTCCGAGGTGCCCCTGTTGCTGTTTAACCCAAACCCTTTCTCCTTAATATTTTTGTGGAGCTTCCCTGAGCAGCTGTGCTGTCCCTGCTGCCTGTCTGGGACAGGGCCTTTGGCCTTTGGCACAGCATCGGAGTGATGTGGTCTTTCCCACACCTGATCAGACCCCAGGGGGGTCTTTCTCAGTACCCTGAAGTGTCCTGAACCCACCAGCTCCTCTCCTGTGGGGCGGGGCTGGGGAGTTTTTATAGCTTGTCTCAATTGGTTGCATAGGATCTCAGGGAATTCTATTACAGATCAATAATTTTTTCAATGCCATATTATTGACAGCTAAAACATGAATGGAAATGGGGATGATTTTCTTAAAAAAATGAGAAGATGAGGAAAGGCTGATTTACACTTGCACAGCCTGGATAAATAGTTGCAGTACTTGCCATTACAGCTGGCCTGCACATGAACACTGCGAGTGCTTTAATTGCAGCTGACCCTGGATGCTCCGTGTCCCCACGGCTGTGTTCAGCCACACTGTGAGGTGGCTCTTGGAGGGGGCTGGCAGCAGGACAGGCTGCTGCTGCTGCTGCAGGAAAACAGCAGCAAGGCACAGGAGGAGCAGAGGGAGGGTTGGTCTGGAGAACAGAAATGCAACAGATGAGGCAGCCCTCACTGAGGATCCCTGGCAGTGTCCAAGGCCAGGCTGGAGCAGGCTTGGAGCACCCTGGGACAGTGGAACCCATGGCAGGGAGTGGGATGGGCTTTAACAAGGTCCCTTCCAACCCAAACCATCCTGAGATTCTGTGATTAAGAAGTGTGCCCAGCACCTTTTAGTCACTCACAAAACCACCCATGAGTGGCGTGGCTCTTGCCCTGGCTGATGGTGCCTCTGTGTCTGTCAGGTGATAGGAGTTCAGGGTACACCTAATTATGGTGGCTCTGAGATTTGCTTCTTGGATTATGCAGCAGATCAGCCTGGTAAAAGCTGGAATAGGGAAAAGATGTGACTCTTCAGTCTGCCTGTAAGTCCTAACAGCAGTAGGTAAATAGCCAAGAAAAATATACCCTCACAGCTTGTTTACTTTTGCCTGCACTGCTCCTGGCTGAGCTAAAGAGTTTCCAGTTGGGCTTTGCAGACCTCAGTCGGTCTCACTGGGGATCTGGACAAAAATAGATCCTAAATGATACCATGGTAATGCACAGAGAAATCATAAAGAGGGGGCTGAGAACGTTGCCAGTCTGCCATGGAAGCAGGACTTGGTGTTCCCTGTGCTGCCAACAGCCCCACGGGCTGGAGCCTTGAGCTGCACTGAACAATTCTGTTCATGCCTGGAGCCGTGTGTGAGGCCAGAGAGCTCGGCCTGAGGGGTCTCCAGGGCTTGGTTTAGGTGGGATTTATTACTGGTGGGAAGAACAAACACTTCCCAGGCACTCTGTGCAAGGCTGCTGTGCACAGCAGGTCTGGAGGAAGGTGGCTGTGACCAAAGGCCCCTGGCAGGTCAGTCCTGTTGGAGCTGGGTCTGGCTGTAGGAAATTCCCAAACACGATCCCTCTCCTGGCACATGGAGCAGCAGCTCCCAGGGATGGGTGGCTTTCTGTAGTCCCAAGAAATGCAAAGTTCATTATGAAGAAAACTCTTGGTCACAGCTAACTGTGTTGGAGTTTGCTTGCTAGAGGTGATGTGCAGGGGATTGCCTTTTATCTTTGCAACAGGAAAACCAGCGAAGAGAGTGCAAGTTAAATGTGTAACCCTGCGCTCTCTTCGGGGAAACTCCCGCTGCATCAGGGGCACCAGATGTTGTCCCAAGATCTCTCGTTTGCTGTGTCAGCCCCACCACTGCAGGCTTTCAGCATGCTGGAACCCTCAGACACAGCTTTGTGCTTTCAGGGTCCACACAGGGACTGTGGCAGCCTGGGCCTCGCTCATTTACTTTGGGTCAAGGTAAAAGGGTCGGAGGAATGTTACAAAAGAAGAAATCCGGGTGGTTTTCCTGCCATGTGCGGCTCGTGCTTTGACTTACAACCGCGGCAGCTTTTCAGAGATTCTGCGAGGTGGCTGTGTGAGATGAGGAGCTCTAAATTTAGTTGCAGAGTGCTTGGTTCAGCGTTGGCGGTGCGGAGTGAGCGGCTCGCCCCGGGGGTGCGGGACTTGGCCGGGGTGTGCAGGAAGGAAGGGCGGCTCCGCGAGGTTTCCTGTCCTGCCGCGGGTGCCGATGCTCGCTGCTGCTGCTGCCGAGGTCACCGGCGGGGCCCAGCACTCAGGGCAGCAACGATGCACATCACATCCAGCACATTCACCATCCGTACAGAGCGAGGCTTTCCTTTTCCAGGAAAGGCTTTCCTTTCCCAAAGGAGGAGCGATGGAAATGAGGCCACGGGGAATTTGTTTTGGCTTCTCCTCTGATTTACTTAGAATGTACAAGGAATGAATAACCGGTCTCGTTGGACTCTCCCAGGTTTCCCTCTCCCCGTGTGGGGTTGCTGTGCCCTTTTGCTGTGCCACAGCTGCCTTTGTAGGGGCCAGGTCTCACAGGTTCCTCTCATACTTACACCTCTGTGTGGGACAAAGCAGAGGCTGCTGCAGAAGCACCAGCGCAGCAGCGGTGATGGGGATGTGGATCTGCTCCAGGGTTAAGGTGTTCTGGTGAACCTGAGCAGCTTCACCTCTGCCCAGGTGTCACCTCCGGTCCCCTCCAGCTGAGCTGCTCCATGACCACTCCCATCCCTCCCACCCAGCGCAGCTCTGCAGGGGCCCTGGGCTCAGCCGTGGGGCTGGCAGGGCCGAGGGCAGTGCCCCCCTCTCTGTTTGCAGACTCCCCGGTGCAGGGCTGTGTGATGTGGAAAGCAGCTGCAGAGTTTAGTGGTGATGGGTTATTGCTACAGGAGGGAGCTGCACCCTGTTGGGATCAGGTGCCTGTGTGCCTCTGTGGCTGCACCGAGTGAGATCTCGGGCCTGTGGAGCTGCTGGGGTTAAAAACAGAGCGGTGTCACAGGAGTGGGGAGATGCTTGTTCTGCTGCAGCTGCACGGGGAGACTCTGCCGGAGCAGCTGGTCCAGGAGCGGCGTCCCTGGCACTCGGTTTGTGACTGACACCTCTGCCATGAATGATTGCCATCTGCTGCAAATGCTGACTTGTGCTGGGTCCCACACCGCACCGCTGCACTCACACGAGAAGCACATGGCAGAGCGCGTCACTGGCGCTCCGTGTGACCTTCCAGCTGCCCCCGAGCTCCGTGCGGACACGCAGCTGCCCCGCGCCCGAGGCGGCCCCGGGGCCGGCTCTTCCCCCCCGCTCCGGGTGTCTCAGCCCGGAGCGCTGCCCGGCAGCCTTCAAAGCGCCTCCTCTTAGCTCAGCCTGACTGCTGCTGAAAAGAGCCACTAGCAGGGCAGCTCCCACACGGGAGCAGATTAAACCTGGCAGCTGGGGCGGGAGCGGAGCTCCTGAGTGGAAGTGATGGGAAGGGGTGCGGTGGCCAGGAATTGTCACGCGGTGAGCCCAGCAGGAGCTTTCTGACTCAACAGAAATGCTGCAGGGGGTATCAGATAAAGGAAAGCCGTGAGACACATCAGCTTTCCATTCACCACTGTTGTCTTTCCCGTGCAAATGGCCCCCGGGCCGCTCTGACACCGGCAGGGACTGGGGTTTGGACACCTGGGAGCAGGGGAGCCTTGAGGGTTTGGGGCATCCTGTGGGGCTCTGGCATCTTCTCTGCCAGCCTTCGGATGGGCTGTCCCTGCAGCTGCCACGAGCTCGTTACCATTTCAGCCGATCAGTACGGACCTCAAGGTGAATTTCTAGATGTTCTCGTGGTATTTGTGCTCCTGGTCTACTGATGATATGCAAGAAAATACTCAATGGTCAACACGACAGGATTCAACCTCTCCTTGTATTTTCCTTTAGATAATTTTTTCATGACCCTACCGCGCTTTTTTTTTTTTTTTTTTTTTTTTTTTTTTTTCCCCTACCATTAGAGATCTTTTAGTTAAAATAAATTATTAAAAACATAACTGTCAGAATCAATTCCTGGAAACATGCTTTGATTTAGGGAATCTGAAGGAAGGTCCTTAATCCAAAAGTCTGTCTGAATGCTCCCCCTCAGCTCCAGCTTTTCCTGCCTGATCATCACAGACAGGACAATATCACAAGCCACCCAGTCCATTAATTCCCCTTCCCCCAATACTGTTTTTACAAAATTTTCTATTTGCAGCTGGCCAGTGGAAGATGAAGATGGGCCAGCACTTCTGCTGATGGGCTGTGTGGGAAAGGCTTTTGTACGGTAGAGTCAAGGATTCTAAACAGCTCTACAGAGATCCTGCAACATCGCCTCTTCCCTGGCAGTTACATCTGGAAAATAAATGAACAGAACGGCCTCTGCTCCATTAGGCTGTGTCTGTTCCCTGTCTGGGGTTATCCCCAGGAGTGTGGAGCCCCTGCCATCCTCAGGGCAGGGGTGGCTGCTGCTGATCCTGGGTGGTAGCCCTGGGTTTGCTGGCTCTCCTCCAAGCCCGCTTGGCTAACCCCGCTGATCAAAGCAGCGGGTGGTGCCACGGGTGTGGACTGGGGCATTTTCAGATCTCATTTAATTTCTGAGGCTTAACAGGATTTGTCAGGCCAAGCCATTTTCACCAGGCTGAGTGACAGTCACGGATGATATCGAGAAGGGCTCATTAGAGCAGCAAATTCAGAATTATGCATAAAGCAGCAATAACCGGTCCCTTAAAATTCCCTTGGCGCTTTGACACCAAACAGTTCTTCTAATTGAATGTCGGAAGGGAGCGTTTTTGCTCGTCTTTCCAAGCAGAAAATGATCAAATGCCCACCGGCCAAGGCTGGGCAATTATTTTCTAGACCCCACCAATGCAGGAGCTCTCTCCCAGTGCAAGGACAGAGCGTAGATTGCTCCGACAGCCTTCACTGCTTGTGTTGGCCAGGGGTGTCAGGTTTGTGTTTTCCTCAGCCTGACTGAAGAGTTCTGAAGGCTGTTACAGAAAGTGAGACACGCTGATGATGATGCTGCTGGCTCTCAGAAGTGCCCATGGGCATGCAAACCGTGGCAAACTTCATGCCAGGGTCTGAGGAGTGGAAAGCACTGCCCTGGTGTTCAAGAGGCTGTTGGGCTGGGATTCATTGTCACCTGCAGTCACAGGTGGGGGGGTTACATCTGTGTCAGGATCCTTCTCACTCCTGGGTTTAATGGCGAAAACCTTCAAGGTCAGTGTTTGACACACTGATTTCTAAACACTGTGCTAAGTCCCTGAAATAGGTACAAGATACATTTTACATTGCCCAGATCTCTTTCCATGCCTCATGCTCACTGTTACAGACATACAGCTCTCCCCAGAGAATGAAAAATCTGTTTATTAAAGGCCAAGCATCTCTGCACTCTTTGCTGTCAGGGACTGCCCCTGCTCCTGGGAACTCTCTGCACCCCCTTGGTCACTAAACTTTCTGCAGTAATGGGAAAAGGATTTGCCTCTTGATACAGGTGGGAGTTTAATGTCTTCCATCATTTCTGGTTTTCACTGGGCATGAATGGGAGAGAGAATTTTTGTACTTAGGCCCACATGGCATTTATTGTCCCTCTGCTTTTGTCACCTCGGGCATTCTGGTTATAAGGATGGGAGCAGGGTGCCTAATGTAAACAAAGATTATTGGATGCTGATGAACTTCACAAGCCAGACTATGAGGCAGCAGGACCACAAAGTCCTGTTTAGGATTTGGTCAGGTTGTCATGATGCTTGATTTGTCTTTACACATTAAACCTAGAAATCATAACAAACTTCCAACTGCATTTCTATTTTGTACCAGCTGAGTAATATTTGAATTAATATTGAATTTAATATTTTATGCCTATGCACCTTTCTGTCACAGGCAGGACTACTCAACAGAGGACCAGTGATAAAATTCAGTGCTCTTCAATTACTGAAGTCGGTCCCTATTTCCAGCAATGCAAGCTCCAGATCAATCACAAAAGAAAGGATTCTGTCTGTTTATTTATAATTTTAAGTCAGACTGCTTGGCTTGTAGCACCTCTTCTAATTTTTCATAGTTTTCAACAAATGCAAACTAACATTAGAATAGGAAGAATGCCACCTGTCACCGCAAATCTCTTACAATCAGATCTGTGGTTCATTTTGGTTGAAGAACTCTCCCCTGAGATTTATTTGTCAGTCCCTTTCATAAGCTGGAGATGTGCCTGTGAAAGGTGTACTTACGTGTAAGACTGTCTGTCAGGTCTTTGATGGCAATTTGACTGAAGTTTGTTGATTCAGAGAGCTAATAAATAGATCACAATTATTTTACAAGATCTGCATGACATGTCATTAACTGAACCAAGGAGAAAGGTGGGAGCTGGAGCTCCACTTCTGTTGTTCAAAAGGCTAAAACCAAGGAACACCAACAATAACAGCAATTTTTGTTGAAGCACAGTTCCTTTTGGTTAAATACTTATTTCTATGATGCTTATTTTCTAAAAAAACCTTCATCTTCACCGATATAAATATTTGTTGGGCATTGGGTGAGCTGGGTCATTTCCCAGTGCATTTGGAAATAGTGAGAAATGCTTGAAACTCCCTGTGATGATTTGAATGTACTCTTGACACCTTTTTCTTTCAAGCAGCTCTTTTGTTGTGCCACACTGCTGCTCAAACCCCAGAAGTTCACAAATAACATGGTCTGACTGGACCTCTGCTGTTTTCCATGTGGAGGGAGCTGCTAATTAAGCCAACGGTGCTTGTCCCAGCCCCAAAGGCACTCCCAGCAGAGAGATGCTGTCAGTGGCCACTTATTTGGGCAACATAAATTGGTTCCATGTCACCCCCCACCCTAGGAGGTGGCACCTGAAGTGCTCTGGTGCCAGCTGCTCACAGAGATCAGAATATACATTTCTAATTTTGATTTCTCTCTATGTCAGAGTAGACACCCAGGTGAAATGGCTTTACAATTCAGTGTCATTTTCCTCTTTGTTCCAGCATTGCAGGATTTGGGTTTATTTTTGCCTAAGAGAGTTTGGGAAGCCAATGACTGCACGGTAATTAGAGACCCCATTTGGCTGCATTCAGACAGGTTGGAGGATGTAATTAGCTCTCGAGCCAGAATAAAGATGTACATCTCCAAGTGTACTTCATCAAAAACGTGACTTGGTCGCTAGTCAGTTTTGGGGTTTAATCTGAGGTTGTCTGCATATTACAATTTGAGTATCTGCAGGGTGTGTGTGTGATCCTGTCCTCCCACACCATTCCCTTAAACTTTTTTAAATCTCAGTTTTTTCTTTTGACAGTCACACCACAAATGTTCCCTGAGAACTGGGAGTGCCCAGAGCAGCCTGGGTGGCATCCCTGGGGACACCCAGGTGTGGTGCTTTTACACTGGCTGTCGGGTTTCCAAATTCTCCTTGACAAAGTCAGTGGGAGCAGAACTGGGGAAAGCTGAGTCCCTCAGAACATCCTTTCTGTCTTTTATTTCCAGTCATGGTTAACTAAGAATCTCATACATTAGACAGCACTGGGAAACAGGCCAGAACAAAATATAAAACTCCAGCAAATCTTCTCTTATTAGTGATTCTTTCTGCAGCTTCCCTAACTCGAGCACTCCTGCCTGGCTCAGCCCCTCACCAACGCTCTGCAGTGCGTGCCCAGCATCACTTTTCCATACCCCAGTGGGGATGTTTCCAGTGGACTTCAGACACAAACAGGAAAACCTTCCTTCCGGCCACGGTAAATAACATTACCTCATCTCTGATACCATTCTTCTCCACCGAGGCTCATTGTAACGGGACGTTGGACACATTGCCAAGAGGTTGAGGAGCTCAATCCAAGGCCTGTGAGCCCTGGAGAACAGGAGATCCAGCCCATCCCTGCACTGTGAGTTGAGAACCTGTAAGTGCGCAGTGCTGGGCCTGGCAGAGAGGGTTCACCCTTTAAAAGGGATGGCAGCAGGGCATTCATGGTCTCTGTCTCCCCAGCAAGGTGCCCTCCAGTGCCTGTGAGGGACCGAGTGTGCTGCTGTGGATCAGCTGCTCCCACCTCCCTGGAGAACACGGTGAGCCAGCGGGAGGAACCTCTGGGACGGGGAGCAGTGATCAGCCAGCACAGGCTGGTGAGCTGGGTCAGCTCTGCCCGTGCACTGCTCACTGCTCCATCAGAGCAGAGACCGCGGCAGCCCCACCGCCGAGTGCTGCCAGAAGGATTTCAGTCTAAGAAAGACGTGCTTAATTGTTTCTAAAATGTTTGAAAGGCTATAAAAGTCTCTAGACAATATTGCTGTTTCAAAATGCACCGTGAATGCCAAAAAAAGCCCAGTGAGGCTGGCTTATTGCGCTCAAAGCTTTTCTGAAAAATCTTTCACTTTAAACATAATAAACCCCAAGCACTTCTGAATAAAACATGGGTATATAAGGCAGAAGGATGTACACGTTTGCTCATGCTTACTGTATAATGAAGTATATGCTCCTTTATGCAAATTCCTACCACAGTGCAAGAGGGATCTGATGGAGAACAACATAAAAGAATAATACATAGTCAGAGGGTTATTTTTCTTAGAAATAACAGTTTAGGAAAATTATTATCCCTTTTATGAAATTAAAAATACTTGTAGCACTTCTCAAATTGAAATGCATTTTTTGTTCAAGAGCATTTTTATAGAAATTTTGTCTGTATGGAATTTTAAAAAATTAGGCTGTAGTCTTTCTAGTAGCCCATTTCCCACATTTGAAATCAAACATGCTTTTTTTATCAGAAAATTTCATCGCTGGTGGTGAAACGGCAATAAATTTATCTAAAATACCTCACACTTCCTGTGAAACCTCAAAACTGGAGTCACACTTTGAAAACACATGGGTTTTTAAAAACACTCCAAAAAAGAAAATTTCTGTTGCTGATTTTTATTAAGCTAAAATGTTTATTCCAGTCACGAGAATGTCAAAGCATAACAAGTACAAGAGTGTGGTGATTTTTTTTTTTTTTTTTTTTTTTTTTGGTACTATCATTTAATTTAAATGGTGTTGACTTAAAATTCTGCTGAGAAAGATTCTGATTTATTCTGGCTCTTTGTAACAGAAACAATCCTGGGACTGATGAAGATGAAGTGCATGTGAGAGAGGGAGTTACATACATTGTGGTTGTTTCTGGAAGGTTCATTCATTTACATGTAAAGGAAAATTCTATCAGGTTTATTGTAAATACTGTTGTAAATAATTTTAATGTTATTGAAAATAATCCTTGCTGAACAGCCCTTGGTTTACGGTTGTGCTTTCTTCTTTAGACACAAAGGAAATTAGTATGAACGTGGAGTCTTAAATTTCTTTTATGAAGACAGGTGTTGTTGATTTATGTGTAATTCCCTATGAAATACTGGCTCATGGTTCAAATTGAGTCTAACGTTATTTAGGACTAAGAACAGTTTAGAAATTTCTTGAAACTGAAGAGCCTAATAGGCGCAGACAAAACAATATGCAAAGCAGGTAAAATGCATTGGGAAGCAACTGCAAATCAAATTATTTCAAGAAAACAAACAGATGCTGCTGGGAACATTTTGTGTTGCCAGAGATGACAGGAGAACTGCACAGAGTTTTAAAATGGGCAACTTAACGGGAATGTCCTGTGGCCTGTAGGGATGTGTCAGGGCTGTACAAAGGGACAGAGAGCACCTCAGCTGCAGTCACTGTTGGCCTTGCAGAAACACCTGAAAAGCACCAAATACTTCTCACACCTATGGCTATGGCAGGAAAAAAAGGGTATAAAGGAAAGAATGGGGGGTAGACTAAAATTGTGTAAGTCAAGGACAGAATAAAGAAAGGCCTGTGGGTTACACACAGGGTTATCAGGTGTTGTACTGAACTTCAATAAATGGTTGAGCTACTGTGAGCATCTCCAAATGGACTGAAGATAACATTTGGACTGGAGCAGAGTATTTGGAAGGTTAAATATATTTGAAATAAAAGACAAAACTCCTAACAATGATGTCAGTGTATAAAAGCCTATTCCAGACAGATTCGTTCTACCACGAGTGCTCGGCGACAGTCCCAGATTTGAGCTGTGCACACCCTGCACCTGTGGGTCTGCACGTTTGACCTCCCACTAATCCTCAAGCAATTGCTCCAGCCGATCCTTCCCCTTCCACTCTTTGTTCACAGCTCCATGGGGTTGATTGTGGGTGGCAGAGCTGGGTGGGTGAGGGATGGGATCAGTGGGGGCAGCATCCCCTGCCCTGTGTGCCAGCTGAGCAGCTCCAGAGGCAGGCGTGGGTTGGGGAAGGCAGCACACAGCAGCGCGTGTGCTGCACTGCTCGGTTAGGGGACAGGGGAGCACACAGCAGCGTGTGCTGCACTGCTGGGATAGGGGACAGGGGAGCACACAGCAGCGTGTGCTGCACTGCTGGGATAGGGGACAGGGGAGCACACAGCAGCGTGTGCTGCACTGCTCGGTTAGGGGACAGGGGAGCACACAGCAGCGTGTGCTGCACTGCTGGGATAGGGGACAGGACAGCACACAGCAGCGTGTGCTGCACTGCTGGGGGACAGGGGAGCACACAGCAGCGTGTGCTGCACTGCTGGGGGACAGGGGAGCACACAACACCCTGTGCTGCACTGCACGGGAAGGGGGCAGGAACCGCCAGCCAGCCCAGGACTGACAGCTCCTTGGGAAGTGCCTGGCGGGATCTGCTGGAGCTGCTTCCCTCGATCACACACGCATGAATGCATTAGTCTGGCTGACAGTAACAACTCAGCGGCACAGAGACCCAAACACTGCACCTCCCTTGCCTCAGTCTGTTTCCCATTCCAAGTGAAATGTGAATACCTCGGGATGAGAATGCACTGCACTCCCACCTGTGCCTGACTCCCACGCCTTTCAGTGTGAGTCTATTCACAGCAACAACCGTATGAAACATCCTCGGAGAATGACTCTGAATAGACTTACTCTCATGTGAACAGTTTGTGGAACCAAAAATTTGGATTTGGACTAAGTTGAATTAACTAAAGAGTTTGGCCGAGAAGTATTTTTAAAGACTAATATTAAATTTCAGTGATTTTCAATTTTACTTTTTTTTTTTTTTCCCAGAGAATGAACTGGAATTAATAAAAAAATATTAAAACAGTAACATATTTGAGAGAAAAAAGAAGTTTTTTCTCCTGTTTTCTTGATGAAACCAAGAGGGTGTATTGTGGAATTTTTGCTGTCCCTGGATATTTCCCTCTCACACCTGTGCTGGAACACTGCTATGATGGATGGCTGCTGTCCTGCCTAGGAACAGCCACACTGAATAAGGACAGGAATTCCAGAGTGTGTGTCCATGGATGTGTTGCTCAATCTCTTTTTTTCACTTTATTTTGCAGTATTTTGTGAGACAGGAAATAGAAGATAAGGCCTAACCAGCAAACAGAATCTTGCTGGTTCTTTGAAGGAAGTCAAGAAGCCACAACAGAGAAGGGCAAAAACCCAAAATAATTTTGCAGCTGCATCTGGGTGCACTGAAAGAGGAGAGATGGTATGGCCAAGTTCCCGTCAGAAGGGAGGTGCAGGGAATGAGCCACAAAATTAACACAGCACGTCAACGAAGTCTAGGAGGAAAAATTTTTGAGAGATGATGTTAAAGAGTAAGGATGAGAATTAACTAATGCCTGGGGGTAAAAAGGACGTGGAGAAAGCAGAGTCATGGCTGACTGAGAGGTTACAAACTCAGGTCAGGAAAAGGACAGCGGGTGTGAGCCAGGAGCGGGAAAGGAGCAGGGACAAAGCAGGGGACTGAGGGGGCTGGGGAGAAGCACTGGGATTTGGGGGCCCAGCTGAATGGAGAACAAGTCATTCAACGAAGGAAGTAGAAAAGATGATTAAGATATAAATCAGGATCCCTTTGGGGATCTGAGCAAGAAGTAAAACAAAGAGAAGTCAATTCAAGGAAGTAAAGAAATGTGGGAGGCACAGAACAGAATGGGGCAGCCTGCAATTTCTCCACAACAGAGCATGCCACAGAAGCCTCACAGAAACACACTCAACATATATTTAATTAACTTTATTTCATATTAAGCTGAGAAAGGATTACCAGTATTTCTCAGTTTTGTTTTACGATTTCCCCCCCTCAAATATCCTAAAAGCACAGAGAACAGAACCTGAAGAGCTTTCACTTTGTGCAAGGTACCTGCTTAAGGATGTGCTGAATGAGACCAAGTGGAGGAAGGTGGATTACTCAAGATGGTTCTGCACAGTTCTCCTGCTCTCCACCCCTGCAGAAGTCTGTGTTAATGTGTGGAATATCTGGATCACTGACAGGAATGTCACTGGTAATGGAAAGCGCAGAGAACAATCTTTCCAGAACTCAGCTGTAAGCAGAGGTGGGACATGGAACTTTGCCTCCAGTCCCTGAGGCAGGCAGGAAGAAAGGTACCCACCAAACACCTAGATTTTGTACTGAGTACTTTCATCAGAGTTCCAATTCAAGTAATAGATTAAAATGAAAGAACAAACACCATCATAAAATTTAATGCATCATACATTTGCTGTAGGCTTTGAAAAGTATGAAATGCCTTCAATTTTGAAAAGCCCATTGTGATATCCCAGCATAGCCACTGAAAAATCAAATTCTGGAACATGATTGCGGCAAGGAGGTCAAGGAAACAGACTGGAGGAAGTGTGAGGGTCCCTCATACCCAAAATGTTTGTTTTAGCATGATTAGAGACAAACTCGCTGCAATAAAATCAATGATCCTGTGGTGAACTAATGAGGAAAAGTGTGAGAAGATCTGACTAATAAAAAATGGAAATTGCATGTTGTGTGAAAAGCAGTTATCACTTCCAGATTGTGCAGGCTCTACTTTTCTATTAGTAGAATACATTAGTATGCCATCACTACAAAATGCTGCATTTTATTACTCTGTAACCTTCCTCTGCATGAAAGGAAGGTTGAATTTCAGCCTAGGCCTGAGTCCATCCTTGTTTTCCATCCATCCACATTGCTACAGACAAGGTGATTTATAAGCAGATTCTCACTTAGGAAACAGAAGAAACGGCTATAAAAAATCTGCCTTCCCCCTCATTTAACCCAGACCTGTTTGTGACTCTCGTGGCAGGTGCCTGTGCTCAGAAAGAGGTATGGCTGCGTAATGTGAGTTAGTTATTTAACACCGTAAGTTTATCAAAGCAAAGAGGTGTAAACAATACTATCTCTTTTGTTATTTACTAGTCATTTCCTCAAGGAGGAAAGTCTTAACATCCAGAGATAAATACACATCGATCTTTGGGTGACAAGGTACATAAATGCCATTATCTTCGTGAATTTTACATCACAGTATCTAGACAGCACTGGGGAGTTGAGGCACATTAATGAGCACTATTCAGATGCATGTTGGTGACGCTGCTGTCACAGGTGCCTGTGGGGCACTGGCTGGGGCTGAGCTACACGCTCAGGTACACCGGGACAGCGGATCAGCCCTTAGCACCGCTCGCTGCTCTCTGGTGACATTTTCACTGGGCACACACCAGCTCCAGGCTCCGCTCTGGACTCACCATGCCGAGCCCTCAGCGCGTCTGGCCCTCAGCGAGGGGGGCGGGCGCAGCCTGGAGTACTGTGTTCCGATTGGCGCGTGCTTTCCCGCCCTGTGCGACGATTGGTCCCGATGTTTCCCGCTCTGCGTGGTGATTGGTGGCATGTTCCCGCTCTTTGCGGTGATTGGCATTCTCTGTCGCCGAGGGGAAGGTTCGGTGAGGGCGGCAGTGCCGGCTCTGAGGGGAGCTAAGATGGCGGCGGCAGCGTGAGGGGAGCGAGTTCGACATCGGAGGGAGCCGCAACGCTGGACTCACCCTGAGCTCCCATGAGCTTCACCTGCTCCTACAGCCCTACAGGCCAGTGAATTTGCCCTGCATAAGCACGGCTGCCCCTCCTGTTTTTCTCTACAACCACCTTCGTTTTCGGCCTGTGTCCTGCTTCGGAGCAACGCGCGCCAGAGCCACAGCCACCGAACTGTCACAAAAAGTGAATGAGCTGTGAGGGGTGATACTCCGCTTCAGGTAAGTAAAAATTCTATGTGTCCCCTGCAGTCTGATACACCAAAAAGTAACAGGGTTGTAATAACACAAGATACCTTGCAGTACTTAAAAGCTGACTAATTAAAATTATCTCAGCAGTCGTACTGTATTTCCAATATCATACAAAATGTTTATTGCTTCTACTTTAGAGTGCAATACTGGATGAATTTTTAAAATGTATTTATTTAAACATAACCATGGACACAGAAAATTTACAAATTCTGCATTTCTAATGAGTTCCTCAGCTAACTGTACTCTCAACCCACCACAATTTCTGTGTGTCCTCTTCTGTGGCCTGAATTACTGAGTAGAATGTAAAAAAAAATGAGTAAATTTAAGGAGTATATGAAAAAAAAGTAAAATCTGTATATGGTAAATTGAGTAGTGGAGACATGAACTTACCCATAAGGGCGTAACTCTCCCAATGTTCTCTTTGAGTGTTTCTGTAAATGAGCTTTTTTCACAGATTCACTGTAGCGGATGAGACTGAGTGTGAGACTGAGATCAGGCTCCAGGTTTGCTGTAGTTGGGCTCCTGGGGAGCTGAGTGTGGGGAGCCATCTGTGGTCTCCTGCAGGCAACTCACTCAGGAGCTCACAGCTGCAGAATGGAAAGCAGCAGAATCATTTCTGCAGGTGAACTTGCCAGTCAGGAGGGCAACTGAATTGTTTGGCCATCATTTATGTGCTCTCCCCATGCTTTTCTAGTGCTAGGCACTGAAAAGAGGAGAAACAACTGAGATGTGTAGTTGAAGAAGAAGGGAAAGAAATTTCTCTTCTGACAAGTCTTTTATTTTATCTTTTTTTCTTTTGTTATTAAGTTGTCCTGCCCTAGCACGATGTTGTAGTGTTTGTGCTATAAATGCTCCAGAAAACTATCCAAATTTAGAGGAAAAACTACTTTATGATTTCTTAGAAACACAAAACCCCACAATACAATCCATCCTGCAAGTGTAGCACCTGTGCATTTGTCAGCCATCTTCAGTGCTTCATTTTACATGTTTGCTGTAGATCTTGCACAACAAAATGTAAAAGCTGTGCTGGATTATGAATTGTTGTATTTATAACATTATTTAGTACCATTTTGTTACTAGGAGAAAATTATCCTCCTCTCAAAACCTCACTTGTTAGAAAGGAATACAATTAGCGAATGTTTATGCAGGGTTCTAAAGTACACGACAAAGATTTTATCCCTTAAGTATGAATGCCTACATATAATCTGAATGCGTTTCTGGGAAGATTTTAATTGTACACTGATAACAGGGAGTCTTTGTGGCGACACTTGTTCATTGGATCATGATCAAAAAGCAAAGGAGTTGAATTATGTGGAGACCAACTTCCTCCTTGCTGTATTCCCTCTGCTGCTTTCAGGGCAATTATGATGCATTTCTGCATTCCAGATTTTAGGAGGAAGAAGATGGGGGAGGGAAACAAAATCCTTTGGTAGTTTTGACTCACAAGAAATGAGTTTTTATTCACAGAGAGGTCAGGCTCCATTACTATTCAGAAACCAAACAATAGCCAGCTCAGCAGCTGGAATGAACCGGGGGTACTGGATCTGTGCAGAGGGATGTGGGGTCATGTGTGTCTGAACTGGCCACGCTGATTATTATTTTCAGCTTTGTGATTGTGGTTCAGTAGCAAAATCTGTGCTGAAGTCAAGGTACACAGCTGCCCAAAGACTTGCAAACCCCACTAATGGCCTACAGAGCATTGGTGAATCTGAACGACTTAAATTTTGTCTTCATTTTGAGGCTTCTGAACTGTGGGAGATAAGCTGACCTGTTATTTCACATCGATGGTGAGATACTAAAAAAGCCATTGTTTAGGCTGGCAGCTTTATAAATGGCTGTGGGAATTGTTAACCTGATTCTCCTGCCTGTGCTGGTAGAAACTGGGACTGGTACTTAATGCTGCTGGATGTCTTGTGGCCTTGAGAATGCAATTGTGGACTGGTTTTTTGACCCATAAATTTACCATGCTCTTAGAGATAAAGTTCTTTCTAAATTCATTTCATTCTTAATCCTGTTTTACCCATCCTTGGTCTGATCTGTTGTTATCCAGGTTCAGAATTTGTTTTAAGCAGTGTTACATACCCAAGCATGAGGCAGAAGGAGTGGGCAGGGGACCTTTTCCTTAAAGTGGGGATTCCTCGAGCAGTGCTGGCCCTGGTCAATGAGGAGTCAGATCTTTCCCTCATTTGTACCAGAGCCCCCAGGCTGTCAGACACTGAGCATCCTTTCATCCTCCTTGTGACTTCAAAGAGCTGCTCAGGACTGGGCAGAAAGAGGCTTTGAGTTAGATCTGTAATTGAAGCGGATCTATTAGGCTGCCCTGCCTCGTCTTTTCAAAGTGTGTTGTTTGAAACTTTACAGCAAATGGATGTGTTCAGGTAGAGCACGGTCTCGTGGAATTATTGCAGCTCTTTTTAGCTATCTATAAATACATCTTCCTGGAATTTCATTTGAGAGTTAAATCAAACACTACATCATCTCCTGTGACACATAGTTCAAAAATATTCAAGGTTCTCAAAGCACTGGAAGCAAATTGTGCTATTACAAAGTTGGCCTTATCGCTTTTGACATGGCCTGTAGATTTCATCCTCTTTATCTGGAGGAGTTCAGAAAATTGTGATCAAAAGGCCAAACCTGGAGTTGTTCTGGTGGTACAGCTGCCTCGCTGCCAAAGGATTGTCAGAGTCAAAAGCACGATCTACTTTGGTGTGAGTTCAAAGTGCTCTTGGTAGAAGTCCTGCTGTGGTAGAAGGGCAGCACTGATTAGAGGTGAGGTGTCAGGGTTTGGCCATGGAGACCCAGCCCTGCAGCCAGCCCGGTGTGTGCTGGGGGTCCGGGACTAAACCAGTGACCCCCACCGGGGACCCTCACCATTATGGCAGGCAGGGCACACGAGGGCTTGTGTTCAAATCTGAGCACTGGACAGCTCTCTGAGTATTCCAGGCTGGAATATTCTGGTGGAAATTCAGTGTTTATGTATCAGTTGGTAAAAATGTAAGGCAGCCTTGTTGTCTGAGGTGGAAGTGAGGTGCGTGAAGGTCTGGGTTCTGTCTCACAGGGAGCAGCCCCTCCTGGGTTTCATCTGTGAGATTCCTGGATAATATGTCACAGAGGAAAATTGCAGTTAAAAATAATCAGCGTTGATCTTGAAGGTGTCAGGAAAGGAAGTGCCTTGTAATGCCACAGGACTTGGGTTCTTTAAAAACCCTGTAAAATAATATTTCTGGAATTTCAGCTGCCTAATAGGGATATCAGCTAACTCCAGCCACACTGGCTGGAGTCAGTGGCTACTGAATAGCAACCACCAGCTGTAGGCAGGTTTGAGGTCTAGCAAAGTATTCAAGAATTCCTGAAGCTGATAGTAGAGAAAACAAAGGAGAGAAGAGAAGAGGATCTGGGATCTCTTATGTACAGGGGATTGGAAAAAGCATACATCTCACTGAGAAGCCAGGAAGCACGCATGCACATGTATGTTCTTCCTGCTGGATTTTCTTAGTGTTCCCAATCCATGGGAAGTTCTAGAAAACATTCTAAAATACATTTGACTCCAGATTCAGTTTCCCTCAATCAAAAAATGCTTCTTTTCTGCCAGATGTGTGGCCAGAGTCACACCAGGAGCTATGGCAGGGAAGTTCTGCTGGTGATGTTTGCTCAGTGTTGCCATCATTGTCCTGGCTCAGTCTAAAGCCGTGCTGGACAGGAGCCAATGGCAGCACCATGTCCTGGGCAGAAGGTTTTGCTCTGAAAAGGAGTGTTTGCACCTTTGCACTGAGCCACTTCCTTCTCAAAACCTCAATTTGTGTCTTTTAGGGATTACAAGGCTCCAGGTAGCAAAATATAAAGCTTTTGTTGTTGTTTTTACCAGAGGTGTTGTTTTTCCTTTGGAGGCTTTGCAGATCTCTGTGAGACTCCAAGTTCCCTCTGAAAGTTGGAGCTGTTTCACAGGGGTTGCTAAGGTGATTTGGTGGGAAGGAAATGCACTGGTAATTTGCTGTTAAGTTGTTTACAGAAGAATATGAATAAAATTTTACCGCCTGAGCACGGCAAGTGTCTGTGTCTGAGAGTATTCCAGAAAAGCTTCACTAGAGAAGAAAACAACTGTACAAATGTCCAATTCATCGCCCCCAAGGACGATAAAATGTGATGTCTGCAGGGTAGATGCAGAAACATCTCATGTCACCTTTTCATCATTCCAACCAGAATGTCAAACATTTTCACTTTGCTCCCTTTTCTTTGATTTTTAAATGTATTTCTATATGTGAATGATTTGTCAAGTGTTTACTGGGGAATATTTAGTGTTCCAAAGTAGATATTACACTGAGTCATCACAAATAGCTTTAAAGCTATGAACAAACCCTGCTGCCCCCATGCAGCTTTCCTCCCAGGAAATCAAGAAAGCACGACAAGTCTTTGGTGGGGGAGAAAATCCTTCTTGACTCCAAATATCAGGACCACATTATTCCTAGGATATGGTAATTCCCTGTGGGGTACCAGCATGTGCTCAGCATCCTGTCTTTTCAGTGTTCAGTCTGTCATGTTTTAGAAAGAAATGAAGTTATGGCTCATGGAGGAGAAGGTTTGAAGAACAAATAGTCTTAAAGCCTAGAGCCAATGCAAGAGATGTCTCAGGTGTGTAAATTCTTGAGGGGAGCTGTTGCAGGGAGAGACTGTTTGCCACTGTGCCATCTCGATTTTACCTGAATTCTTCATTTCCTTCTGTAGAATTATGATTTTGGGATACTGACAGTGGATGATGGGGTGTGATTCTTCAGCTGGGCTTTCTGGGCTTCTATGCCAGAAGACACAGGTGATTTACCTGCCTAGATCTGTTGACAGAATCTGTAAAGAGACTGCTGGAGAATTGTGGATGATTTTTTCCACATATTTAAGGACTAACTTGAGAGGTGGCTGGAGCTGTGGGGTTTGCAGCCCTGCGCTCTGACTGACAGCTTGTTAAAGCCAATGGGACTGATCATTGAACGGACTCAGTCTGGGCTCTCATTGAGGTGTGTGATCACAGGGGTTTGGTTTGTAACACAGGGATGGGTTTTACTAACCCAGAAGACCAGGCTCCAAGTGAAAACACTCAAAATAAACACCATGAAATATTTACTGCCTTCTGCACAGCAAGCCTGAGCCATCTGAAAACCTGTCAGAATTCAGACATTGCTGAATCTCCTGAGTCTGCCCTGCATTTACCTTATCTGCAGTCTCTGTAATAAAAATCCATTTCCAAATCTTATGATTTCCTCTATTTTGTTTCCTTTCATATTCTCTTAGTTTGTCTTGCTCTATTACTCTTAGTTTTAATACAACTTCAAAAGACAAAAGCATTCCCATGTCTAAACCTTGACTTTGTGGACGTCAGATTGATTTCCCCCAGTGTTCTGGGCACAATGGTGATACTTAGAGTTTTAATAAAGAGGTGAAGAAAGGGAAAAATAACTCAGTGCTTTTCTAATAAGGAATGCAGATGCTGGGAGTTTGTGAGATATTAATAAACCCTTTACTGAAGCAAAAATATTCCCATTTGTATCTTTTTGTGCAAATTCTCACCAAGGACAGGTGCAAAGAGGGCAAGGGAGAATTTTATAACTTCTTCAGTTTCTTTATGATTATTAAGATTTCCTTTTTGTTCTTCCAAGCAAAAGAAGCTGTTGTTTATTTTTTCTTTTTCCAATGTAAATATAAAAAGCTTCATATCTTGCATTCTGAGAGTTTCTGTAGCTGTTGTAGGAGCATGCCTGGTGAAAGGAAAGCTGCTTTAGACAACTGCTAGAGCAGAGAGGGATGGCTTTGGAAAATGACTGGCATTTGTGTAAATAGCAAAACTCTAATTTCTTCACTGAACAAAAGTCCTCCCGAGAAAAGCTTCTTCCAATTTTTAAGCATTTGAATGAAATACAATCTAAAAATTCAAATGTTGCTTGGCAAGTTCCATTTGTATTCTGCAGAGAGCTCGTGCTAGCTTTCTGCATACATGCAGGTCTCATTCTGAAGGTAATTTAGCTTTTTTCTCACATAGTAACTAAAAAAGCAGCAATTAACTCCATCTGTTTTCACCAGAAAAGGCAACAAAAATGAGATTTCAAAAGTGCCAAAATGAGATTGAGAGGAGGTTTCCATTGGTTTTACCTGGTTCCAGGACACTGCTGCTCCAGTCTTGCCAAAGATATCACTGGGAATGTTTTATTGATAAAAATAGTCCTGTCTTGCATGTGTTGTTCCAAGGACATGCCTACCATTTTCTAGCACTGCTCTGAATTTGAATTATAAAGAGCAACACAAAGACAAAGCTGATGGAAAACATGTTCCTTTAAGAACAACAATTTCTTATCCACCGCCCATTGATTTTGGAGGTTGTTTTTTTGTTTGTTTGTCAGCTTTAATCATGAATTAATCTGCTTTCTTGTTTCAAATAAAGAGGGTTTTGCTGTGGTGAAGCAAAGAGCAGAAGCAGAGTGTGGTGTGGGCAGGCAGCTGGCAGCAGTGCTGCACAGGGCAGCCCCCGGTCCCAGGGCAGGAGCTGCTGTCCCGGCAGTGGCCGGGCTCTGGGGGGACAGGAGGCAGCGCAGGGATCACCTCCCTCAGGGGCAGAAATCCTTCCCTTCCCTCCTTTCACAGGTACTGGAAGTTGTGATTTCATTGTAATGAAATCACACTGCTCTGTTCCAATGGAACAACACCCCAGTCCTGTTCATTGAGTAATTTAAACATCATTTTCACAGGCTAGTGTTTCAGATATTGGTTTTCATTCTGATTTTTGTGTGATGATATGCTATTAAAAGAAATCATGCAAATAATCTAAGAATAACAAGCTAAGTTAGCAGGACACTTTGATTTACCATAGAGAAATCCAAAATGTCAATGTAATTTTCATTTTCAGGTCCACATATTAAAAACCTTTCTTTTAAGATGCCTTTGATTAAATCAGATTAGGAAGGTTATTAAAACTGTCAAATTTCTTAAGAAGATGCTCTATGCCATATTCTTGCTAAGAATTTTTAAGCATGCTATTGATATAATAAAATAATTTTCACCCTTTTTTATATAATCAGAAGTCTATGTATCAGTCAGACATTAGTAAATGGTGCTCAACAATGCATTCAGACTGTTCAGAATCCTGCAGGGCTTATCCTCCTTATGCAGGACAGTAAATACTGTTGTCAAAGAACAGAGTAATCCAGAAATTCCAGCTGCATGCTGGAGGAATTTGGGTTAAGGAGTAGATGTGGGGGAGCTTTTTTGTCTCCTAATGCACTTAGGTAGCTGAAGTAGGAGCAGATTAATGGAGCCAGCACTCCAGTGCTCCCAGTTCTGTTCGTGTGTCAGTGGAATGTGAAAGCCGTGTGTAGATGCACACTGGAAGTTCCGAAGGATGGGGGTTACCATGGATACACTCAAGCGACCAGATTGATGTGAATGCAAAGCTCCGGTTTCTCTCTGGTTGCAGGAGGATTTGTTCTGATAAGAAACTTGTGCTGCCGCTGTTTCTCCTCCCCCTCCCACTTGTGACTGGAGCAGTACAACTCCTGGATGCTGTGTGTGATGCCGAGGGACAATTCTGATCATGTTGCTCTGTATCTCCTGCCCGCAGCTGGGATTCTCACACCAGGGACACTTCACCTTAATGCTATTTCAAATGAATGATAGAACTAGTTAATTTTGAGTGCTGCGAATTCCTAGTGTGAGAACCCCCCCTTGTTTTCAGACTGTGAGTATACATGAGTGTGCCTGTCCTTCCACTGCAGGGGGAGAGGTGTTCGTGGTGGAAAAAATCTCTGTAGAGTAGATAATGGGGATAGAAATAAGATAGAGGGGGAAATACCAGAAAGCTTGTTGAATTCATGGCCGGTGTTTTTCTTGAGAGTGGGAGTCCCAACGGGGCTTGACAGGAGGAAATACTTCTTTGGAATGTGCAGAGAATTGGTATCGTGAGCAAAAGGGCTTCCAAAGTTGTATGGGAAGAGGAATTGGTCTCTGAACTGCTTCTGTAGTTCTGAAAACTTGTCCTGTCCTCACTGCTTGCCTTGCTCTTGTGTAAGCTGCAGTGCGAGGAAGGGTGAGAAGGGCTCTCATCTCTTCCATCCTTGTGTCCTCTGCTCAGCTGCTGAATTCGTTGAGAGCAGAATGCCCAGCTGCACGTTCCCGAAGCTGGAACAATCCGAAGGTGTGCGGAGAAGGCGCTGCTGACAGCTCCCAGCACCAGGCAGCTCCCGGCATGGCCGGGGCTGCCCCGCTCGGATTCCTGCTGTTGCTGTCACCGAGCAGCGCCGTCGGTGACCGAGCAGGGCATCGCCGGGAGCAGCCACATGCCCGGATCTTGGGACGCCCTGATGGCCCCCGGCACACGGGCTTCTCTGTCCTCTGACAGACTGAGGGATTTACATTTCATGGGGCAACCAGCTCTTCGTTTAAATGCTGTTTCAGTGATAGAAGTACTGATGTCTGAATTGAATAATTGACCCCAAAGCACAGGAAAGAGAGTTACTAAAGTACACTGGCTGGTGTTGATAGTGCTGCTACTTCTGGAAGTACTTCTTCTTGACCCAGCAAGAAGTTGCTGAAGTCCTGCTGTTCCTCATCATATTTCTGGATTTCTCTTAGTTCAATTGATACAAACTTGGCTGCTGTACACTAAATAGCCAGGCCCTTGTGCTTTACATTTCTGCTGATGGCCTGTGAGTCTGTACTCATCAAAATATAAATAACATAACAGAAGTAGTTTGGATGGTGGAAGACCTGTGTGTTAGCCCTCATGGGGAGACAGGGAGAACATAGGAAAAACCCTGTGTCCACTTGTATCCCTGCCAAGGAGACGGTATTAACATTATTTCAAATGTAATATAGCAGAGCTGGAATGTTTCCCCTGGTAAATGCCTTTGGGAGGATGCTGCTATGAAATAAATTCTTGAGCAGTGGATTGGTTGTTATGAAAAATACTTTTCCATAAGGACCCATAATTTTAGAAAGCACTATCCCCGAGAATAATAATGCGCCATGGTTGGTAAATGATGTCCTTTTAACTCTCAGTATTCAGATCTTATTTTATGAAATCACAAAAAGTTTCCAGTTAATTTTTCCCTTTCAGACCCCGACTACATCTCAATGGAAAGCTCGATTAACGTGCTGATAAGAGCATTAACATGTACTTAGGATCAATGCTTCTTTGTAAGCTATGAGTGAAAATAGATGAGTGTTGCTGTTTTCTGCTCTCATTAATGAGCTGTTTACCTCAGTCTCCATGCTGCAGGACTCAGGTGGAGCTGTCATTTCATTCTGCTGGTCAGAACTGCTGGATACAATGGAAATGTGTGATTAAGGACAGGCTAAATACCTAAGTAGGAGCAGTGTGATTGTACCTGGCCTGGCTTGGGGCAGTCAGTGTTTCTAAGGCTGCTGTCAGGATTTACAAGTTTTAGGGAGTTGGATGTTTGACTCCCTAGAAACCAAGTATATGCCATAAATGAGTATGAATGTTTCTTCTGAAAAATCACTGAAAATAGCTGAATGTTCCAGATGAAATTGTAATAAAGCCTAGAGCATCAGTTTATAGAGTCAGCTGCCTATGGAGACAATTCTGACAGACTTCCAGCTGTGAGTGGTGTGCTAAAGCTCTAAACCCCAAAGATTTTTTCTATTTTGTAATGTTTTGGATTGTCTAACTCCCACAAAATTTCCTTCTTGGAATTCAACTTACTCCCCATGTAGTTCTTAAACTTCTTCAAAGTATTTCCTACCACCAGTTTCCCTTGAAAATCTGCAAATTTTTTATGGTCTTGAGGAATGCGCAACCTGCATTTGTTACATTTTTGCTGGTTTTGCAAAAAAAAAAAGTGTTTGCAGTGGGACCAAGGATAATATTTTATATGGCTTTAAATTGATTGCAAAATTCTAAATTCCTGAGCGCAAAGAAAAGTGAATCAATGTTTCAGTTCTCTCCTTAAGTGGTGATAAGTTTCTAGATTAAGCTTTTGGAGAAAAATATAAAAAATTAGAAATGTAAAAGACCAGCCTCAAAAAAAGACCAGGCTGAATCTGTAAAAAGAACGGATACCATTTGCTCTTTGCATCGATCCTACAGCCTGGGCAGATCAGTGCACAAGTATCTTACAGTGGGAAACTCAGCTGGGAGGGTATAAACTGAGTGGATTAGCAAATGAGATGTGTGGGTACATGCAGGTGCTGCTGACAGCCTGGCAGTGGCATGTGCTGGAAAGATCTTGGGTTAAAAATCCAGATGTGTGTAGTTTTTGCCATGTTTGCACAGGTTGCTTGTGTCTCTTTACCCAGATAGACACTGAGAATCAGAATCTTTCCCTTTCAGGGACCAGCGGGCAAAGCAGCCCAGAGGTCCTGAATCCCTTGATTTAATTGATTTCTCTCTTGCTTCAGATTACTGGCGACTTACTCATCTCCTGGGCTGTGTGGTTGTTGTTATGCCAACTGTGCAGTTTGCTCCTAACACTGCTTTACCTCTTGAGTGTAATATCTGGGACACCCTGAGAAAAGGTGACAATCCTTATCTGTTGGCTTATCCCGAACTGTGCTAGCCCTCACACAGACACACGGGCTCCAAACTCTCTGGTGCTTTAAACAAGTTCTCTTCATGCGCAGTGTGAATGTCTGAGAGCTCTATTGAGGCACATTGAGAATGCTGTTTAATAGCAACTTGGGCGTTCTGTGCTTTTATGAGCCAGTTGTGAGACCAGAATAGATAAGAGCCTAAATCCATGCTGTACCTTATTCTGAAATTGTTTCCTGTGTAGACAAACACTCCTATTGAGGCAAGTTGCAGGATTGGCAGTTTTCAGGGCCTTGAGTGGCTGCCAAAACTTGAAGGAACTAAGATGTATCAACTTGTTGCAGAAAGCTGGAGAGAAGCTCATCCTTCACCTGCTTTATGCCATCCCCTATTTCCTGGGATTTGCTGATGGTGTTGGCCGAGTGTCACAGTGGTTTACAGCTTTCAGGCATGCTGCTAGAGGGAATCGTATATCAGCAGGATTCTGTCTTGTGCCTTATCCTCTTCTGCAGCCACGGCTTGGAGAACACGAGGCAAAAACCCCACATGAACATGGAGGTTGGCCCCATCTGACATAATGAAATTCATCTTCCTGGGCCATCAGATGGTTAGAAATATTTTGACTTATGCTCAGAAAAGTTGGTGACAGCTTTGGAACCCTTTTATTCTTGTTTTCATTGTAGCTGCTGTAGTGAGCTGCCTTCTCCCTGCCCAGGCCCAGCAGACAAGTTAGGGCTGCTCTGCTGTAGCCTTGCATATGAAATATCCGAGAAGGACAGGAAAGAGGGAGGGAGAAACACTGATGGGAGAGGGGGCCAGGAGACAGAGAGAATTCTTTTCTAGGATGGGATTTTAGTAGATCTCAAGATTATATTGAGAAGAAACCTGGTGTTCCCCAGTGAGAGGCTGAGACACATCCCAGGTGATCCTTGAGCAGTTTCCAGACTCACAGCACAAGTCAGCAGCTCTTGGAGCCATTCTCTGTGCACACCCCGGGCTCAGGAGCTGAACCCCAGGCAGGGCAGTTACACAGCAGAATGCTGAACCTCAGCAGAGGGGTTTGACCTGGATAGTAAATGCAGTTTACAGCTCTGGATACCTTCCTAAAAAGAAGTGAAAAGAGCAAAATGGAAACAGGTTGTTAAGTATTTGCATTAGGTGCAAACCTAGTGCTATTCCATTGCAGAAGAGTCTTACTCCCTGTCATTCTCTCTGTAGGCCAGGCCATGCCTCTTGGTAGCGATTCTGAGCAATTCTGAATCACCATCCAAAGAACTAGAAAGTGTCATGATCTAATCATGATCTTAACAAGCCACTGTATATCTGCAAACAAAAGAAGAAACCACAGAAGTATTAGTTTGGAATGTTTTTCAGATGAAAGATATTGCTATTTGCTTGAACACAAATTATTACAAACTCTGAAGCAATAAAGAAGAAATTAATTGGTTTTGTAATCTTTTTGTTTTCTTCTGTCAATTAAAATTTGTTCTATTGTATTGCTCAGTGTCTAACTAATTGCATTTCTTGTGGGGATAAGAAAAGAATCAGTGAAGAGACTATGGAGAAAGGCACAAGGCAGTTCCATCCATTCCAATTCTGAGACCCTGTCCTGAATCACAGGGGAAGAGAGGAGATCCTTTGTGCCTGCTTTAAGGGCCTGAGACAAATTCTGCAAAATTAAAATGAACTATTTTTCACAGCTTTGGTAGTCTTGGAGCCACGATCTTGTCAAAACCTGAACTTTTCTTACAGCCTCCAATAGGTGCCCCAACAGTGAAGGGAATGTGTTCAAAGCTGTCTTCTAAAACTGACCTGGGTAAAACCAGGAATAAAACCATCAATCTCATCCTGATTTTTGTTTGTATTTTCTCTATTTCCCTCCCTTCTCCTATGAATGTGTAAAGTCATAAACGATTTTGGGACTCAAGAGCTGAAAATTCATTTGAATTTACAATTAGCCAGTTGTGGACAAGATTAAAATTTAACAGGAGATGAAATAATTTGTGTTCCTATGAGTACACATGGCTGGTTTCTCACTTCTCAGCCACTGTAAACTCTTTGTGGAATTATTTTCCACTTCTCTATTTTGAATTGCTGTAAAATGGAAAATATTTGAAATATGTCTTAAATTTTCAGTGGCTCCTATTATAAGCAGAAAAAAGGGGAAATAAAACTTCTTGAGCAAGAAAGACTCAGAAGAACAGACCACGCCTGCCACTGATTACCTTTCTTTCTGTGAACAGGACTAAACTCTTATTTCCCAGAAGACTTAAAACCTTTTTACATGACCTTTATTTTGTGGTTTATGAAAGTCAATGGACTTTACTTTATTGAAGCCCTACTTTTTTATCTCTTCAGGGAAAAACCCCAACAAAAAAACCCACCCACCAGTGGCTGTCTTTCTACCATGAAGGAGTCTAATTGTGACATTTAAGTTTATAAACATGCTTAATAGTGGAACAAATTGATAATTTAACTTAAATTTCTGTGAACAAGCTCTTTCATCTTATGCATAAAACTGGGGAGATTTTTTAAGGAAACAATATGAAGATGCACCCTAAAACTCCTCCATTTCAATTCTCCAGTGGTCAGTGGGAATATGGGGTTTTATCTTTGGAGAATAATAAAAGAGAGGTAAAGGTATATTTTTATTGTTTAACACTACTTTAAAAATTGCTTTCTGGCATCAGTCAAATATGCTGTGTGTTTGTCATTTAAGCTCAAATACTTTTTTATTATTTTGTTTAGCTCCTTATAGCAAGGCTGTATCTCTTGGGTGTCCAGACAGCTTCCCAGCTTGCTCTGGTGCAGGAGCATTTGTGTTCTGAGATCTCGAGGTGTCCTTCTCTCCTGAGTTCTCTGATTTGAAAGTGACTTTTAGATAGATTATGCTAAAGGTTTGTGGTTCTCCACAGAATTAATCTGGAAAGAGAAACTTTCTCTGGAGTCTTCTTGTAGAAAAAACATTAACAGAAGTTATTGTTTTCTAATCTAACAAGGAGCACCTGTAGAAGAGAATTGACTTCAAATGTGCTTTCCTGATACTTGATTTATTTATTTTATTCTTAATTATGCATACTTAATTTTCTTTATTTCTAAACCAGCATGTCCTATCATGTGAAAGTGATTTGAATTATTAATCAATTTCAAATATTAGTATATTGAGAATGACCACTAGTTTCAATATACACAAAAATGTTAATTTCATAGCAAACATGCAAACATATCTCGGGCCAAAGTCCTTGCTGTTGGGTAGGGTGGCTGTGCACCAAGATGCAGGGAAGAAAAGGCTCTCAGTCACCTTGTACAAAATGAAATTTAGATCTAGGGAAGCCAATTTGTGAGGGCTGCTTTTGAGGGAGAGGCCCTGCTTTCTCCAGGGTGAGAACGGTGTTCCCAGCCCTTGGAGCTGGCACTGAGCTGCTCCCAGGGTGTGTGAGCTGCCACAGCTGTTTCACCAGGCTGTTTCTGCACCTTGGTTAAAACCAGAGAGTGTCCTTAGGGAGCTGTCTCCTAACGGGGCTGTGTGCTCCTGCTGGGTTCTGCCACTTCTCCTGCCCGACTGGCACCACCCCGAGTGTCCCTGTCCGTACTGAACTGCAGCTGAGCCACAGCTGTCCCTTCCACTGGAACTGGTGACACAGAGCTGCAGTTTTGGGAGTCCCCTGAGCTCCTGCAGGTGACTGTCCGTGTGCCTGGAGGTGACATTCCCTCTGTACACACAAGTGGTCAATCCAGCCTCCTGGCTGCAGCTGCAGTATGAGCGTTCCCTTCCCTGGCCAGCTTTGTCATGGTCACCAAAAGCCAGGGGACTTTTGCTGTCACTGCCCCTTAACAAACCTGTTGCAGTCCCTGGCAGCGCCCCAGCCCCGGTGGGAGGTGTGCTGTGGGACAGCTGGCATTGCTGCCATCCCAGAGACTTTTCCAGGCCCCACGCTGAGCCTGGCAGGTGGCTCTGGCACAGGTGGTGTCACCAGCCCAGCCAGGATGAGTTTTTCTGGCAAGCTTTGCCATAGGGAATGTCTGTGGGTGCATGCACTCAGCTGCTGGACAATAGCACAGAGTTTGTATTGAAGCACTGGGTTGAAAATGTGTGAGAGCAGCGTGTGCTGCAGCAGAGACCAGAACGCTGGGTAGATTGCAGCTTGCAATCAAAAGGGAATTGGATATAAAAAAGAATAACATAAATTTCACTGTACAAAGTGCAAATCTGAATGTAATCCCAACTCATTGCAGATGTGCTGTTACTGACTGCTCAAAACTGGGAAATGTGCATTTGAAAGTGATGCTTGGATTTGGTATAAACTGTTTATGAACTGCTCTGCTTGTTTTATAGTAAAATCTATTTAACCTCATAATGCACAATGTTATGATACTCATTTTCAAAGAGAAAAAGCTGCTCAGCTTTCCTTTTGCATTTTCTCAGGTTGTTGGAGGAACTGTAGCATGTGCCCTACTCTGTAGTCTGTCTATCTATTCTAAAGTCATTGGATGCTCCAAATGGTATAGGGATTGATTTGGTACAAAACTATTTTGGAGGTTAAAATAAGGAGGAACTGAAATCACTTTTCCTGAAATCCAGGAAAAGCAAAAAGGTTGTGGGCCAAGGCTGCCTTCCTAGTTGTAAGGGATTCCAGACCTGTCACTCTGGCAGATTTCCTGAAGGCTGCTGGGCCCCAAAGCTCCCAGATCCTGAAGGGAACACAAAATAGCCCAAACTGCTTTACCATTACCTTTGGGAATGCAGTGACCCCCTCAGCCACAGCCCATCTGCCTGCTGAGTGCCCTCAGTCTGGCCTTGCACAGACCTTATTTGTCTGCTTACAAATGCACTGATTGTGTTTTGCAGCTTCACCTGCCACTCAGAAGACCCATTGTATCCAGTTCTCCTCTCGGTTTGGAGGTCGGGCTGCAATTTCTGACCCTGTATGACAGAAATTAATCTTACGTGGAGTTTCATTTCATGAACACATGGTAAGTTTCCTGCTGAGTAATTCGGTGTTAACAGACAGTTGCTTAACCTCATTTCTGAGCTCTGTATTCCAAGCATCCTGTGATTCAGCGGAGAAAGACTTTGTTGTATGTTCTTCCTTGAACTGAATTTCTAAGCTTCACATATTTAATATTCTATGTGAAGGAAGGGTAAAAAAAGCCCACTTTCCAATACTGACTGTGTACTAAATTAGAGAAACTAAACCAATATGATAGCCATGTAGTAGAAAAAATTAAGAATACACAGGAGCCTTGGAGAGATAAAAAAAGTTGTGTTACTTTTAGCAGCATATGGGTGACCTGTAAGGCAAAATATGGGACATTTCCATGTCCCATAACACCATGTTTTGGAAAAGCCTAAGCATCCTGCAGAAATTAAGAGGAAACCCTAAAGTTGAGGAGGATTTGGCTGGTGGAAGGGTCAGTTGCAATTTAGTCTGAGCTCTAGGAAAGTGATGGATGAGATTAGAAAGTTTTCAGATACATTTATGAATGAAAAAGTTAAAAATATGAATGAGGGGAACATAAACGTTGGCTTTCCCAGTTCCAGAGCTGCAGCCTGTGTGCTGGATGTGTGAGGATCCCAGGATGTCCTGGCCAGACAAGATGAACCTTGTCTCCTCCATGGCTGGGATTCCCAGTGCTCAGGGAGGCTGCACACTCATACCAGCTTTCAGCAAGTAAATTTAGAAATAGATTTCTGTATCTCACTATGGGCAAATCCAAACTCATTCCTCCTCAGGAAGAACAGCGTGGCCCTACAGGTGATTGCAGCCACTGCCAACCTCTCAGCAATGAGCTTTTTTCTGAAGGGTTAGCTGCCAGTCCTTGTTTCAGTTTTAGTCTGACTCTGCTGAAGATGTCCAGGTGCAGAGCCCAGCCTCGAGGGATGGTGGGTAAGTTATTCTGACTGGCAGCCCTAGTTGTTCTCAGAATTCACAGTTTGTGACCAAGGAGAATGAACAATGTCCACTAAAATAATTTGAAGTATGTAATGATGATCTAATGATGGTCTATAATTAAGTCATGATCTCTTCTTAAGCTGCAGACCTTATGAGAGCCTGACCTTTCAGAATTCAAAGCCTAAACTAAAAGGGATTTACAGAAGTATTTTTTATGTAACCATTATTTAAATCTTCCACTCTGTAATTAAATTTTGTCTCTTTGCAAAGGAGAATGAACTGTTCCTGAAAAAGCTTCTCAAATGCTGAGCAGTATAATTAGAGAACTAGTTCTGCAAATGTCACACAAAAATGACCTTTAATGAAGCAATATCAAATGAAAAAGCTATTAAAGCTATGCAGCTTGAAGAATAGCTAAAAGTTGAATTATTGAAGTGGGTCCTGGGCCTGCTGCTGTTCAGGATGGGCTTCCATGTGGGTTCTTTCCATGTGGGTTTCTCTGTGTAACAGAGAAAGGACAGAACAAATAGTTGTGTGGTGTACTTGGCACAGGAATTTGTGTAAGAGCTTGTGAAGGAGGAATTTCACTTTGTACCACTACTGGCTGCAGAAAGATGCCAGAATCTGTTACCTGTAGGGGCTGTGAAGAAGTATCTTGGCTTCAAAGACAATCCCAGTTGGAATGACTTCTCTTGATGTTTTATCTCATGGATTTAAAAGCACTTCTCATAAATCAAAGCACAAGATACAATTTTAAAAACAAATCACATACAGCATCAAAAATCATGTTGTGAGACATAGACAATATAATGACTCTCAAACTTTTTTATTGCTCATTGCAGTTTTTCCTTTTACACATTTATTATGTGTCTGAAGAATCACCTCAGACCAGGTTGATTTTTCCTTAAAGTTTGAGTCTATGCATGCAGAAATATTATTGGGAGGGGAGAAAAAAGAGACCAAATACACAAATATTTTTATGTCCTCTGCAATCTTTTTAACATTATGTCTGTTTAAGCCAGGTAGCAGGGAGTGTGTTACACTTGTGGCTTGTGAAGGGTGTAAGCAAATGCAGAATGGAGGGACTGAGACCCTTTCCATAAGGTGCTCAGTATGTGGCACTGGTTTTCCTGGCCGTGCTGGGTAGAGGCTGTGGTGTGGATCCAGCAGCCTCCGAGGTGCCCTGCACAGAAATCAGGGAGAGCCTCCTCCACGGGCACTGCCAGGGATCACAGGGGGCAGGTGGCCACGTGGAGAGGTGACACCGTGTGCCAGCCAAGCTGTGCTCAGAGGAGCCGCTCCTCCTCCGAAACTCCCCAGGGAAATGCTAACGACCTTTCCAAGAGAAATCAGCAATTTCTGATTCATGCTGCAACGTGGGATGGAAATTTTTAGATTGCAATTTTCTTTCATTCTGTAAGAGTTTAGTGGGTAAAAAAGCACTGCTGGTCTGTCAGAGTCCTCAGACACTTCATGCAGGAAGTTGGCACCAAAAGTTTATTTCACAATGTTTAAGTTTGTGATGATTCATGCTGCAGAAGTAGTTAATTTTTTTCCTCCAGACTTCTGCTAAATTGCACTTCTCTTCTAGGGCTCCCCTCATCTCTAACATCACAGCAGGGTTTCGATTGTCTGCCCTACCCAGAGGTAGTGCTGGTGTCCTTTTCTGTCCTTACAGAGGAGAGTGGTCTGTGGATAGAGTACCATGACTGAAAAGGGTCCAGGATTTGGGAGCTGATTTGGTGCCGTGCTCTGGCACAGATTTTCTGTGTGGCCTTTAGCAAGTCTCTTACTGCACCTGTGCTTTACTTTATGTGTCCAGCTCTCTCAGAGGTGAGATGGTTATCCACACAAGTGCCTTGCAAGGTTTTAGGACAGCATGTGTTGGAATTTCCACCAGGAGCCCTTGGAGGTTCATCCTCTGTCCGTGCAGAGGATGCTTTTGAGAGCTCTCTGATGCTTTTGAGAGCTCTCTGATGCTTTTGAGAGCTCTCTGCCCCAGCTGCTTGGCTGCCTGTGAGCTGTGTGAGCACGGTGGTACCAATTGGATGGCTTCCTGTGGGCTAGAATTCCCTTCTGCTGAATAAAAATAGTGTACTCATATCTGATCTGCCCTCAAATCAAAGGGAAGGATTTCTGTTCCTGCCCACTGCCCGAGGTAAGGTGAACACTGTCAGCAAGTGACAAATCCACCTTTGCTAATGTGTTTGAGTCAAGGAGTTATTCACAGACCCAGAGCCCAAATTCCTTCTACACCTTGACCTATTTCATCAGTATCAGGAGACCATCAAAAATGATGTGACAATAAATGGCTTCAGCCAACAAACTCTCATGCAAAACGTGTTTCAGTGGTTGCTGAAGCATTAAGCACTTTTCTCCTTAGCTATACACTTAGCTGGCAGTGTTTTATTTAATCTTATTTACCTCTATTTACTTGATCCAGTAGTGTAATGCAAAGCACTTTATGGAGGAAGTAGATTTCGTTTGTTTGTTTGTTTGTTTTTTAAATGAATAGTGGTTTTTTGCCTCTTCAGTCTTGTTTACTTTGAGTCAGTGAATTAGTCAAAAAAGGCTTTGCCTGTGAGTGCCTGAGTTGTCCCATTCAGATTCTTGGGTTTGTAGTCAGACAATTGCTCCCTTCCTTTGCCAAATCCAGGCTGCAAGCACAGGAATTGTGTGTTTGGGGGAGGTGGCTGCCCACAAACTTCTGAGCTCTTCAGTCTGTCCTTGCACATTGAGCAGAGATAGCAAACAGAACCAGAGCTGGTGCAGCCAGCCTTCAGTGGTTCATCAGCTCCTGATTCTGACAGATGTGACTTGGTTTGCTGTGTGTTTGGGGAGTTTTGCACCCCACTGAACAAAAAAATACTGTGCTGACTTTGGAAGTTAAGAGAACAGATCCCTGACTCACGGTGGTTATTTTCTCCTGTTACCTCCCTACGCCTTTGTTTGCCGACTCCTTGAGGGTGGGCTTCTGCTTTGATGTTTTATTGTCTCTCAAATCACTGGTTTTACTTTTAGCACCAGCAATTTTTGGAGTGCTTTGGAGGGAGGGGGGAAGGGAGAAAAAATAGATGTAGTAATTATTAATGTATTTGGTTGGATTATGAAGTCTCAAAGCTCATTAAAAATGAGAAACCATGGCAACCTCGACAATCCCTCCTACACATATTATATCTACCTAACAATGTGCAAAGTACATTTAGTGAAGAGAAATAAAGCATAAAGAAAGGGGAGGAAAAAGCATTCACTTTTTATATTGCTATTTTTAATTCTCAGCTCCTGCATACCAACACACTTGTGCTGGCAGCCCTTTGAACTCTTCCACGTGAAAAATAAGTAACTGGTTATTAGATCTCTTCTCAGAATTGTTCTTTATTCTCCTGAGATTTCCTATGGTGCATTTTTAGTAAAGGACAGATTTTATGGGAGGTTGGTAGCTGAAGAAAGAAAATGTTTCTCTGGTCTTGTCCCCTCCTGTGACATTGGGAATTTGGGGCAGTCCTGCCTCTCCTTGACTCTGTGGGTCACAAGTATAAATCTAACATCAGTACTGGATATCTATCAAAAGAAAGGTGAAATTGCAGCTCTCTTAATATCAGTTAAAGGGTTTTAGAGAATACTAGGTCTTACATCTAATTATGTCTATTTTCTGTTTTAAAAGACAGAACATTTGCATCTGAAACTTAATTAAAGTGTTCCAGCGGTTTGTGTGGAACAGAAGATAACAGTGGTAGATAACGCAAGAGCCAAGAGGCCGTGACCTCCATGGGGCTTTCCTAGTAAAGGTTTTCCATTTTCCGTGTCTGCATTGATCCAGGATGTTTTGGTAAAAACTTGGAATAATGACCCTGACATCACACTTGAACTGCACTGGCCTGCTCAGGAAGTTCTTCCTGTATTACAGCTCTTCAAAAGGCACACTTTCCATAAAGGTCATTCATTCCAAGCTTATCCATGTTTTCTACACAAAGTGCCTGAATTAAATTTTTCTATTTATTAAGACATTAGAATGAAATCCCGATGAATGAGGCCTAGAAACTCAATCCTCTGAGACAGAGCACCTGGCTGAGCTGTGTGACACCCTGAATGAACAGTTCCAGCACGGAGCTATCAGCAGGACTGTGAGCAGAGTGAAGGCCTGGGGCAGGGCGTGCACAGCCAGCCCTGGGCTCAGCAGGTGCTGTGGGGAGGGCACAGCAAGCAATGACTCCGGGTGGTGCAGTAGCAGCTGGAAGGTGCTTGCTCTCCAGAGTGGATGTAACCAGCTGGAAGGTTCTGCTTTCCTCCTTTTCCTCGGTCATCTCCAGTGCCCTGGCAGGACAGGATAGCTTAGAGGTGTAGGAGTTCCCCAGGAGTCAATAAATTCTGCAGAAGGAAAGATGCTAGCACTCCCTCAAAGGCCTTTGAGGTCACTTGCACTGCAGGGGTGAAAATTCCTTACAAAGGGGTGGGATGTACAGCTCCCAGGTAATCTGTGTAGATAGGCTTACATTTTTGTGGATAAGTATGGGACTATTCATTTATATGCACAGCAAGGGCAAAACCTTTGTTTAAGCAGGACTGGTTAGCTGACTCCTGGAATTTCCTGGTAGGAAAGGAAAGAGCTCCTGGTGCCTGGAGAACTCTCCAACGAGAATGTATCAGACAGCACTCCGTGTGGGAGTACGGAGTGTGTTCACAGTACATGCAGTACCAAACTGAAATAGCACGTTTAGCACCCTGGAGACTGCCTGGGGACACTCATGCTTTCTGTGCTTTCTTTGCAGCAAAAAATAATATTATTTGTTTCGGCAGAAGGCTATTTTTATATTGAGGTGGTGTAACAACCTAGGGCTAAAGGAACCTGTAGGTTAGCATAGCCACAGGGTCCAAGAGGATGTAAAAATGGGTTGGAGAGCTTCTGAGGAGCTGTTTTCCCAAATGCTGCGCATAGGGAGTTAAGAATCCCAAGTCCAAGGTTAATTAATTTTATTTATCTAATGTAGCATATGCACTCTGTGCTCATGGCAACAGTGTATGAAATGTAGGGGTACCGTAAGAGGCAGTTTAGCACCAGGGAGCTGAGCATTAATGACCTGCTCCCCTCCATTCAGGTCACAGCACTTGGGTTTTAGTGACATAAAACCCACAGAGGGATAGAAACTGAAGAGATTTTTACCTCTGTGTGAATTCATAAAATCTGATCATTATTGCTTCCTTAATGGTTTCTTTTTAGCAAAAGTTACTGTTGCTTTAGCAAAAGTCACTGTGGCCTTTCAAGGAAGGACGAATTCTGCTGGTTTTCCTGCCAGCTTCTTAGGAATGTTCTGGCATGTTCTGTTCCTTTGCTGAGGGAGTAATACCAAAATGATAAGGGTTAGCTGTAACTGGAACAACGAGGACCAAGGGATGGCATGTTTGTGATAATAATATTGGGGAATAAGGATGCTGCTGTTCCAGTATGTGTGCAGTCCATTATCACCAGTATCTGGAGTGGTTTGAGAGGTCAGAGGGGACACAGATGCCTCACCAGAAAAGAAGGATCGAGCTGCTGATGGTTGATGCAGAAGTTGTGCACCTGAGGGTTACAGCCTCTGCAGTGTGCTTTTTACTGACTGACCCAACCTTGCTTGTGTAAGCCATTATAATTCCTGTTATGATTTAACTGCATAACCCATCTTGATTTTTATATTTGAAAAATTCTTCAGCTTGGTGGTCTGTACAGTGAGAAATAGCCCAGGCTGACTCTGCCTCATTTGGGGATGTCTTTCCAGCCCTTACCTTTTAGCGTGTGACCTTCAGTGCTGTCCAGGAGCCACTTGCTTCCCTTTTCCAAGACCTATCACTGCTTTTTTAGCTGCAGTTTTTTCTGTGGCCTTAAGTGTACTCTGTATTCTGAACTGGGATTCAGTCTGAAGGAATTATTTCACCTGGTATTTTGCATGGTGAATGAGTGATGTATATATTGGAATGGTAAGATTTCTTGTCTTATTTTCAGTCCTTATTGCTCTTGTATTTTTCCTGGTTTATAATCATAGTTCTTACTTCCTATAGCAACACCAAGCTCCTTGGTGGAAGAGTCAATTCATGCTGAGTCCTGGATGGATTCCCTGGCTGTTGAAGCCAGGTAGGCTTCAAAGATTAAATTTATCATCACAATTTTGCCTCAGAATTTCTGAGGGGCCTTGGAGAGCATTTGGCTTAAATGCACACACTTAAAATTAGACAGTTTTAATTACTTAGCCTGGCAAGTGGCTTCTGTTCAGTTCTCACTGGGGGCTCAACCAGATCAGGTTGATTCTCTCTGCAGTACATACTGCTGGGTGCCACACAGTGGTTAGCAGGAGAGAAACAGATTAAATAATTATCTAATTGCGTGGGGATAATTACAGGAGTTCATGTTTTATTAGTAACCTGTGTTCAGGATTTTCCTATGTGCATAATTACAGCAAAACACACAAGTTCTTTGCTCTCTCTGTACTGTGAGATGTCTGGCTAACGAGCTGGCAGCAGCCCCTTCTCACCTTTCAGCATACAGATAGTATATGGAAAGCGGGAGCATGTTTTAGTCACTTAACCCTTTTGATTCAGTAAACGTGCTGCAGTACAGTAGTGCACTGTGGCTGTCGGAACAACTAGTTAAGGTGTGGTTGTCAAAATTAGTTACCACGTCCATTTTCCATGTGTAACCTTACTGCTTTCAGGTATTCTAGTTTAAACGGTCAGGTTTTGAGGACAGGGTCCTTGAATATGAAGGGATTGCTGGTTTGGAGCAGTTGTGAACTGCAAGCTGGGAAATAACCAATTAAGTTCTGAATGGCTTCCTGGTGTTCACACTTTCCCCCTATCCTTGGTGTAAATGTTTTCTGCCTTAATGTGTACAGTCACCCGCACCCTGCCCCTGGGGTGGGCACTGCTTCCAGCCGATCCAGGAGAACACGGGGTGACGTTTCCTACGCCCAGGTACACTCCAGGTTTAACGGCGAGTTCCAATGCAGATCTGCAGCTCAAACCTCTGGAGAGGAGCCATTTAGCCATCTATTTCATTTGTTAGCGTCTTTATCTCTAGAGAGGACAGGAGGCAGAGTTCCGGCCGTGTCGGCCCCCACGCCCCGTGTGCGGAGGCCGAGGCCGTGCCGTGCTGTGCTGTGCCGTGCCCGGCAGGCGCTCAGCTCCGGCTGCCCCTGCCCGCGCTGCTCCCTCCCCAGCCGGGAGGCACGGCCGTGGGAAAGAAGGGGCTGTGCGCTCTCCCAAGCCCCCAGCCTGCTTTCTCCTCTCCTTTCAGGAACATCCCGAGCCTCTCTGAAATCATCGCCCCTTCAGGCCCTGAGGCAAACTGTTCAAGGCATGCCTTTTTATTTCCTCTAGATCATGGAACTTCTCTGACACAGAATTATTACTGTGCCACGTAATTATGATTGGATGTCTTCATCATATAATTGCATGATATATAATGAGCAGCAAAAGCTTATTTCCTCTGCTCTTTGAATACTGAACTTCTGAGATTAATTAAGCTGATACTGAAAATGCTTTTAATTATATATGCTGCATAAACAGCACTATTAAGATCAGATGAGAATATTATTGCCTGAACAGTTTCAAAATTTTTTCAAATACCCTCTGTGTGTTTTATATTACTGTTAAAAGAAATGTGGGGAATTTTGAGAGGATAAAACCATCCCCAGACAGTGGATGGGATACTGAAGGAATACCTGAATATTTGCTGAAGCAAATCGGTTACTTTGCTCTAATTGCAGTGTATAAAAGCAAGAGACTGCAAAATTAAGAGTATTTTGTTTAAGTAAACAAATACTTCCATATGTCTAATCCCCTATCTTTGTAGGTATGAAATTCATAAAGTGTGTTTTGATCCTTCCCTCTAAAGCTACGGTCACCCCAAATCAGAGTGATAGTGATGCCACTGCCTGAGGCTAGGAATGGATGTGCTTTATCCATGTCAGATGTGTGCCATGTACTGCTAACCTGCTGGAAACCCTGTGTGAACAGGATTAGAACTGGGGTTTGGTAACTGAGTTTGTGAGAAAAATTTCGGTACACCGACAAAGATGGGCATCTCTGCTGAAATCATTCAGGTGAAAGAAGGAATCTGAATTTCATAACCCTAAATTAGGGGATGCACTACCAGAATGGAACAGAGATTGTGCCATATTTGACTTTCAAGAGATACGTTGTTAGTATTTTTTAAGACTGTTCAATATGCAGCAGTAATGTAAATGAGGCCCAAAAAAAGTAGATTTGTGTATTCCACACATCATTTGGCGTTCATGGAGTAAGCACTGCACACCCCCAGCTGGGATTGCCACCTGCCACCTGATGGGCAATTTAACCATAGGGCCACTCACTGTGAGAATTAGTGCACCTTACCCCTGCACTTCCAGTGGGAGTGTGCAAAGCCTTCTGGGAGGCAGTTGACACGGGAGGGAATGTGTCAAGTGAGTATCTCTCTCTTAGGAGTTTCTTCTGAGTGCTAACACCAGGAGGGAATTCTGTGTTGCACCTAACCCATCACCTCTGACAGGCACAGGTGCCTGGGACATTTTGGCTGTCCTGGTGTGTTTGTGAAGGGAGGCAGCCGGGAGGGCCCTGGGCACAGCAGCTGGCCCAGTCTGTGTGCAGATGCAGCACAAGGGTTCTGAGGCACCTCTGAACTCGCTCTTGACCTCCAAAAGCAGCAGTAGCAAAGGCCAGGAGCAGCTTCCCCTTACCAGCCCTTGGAGGTAGATGCAGACCTCTCTGCTGCGGTGGGACCAAACGGGGGGCATCTGCCTCTCTTCAGGAGGAAGCTGAAACTGAAATTAATGGAATTTATTCTTGAGCTTGTTGCTATACCTTGATTTATTGGCCTTTTGTATCTTTCAACTGATAGAAGAGGAATCCTATCAGCTGGGATTGGTCTCAGCAGCAATCTGTTCTCCACTGACTGTCACTTTTTAAGTATCTGTCTAGTTACATCTCTGATGCCCTTTGCAGTGAGTATTTTTAGCATGCCAGCAGAACACAGGCAGAATAAAGTTGGACTTTTTGGAATACCATTTGTTCTCTTGTGTTTCAGAAGACTTAAAAGGTTGACTAAGAATTACAGTTCTGTAGACTATGCTGCTTTGTGCTGCTGTCTTTATCCATCTGTAGAGCTCCCCGTCTCCTCCACAATGGGCATTTTGGTGTCTGTCAAGTGCTCAGGAAAATGGACTCATTTATGTTTTCCTGTTCCTCTCACTAGTCATTTGCAACCATTTGAAATGGATGTGTATTTGCAGCAAAGAAAACTCAAATTCACTAATTGATGCACAAATATGCTCATTTACATGCAATTTGTTTTTTTTTTTTTAGAAATGCATCTATTTGCATAAATAAAACCTCTTTCCCAAATATTAGTGTGAACAAAAGCCGTTTTCATGGATGCCAAAAAATGGCTGAATAGAAAAGCCAATTCAGAATTTGCATAATAGTTACTAATTGTTTTCCTTGCTATTAGCCTGTCTCTGTTTAATAGGCAATATTGGCTTCTGTTTCCCTTCTGGATGCAGTTTGATACAAGAATATTGAGCTGCTGTAGAAGATCTTAATAGTTTAACTTACCTAGTGTGCAGTTCCAGGGCCTGGTGCCACCCAGGAGCAGAGCAGTGGCACTGGCAGAGGCCAGCGTGTGGCCCCTCACCAGGAACACACTTCCCTCAGTGGGGGAGAATGAGGAGATCATTTATTCCCACAAAACATACGAGGTTTGGAGAAAATCTTAGTTTTTCTTTAGGGGAAGGAAGAGATCTCTTGGTTGCAGCCAGCATCTTTGGTTGAATGTTTTGTTCTTTCCAAACAGTATTGTTAAAGCCTCGAGAGAGATTAGGGGAAACACAGTTTAAGTTGGCAGTAAACAAATCTCTGCTTTGCTCAAGTATATTTTATCAATTTTCTTCATTTAGAGATACAGAGAAAGATCTTGCATGTTTTTACTGTTTTTGGTATTTATTGCAGCGTTCCTGTGTTAAAATGTGGAAGTCAATATGGCTCCAGACCATTAAGTCAGACTGAGCTATCAACTGTCTGCAGGAAACACAATCTGGTTTGCTGGGCAGGGATTTATTCAATAGAAAACTATTGATTCTCCTTATAAAGAAAGGGAAGAAGAGTAAGCCAGATATGTTTTATGCTAGAGCAGAAAGGATGATTGCTTTATTTCACGGATGTTTTGCTGTACCTTAATAACTTCACTGTTAAAAACTAATTGCTTGATTTCAGTGGAGTTGGGGATTCCAGTGTGCCTGCCTGGAGCAGCAGCAGGGAGCAGGGAAGGTGGAACAAGCTGTGCTTCACCTGCAGCGTGGCCCCATGGCAAAGGGACTGCCTGCACTGGGAAACATTTGGGATTATTTAGAGCACGAACAGTGAAGGGATTCAGAGAAGCTGTGCAGATTTAGGAGTTGGAGATATTTTGTAACACACAGGAGAGAGGAAAATCAAATGGTCTGCTTGGAGGATTTACTGGGAAGTGTAACTGAGATCCCTTTTTAACTCAGATTTGTCTGTCAGCATGGGATAAAGTCTGGAGGGTGCTACAGCAGTTATTAATAGAAGAATTGCATTTCCTTAGAAAAAGGAGAAGTAATGGGGTAATTTTGGCAAAGTTTGTCTTCAAAAGCAAATTGCAAAGATTTGCAATTGATCTTGAGAAGAATGCATTGGATTTTTATTTTAAAGACCAAATTATAGAGAGGTTCTGCTAAGTTTGTATAATATTTATTCAAGTACATATACAGAGAGGAGAAAACTATATCTGCATCTGTATACACTCTTGTCACTTGATATTCTGAAATTCGATATTTAGGGATGAAATACTGGATTGAACAAGCCTTCATCCTCGTAAGTGCAGTATAGCTTGAGAAAGCTGTCATTCCTTGTCAGTAAGAGTTTATTTTCAGAGTGCCAGGCTGGGTTGCAGTGACCTGCCAGGAGTGTGCCTCGGTGAAGGTTTGTCCATCCCTGCTGCTGCCTGGGCTGGTGTGTGAAGGGGCTGGGCCTCGGGGGACATGCACGGTGCCACCGCCACTCCTGCTGCTACCCTGCAGGAAAGCTGGCAGGTGACAGCAGCCACGCTGCTGCCTCTTTGTATCATCAGGGTACAGAGATCCCACTAAGGACACCCCCAGTCGCATCTCCAGCACCATTCAGCAATCCAGGCAGTTTTGGGGGTGAGAAACATTTCTTCCCTTATTTGCAACTTTCTTTCCTTCTCTTGCCCATACTTCCTGCTTTTCACAGCAGTAGTTGTAAAAGAATTTCAGGAAGTGAATCTATTATCAGTCTTTACAGATGTTTCTTCAACTTCTTGCCCCTTTCTGAAGCAAATCTGTTTCCTTTGAAAATGTGGTGCCCCTTTCCACGGCCCCAGTGGGAGTTCAGCATCCCCTGAGCAGGGCTGTGAGCGGCCTCAGGAACACCCTGGTGCAGTTCTGGTTGGACATGTGCTGCTGTGTTCCTGTCTGCTCAGGAAAAGTGTGACACTGTGGTTTCCTTGGTAAGAAACGTATCTCTGTTGAAAAGGAAACATATTTCCTTTTCAAAAACCGTGTCACGAAGAAAACCACGGGCCATTCAAAGTGGTGAGGCTGGAAATGCTGTGTGTGACAAGGTCTGTGCCCTGTCCCCCCGGGCACAGCTGTGCTGGGTCAGTGTGCCATGAGAGGCCTGTCACCCACACACGGGTGACAATGTCACCCACACACAGGTGACCATGTCACCCACACACAGGTGATCATGTCACCCACACACAGGTGATCATGTCACCCAGCACACAGGTGACAATGTCACCCACACACAGGTGACCATGTCACCCACACACAGGTGACCATGTCACCCACACACAGGTGATCATGTCACCCACACACAGGTGACCATGTCACCCAGCACACAGGTGACAATGTCACCCACACACAGGTGATCATGTCACCCACACACAGGTGACAATGTCACCCACACACAGGTGACAATGTCACCCACACACAGGTGACAATGTCACCCAGCACACAGGTGACTGCACTGCCTTTCTCTGGGATGCTTTTCCCTCTCAGCAAATTTCAGGATGTTTGACAAAAGAAAAGGGGTTGGTGCTATCATTTCCACTGTGCAGAGGAAGAAGTAAAGCAAGGAAGAGTTAAATTTGTAGGAAAGAAGTGGCAGTGTGCAATGTAAGATTCAGGTCTCCTGAGACTGGTTTTTCTGCTGCTCTGTTACATCCTGTTGCCATTGATGATGATCCTTTTCTAGAAATAGGTGGTGAATTGGGGCAGTAGAGATGAGGTTTAATTTGTTTATTGGCTAGTGATGTTCATCCCTTATTTGTTGGTTGCATTGTCCAAGGTGCCAAAAATGTTTTGTGTAATCTCCTTTTCCTAGATGTTTCTAAACTAGTTATCAGTTTTAAAACATCAAAGATGAGCAAGTCAGCGGGGATATTCAATTTTTGTGTAGTCTTTCAACAATGATCAGTGTAAAGGCTTTATTCTCTGCAGTTTTTAATTTCACGTAGATAAGCAAAAGCTACATTAATCTCTTCCCATGTCACACTTAGCAGGGGTCACCATCCCCATTAACCTTGTGACCCACGTGTGTCTCAGCCTGGTTGTTTGTTGTGCAGAGAGGTGCCAGGGGGAGGTATTGGAGCTATTGGTGCAAACACCTCATGTACCCAGGTACTCTAGAGAGCAGAAGAAAGTTCTTTGCTTTAATCTCATTGAGCATGAAAAAAACCTATGATCTAAAAATCAAAATTTACATATACAGTCTTGGCAAGATTGATCATCCTGTGTTTTGGTCATGGTGATTTCAATGATGAGATTTGTTTATTATTATTGCTACAAGTAGTAGGAAATTTTCTTCTGCAAAATGCATCTCTTAATTTAGCATTCAGCAATCACCAATTCTCTCTAAATCTGTGGTGTCTTGCCTACTTTTTAACCAATACAACATTAACCTGTGGCATAAAGAGGCAGGAATAACAGGATCAGTAAAAAATAATTTCAGATTAAAGTCTCTTGATACCTTTTGCTTTTGTCTGTATGCCATGGGTATAAATTATCATTATCATAATTAAAGAAAAAAGGCACTGTGTGAATTTTGTATTCCCTTGATGATGCCACAGAAACAATAAGCATAAAATAAAGGTGATAGCTGTTATAAAGTCAACTTCCCCAGTAGCTTTTAAAGTTTGCTGTAAAAGTCTTTGGCAGTTGTGCTGTTCATTGTGAATTAATCTCTTGCTTTTTAGTTCATTTATATTTTGAAGCTATAAAATTAATATTTACAGCTGTGTTACTCATTACTGTATTAATGGACAGTTCATCATAAATAGAAATAACATTATGTTCTCCTACAACTTACTTAGTCAATGCTATTTATTTCTGTTATATTACTTCAGAAATCCTCACCTTAACAGCACTTGGAAATCTGTAAATACTCTGCTGCTTTGGGACAGGACTTGAAATGCTCAGTAGTTTCAGAATTACAGACCAGTTTCCCTTTGCTGTTAGAATATGTGAGCTACACATAATTTTAAATAAAATTGGTATACCAGGTGCCATGTGTAGAGCAGGGTGTGTCTTAACACATTGCATGAAATGTGGCATTTTAGACAATATTCACTCCAAGGAGATATTTCATTTAAACCCTTGATGGTTTTGTATTTGCCTCTTCATTCCAAAACTAGAAGTCTGTTTTGACAAGAATTTTACACATAGAGCCACTAATAGCGTGGTAATTCTGCTCAGAAGCTGACAGTGCACAACTGGCGTTGGGATAACCCCTTTCCCTGGCTGGAATTACAATCAGCCTTCAAAACCAATGTTGTTCAGGAGACATTGTTCATCTGCCTCATGCTTACTCACTTGAACAATAAGAACGGTTCAGGATTCCCTCAGGCAGAGTGTAATAATGATTTGTCACTTTTGGGAAAGGATGTTTCTATTTATTAATTTTCAGTTTTTGATGGGGACTTGGGCTTCAGCAATTGTAGGTTTTGAACACACAGTGCTTCATCTGATTGAATTTTCCCCAATGCATCTGTGTTCCACGACTTTTGTGGCAGAATTGTCAAGACTGTAGAGCTACATCAAAAATTCTGAGCATCAATTGGGCTTAATTCAGTGGAAATTTTATTTCACAGCCGGTAATTCCAGAGCTGCTTGGTGTGGCTGTCCCGGAGCGTGACGCTGGCTGTGAGGAATGGTTTTCCTCCCACAGGATGTCGGCTGTGCCCCGCGGCTGTGCCGGCCGTGAAATGTGAAATGTGCTCAGGAGACACCGGGGAGCCTTCGCATGAGCCAGAGCCGGGCAGGAAGCTGGGGCTGCTGCTGTGAAATCCCTGGAAAGAGAAGGGAGAAGGGGCCAGCCCCTGTGGCTCCCTGCGCTGGGCACGGGGCCGGTGCGTGGCACACAAAGGGACCCTGCAGCAGAGCGGATCACAGGAGATCACAGGAGCCCCTCCTGTGCGGCAAAAAGAGAGTTTGTTATCCAAGGAGGGGAAGGGATGGGAAACCATTGTAGCTTGGAGAATTTTAAAAGGCTGGAGAGAAAACATGAGAGATCACGGTGTAGAGCACCTCGTGCAGCATGTCATGTGGCACCAGAGAAACAGAGACAGGCCTTTGGGAAACTCTCCTTAATCCTAAGAGTGAGGAAATGCATCTGCACTTCTCCCTGACAAGGGTCAGATCCTAAATTAGTCTTTGAATCTTTGTACTTTTGTACTTCTTTGTACTTTTGTACTTCTTTATGCTGCCTTGATGTCACCTGAGAAAACAGTCCAGACTGATAGCGTGGCTTAGCTGGATGTTTGCATCTCATCTGCCCTTCCATCTGCTCATAGGTCAATGTATTTCTGATGTTACTTTAAAATTATAGCAATGGTTTCTGGGCCATGTTAACTTCATTATTAGCAGTGTCGAGCAGAATATCAAAGCAAAATTGGAGGAAAAAAGAGAATTTGAAGTCAGGGCCTGACTGTGTTATTTTTAGCACTTTTTGGAGTGACTGTTCTTAACTGCCAGGAGCTGACAAGCAGGAGAAACACAGTGTGAATCAAGATGTTCACTTGTCATCTGTTCACATGTTTAATTTGTGAATTTGACATGCAAATGGTTCCTGTGCCACTGGTGTTGATGTGGCTGAGTGATGTACCAGCCGTGCCGGTGCCTCAGAGCAGCTCTCTGGGGCCTGGGGGCTCACAGAAACGGGGGGTTCTGGCCATGGCCTGGAGGCCCTGTGGGGCTGGCCATGAGGCATCCTCGTTGGGTTACCAAGGCAGGACATCCTAACGAGTGTTAGTTCTCTGTTGTGAGTGTGCCTCCTTATAATTTCTATAACAAAAATAGAGAAAGAAATCCCAAGAGGAGTTTCCAAAAGTAGGCAGTATTTTTATGTATGCTGAAAGTGGTAAAATAGTCAAAAACCTCCCAAAGAGAATGAATACTTCTCACTCTCCAGCAGGCTTCAAGATGTTCAGCAGGAAAGAAAACGTTCACTTGAACGAGATCCTTATTTTGAGGTTTCCCCCCACAATGTGGTGCCCACCTAGCCCAGGCATGGACATCTAAAGGCCTCCAGGCCCCCGCTGGCCAGCGTTCCATGTGCACACAGAGCCTGGCAGTGACTGCCACAGGACAGAGAGAAAACTCGTCACACAGAACAGAGGGACAGGCATTAAAAATCAGCAACTGTACCTGGAAAGGAAACTGAATAAATTTGTCAAATGGTAGAGATACAGAAGGAGGAGGAGAGTAACTGGAAGAAAGAATGCATGGGGACAGATTATTGCAAGAGAATGAAGGAAGCTACAAGTGAAAAGTGAGGTGAACTCTGAGATAAATGGGGTGAATTTAACAAGGAAAACAGCCATACCACACTGAGTCTGGAAATCAAAATGTCAAGACATTGTGTTAAGGGTTTAATAGTTCTGTGATGTGCTTTGTGGCATGTACGGAGCTACAGCAATTTCAAATAGTCAAAAAGACAATAGAAATGTTTCCACTTGCCAGTTTTTCCTAAGGCTGTCTGGTTTTTAACACTTTCTTGTCTATGGCATTTTCCCATCTGGCCAAAAGACTTCCCAGTATAATGTGTGTGAGGGCTGAACAGTGGGTACAGGTGGGCTCTAACAAGATCTGTACAAGAGTTCTCAGCAGCTGTTAACATTCGGGCTGACACGGCCCAGCAGCAAAGCTGCAGCATGGCAGAAGGGCACCATATCCTTTATCCACGTCCTGGTGTCCCTGTGGCTCCAGTGGATGGGAAGAAGGGAGCGAGGTTCCTGAGCTGCAAAATGTTCAGGATGACTCGCAGCAGGGGTTTACTCTCCTACCTACATACGCAGTGCTCTCTGTGCAGTTTTATGGGACACTTTTGTTTGTTTCTGGCTGATAGCCTGGGTTGAGCGCATGGCTTGTGCAGCAGCCCCATGAGGAGGGCCCAGCACGTGCCCTTGGGGCTCCTTCCCAGCTCTGCTGGGGGACAGAAATCACCACTGCCTGTGGCCTGGCACTCAGCAGATTCTTTTCATTGGTTTTGGCTTTTTATCTGAAAGAGAAAGAAACAGCTCCCACATTTGTGTGGGGTAGCAGGGAAAAGGTTCCATTGCCTCAGCCCCTTCTGATAGGGATGTTATTCCAAAAGCCTCAGCAGCTGATCTGGCGAAGGAACAGGAAAACGTGTTGTATTCCAGAGTACAGCTGGGCTCCAATTCTACCGCATTTTTTAAAGCACTACTTTAACATTTTCTTCTGTGATTCAAGTTAGCATTAAAACTCTGACAACAGCTGCTGCTTAATGTAGAAGTGGCAAATAGATTTTAAAATCCAAGACATTTTCCTTCCCAAATCACTTGCATTCTTCCTACAGCACCTAAAATGATCATAAGGGTTGCTGCTGGCCCACAGAGATAATGAATTGGATTTTAAACTGTGTTTGCTACAGCTTATGACCCCTAAATTAGAGGATATCTGAAATGTAGAAAATGGGCACAGAAACAGTTCGCTATTTGCATTCCCTTGTCTGATGATGTGTAAGGGATTGATTTTAAAAAAAATATTTTCTAAGATCAATATATGAAGGCATGGGCATATACTGATTTATTATTATTGTTGTAAACAGGCAGTAAAAAAAAAATCCACTTCTTGGGAAGTAATATGTTAGTAAAACTAACTGTTGCAAAGTAAGCAAAATATTTCTTTAAAAATATCAGATGGTCTTGATTTTGTGAAGGGCTAACGCTTCAGTGCAGTGTCAGCCTTGCAGTGTTTTATTACTTTTGTATCCCAGTAATTCAGAGGCTTCAGATGAGATCAAGATCCCTGTGTGCTGTTCCCTGCATAAGCTTAAGAATCAAGATCATCAGAAGGGTACCTTAATAAAAACTTGTCATTTAAATTGTACCTAAGGTGATCAATAAAATCAGGCTGTGGCAGTCCTGATCAGTGTTCATCTACTCGTAGCTGTTCTCCTAATTAGTGCACATGGGCCACTTCTCCTTGTATTTAGTTCCTGTAGCACAGAGCAGGGGCTTTCCAGAGCAGTGGGATGGTCAGGATCCCTCACTGGGAACCCCCAGGGTGGGTCTGTGGGTTGCTGTGGGGTGGCACCTCCGCAGACGTGTGGCTTTGGGGCTGTGTTCTGTGGCAGACACCACGTCAGTGTTGCAGAGCAGAGTCCATCTGAGGTGCAGAACCCTTCATCTTGAATAAAGTGTTGCTGTGGGGTGCCTGTAGCCTGTATCCTCACCCGTGGGAATGAGGATTTCAATCCCAGACATGGACTATATGTTTATCAGTAGCTAAGTGGCTAAAGAGCCAAAAAAATTCTTTTTTTTTAATACTTGATTTCCTTCTTATCAGAGTCAAAGTGTACGACTACTGCAACTTCCTCATGTGAAAACCAGAGATCTGACTGTGCTGTCAGGGGATGGGAGGATTAATGACTCATGCTAATTGTATGCTTGGAATATGCTGTTTGGGAGACTGTAAATATCTATGATCAACTTGAATGATCTGAAGTTAATGCCCTGGCTGGGCGTTTCAATTCTCCGCAGAACTGAAAGTACCAAAGGCTTTTGTGGGACCCGTCTGAAGACACAGTTCCTCCCTCTTCTTCTCCCAGGCCATACAGCACTAAGTGACAATTAAAAATCTCTGCTAATGCAAGAATTTGAAAGCCATACAAGCTGTCAGCTCAGTCGGACAGAGTGGGAGCTGTGTGGTTCTCCTCAGAGACCTTGGCACTGGTGGCCATCGCCTGCCAGCCCTCAGTCCTTTCATTAGTTCTGCTTGTCTAAGGAGATTTTCCTTTGGCTATTGTGGCTGCTGGTGGTTTCAGCCATCCTCTGGCCGGCTGTGGAGCGTGCTCCTGTCCCCTCCTGCCTGGAACACAGCAGAGCCACAGCCATGGGCTTGGCCTGGCTGGAGAGCCTCCCCATCTGCCTAGGATAGTGCCTTCCCCTCAGAGACACTGCCTGCCGAGGGCTCGGCCACTTCCCAAACTTCCACCCTGTCCTAACTTCAAACTGGGGCTTTCCTGCCCTTTCCAACCCTGCCCTGCCCTCTGCCCCGAGTTTGGTTTCCAACCATGCAGCCCTGCTTGTTGTCAGCGTTCCATGGAGTAAAGCAGAAAAAGCTGACAACCTGGCATTTTTTCCTGCTACTCTGTAATTTAAAGCTAAATATGGATCTGGGTCTGCCTTGGCTTGTTTTGGAATTGCCTCTTAGTTATTTTGGCACCGTTTCCCACCAGTGTAGTAGGCTGCCATGTGTATAGACTGTTAGCTGTCATGGATGTGACTCACTGTTCACTTCAAACGCTACCTGGATTACAATCAATCAATGAAACATAACCTGAATTCCGTATGGCCCTTCTGGCAGAGCCTTCCTGAAGCTGCCCCAGGACCTAACTCTCAGCTAGCACTCCCCGATCCCTTGGAATTAACACAAGGTGGCACTCTCAGGTATTATCACTTTCAGATTCACTTTACTTGGCTCTTAGAATTCCTACTTCACCTGACAGACTTTGTTTCCTCAATGATTCCAGAACTTTTCTGCTTCAGTAAGATGCCCTTTAGGTAAAATGAGTAAGAAAATGTAACCAAAATGCTACTGAGGGCTGCAAAAGTCAAGCCAAACCCCAGGCCCAGGAGCGTGTGGAATTCAGGCTCTGCTCAGAGTATCAATTCCTCCTTTTTTGGAGAGTCCAACACCCCCCTGCTTTTGCTGGTTTGTTAGCACAGTGTATGTGTTAGTAACTTGTTGCTTAGATGTTTGTGTGAGTTTGAGTCAGATGTCATCTCTAAATATGTGGATAGTGCTACAACATAAGTGGAAAAGTTCATCCTCTGCACATGCCTTGGGTGGTGGGTAAACTGAGCATTTTGAAGATGTATCACTGGTTGTACAGTATGAAAACTTTTCACCCAGTTAGTGATTTCTGGGAGTTTGGATGGGTCATTTTCCCTTATTTTTCAGCTCAGATGAAGGCAGCCAGATTCCAGAAGATGAGAACATTTTCAGTGAAAAGTTACTGACAGTTTAATAGAGAGAATAAATTTGTAGTTGCAACACTCACAATAGCAAAACTGGGTGTGTTTTTTATTCTGATAATAGAAGCAGCATTGTCAAAAATATCGACGTGGGAAAGCTCTTGTGAGTGCTATCAATAGGGAATTTTCTGAGGAAAAATTATAGGCTTTGGCTGGTGCCTAGAGTGGATAAATTCCCTTTTCACTGGACACCATTGCTCAATGCAGCTTCAATATTTACAGTTCAACACCTACAAGAATCTCAGGATTTTTCTTAGGGACAAAGTGGTCCCCATTCAGGCATTCACAGAGCAGTGCTCACAGCGGTCAAACTGAGTTTCCAAGTGCATTTAATTTTGTTCCTTGCTTGGAGTGTAGAGAGAAGTGGCCTTGGTAAGCCCCGTAACTGCTCATGGAGCACTTGCTCTTTGCCCCTTCCTACTCTGCTTTAGGAATTAACCTGCACAGGCCCTGTTATTCCCAGAGTTCAATGCTGGTGGATTAAACATAACAAGTATCACTGGGGCACAGTGAAGGGCCTGTCTGTGGTTGATCTTTGCTACATCACAGCTCACACTGCAAATTCAGTCATGTCAGGTGACTTTGCAATGATACAGGGAGGAAGATATGTCTCATTGTAATTTCAACTTTATCAGCTTTCTGTGCTTCAGAGCATATCAATGCTGTTCTTTGGACACGTGTATTACTTAAATGTTTCCCAATGAGTTTTCCTCAGGCACAGCATCTCTCAGTTCCATAAGATGCTCCAGCATTTACACAGTACATTTCCTTCCTGTCGCAACATCCTGGAGCTATTTCTTCAGAGACAGATTGTTTGAGTTTCTGCAAGTCAAAGAATGTTCAGTACTGCAGAAGAATCACTGAAGCTGCCATCACACGGTACTTCTGGCTGCACACACTGCATTCTGTTCATTTCTTTCACCTTCCAAAACCTGTTTGGAAAGCGCCCTTGGAGTGCTTTAAAAATGTTAACACGTTGTCAGTCAGTATGTTGTCAGAGCTGTTCATTTGTCCTTTCTTGCTTTCTTGGAGCTTAGAAACGATTACAGAATGGAGCTGTTCCAGAAGCTTGTAAATACTGACAGGTTTTTCAGTGCTCCCAGTTCCCAATAGGTTTGGCCAAACTCAACAGTAGTGAGCAAACACACAGGTAGTCCATGTACCCAACTTTGTGCCTGTTTTTGTATCTAATTCCGTGCTAGAACAGATGCCACACGTTGTTTGGAGTGCAGCTCTGTGGGCCAGGTACAGAAGTTCTGTGGAGAAAAGGAGCGCTCCCTCTGAGCCCTCAGATACTCACAGAGGTGCCACATCTGCCCTGGGCTGGCCACGCTGCCTGCAGAGCTGCTGCCTGGCTTTCCTTGTTCCTTCTCCACGTGCTGTGAAATCACCATCCTTACCAGCTGATGGCCACTGTAGAAATAACCTCTTTCTTTAAACAACCCTTTTACAATTGCAGGTCATATGTTTTCTGGGAGAATCCAAGCAATGTTTTTGCCACAGTCGAAAAGTGCTGTGGAAGAAGCTCTGAAAGAGTGCATAGAATGGATCTCTCTGACATTAGGAGCGTTCTCCCACTCTCATGATATCAAACGTGGTATTTGAGTGGCTGTTCAAGAACAAAAGTGGCCTTCAATAGGGCACCAAGCAAAGCAGAACTGTAGTTTGTCGTGCACCATCCACACTTTCCATGGCTCTCGTCTGGGAGGGCAGGGCTGGGCTCACGAGCTGGGCACATGATAAGGGACAGGGAGCGCTTTATTTGCTGTTTATGTCTCTGGCAGCTCCCACAGGAGAATGAGCAGCTCAGCTGGCCTTGCCTTGCCCAAGGGTGACTCCAGAGCTCCCTCCTGTGCACAGCAGCGATGGCATTTCAGGGGCTGCACAGCAAGGTGTCCATGTAGAGGTAGTCCAGCCCTTCCCTCTGCTAAATGCAGAGTCACAGCTAGGCCAGGAGAGCTCCATTCTGCACAGCCCAAATGTTCTGTAACTCTTCAAATTATTTCCTGTGCCAAAATAACTGGGACGTACATATCTGAGCATTAAAAATAGGAGTTCTGTTACCCTGTTTGTCTTTTTCCACACAAAGTGGAAGCTTGAATACACAGCTTCCCTGAATACATGTGTGCAGTTTTTTAGAGAAACATCAAGGAATTATTATATTTTTTCTGAATTTTAAACTCAACAGCCAATGTTGAGTTTGAACTCAACCAAAACAGCAGAAAATACTAAAAAGGATGTGAAAGGACAGTGCAAACCGTCTCAGGCTCCTTCAAGGCCTACTCGTGTGCAGTGGCTCTGTGCTACAAACATTCCGTATGTTCCAGCCTCAGTTGTCAGAGCTCCGTGCTGCCTGTGCTCTGGAGACAGGGGAGCAGATGGTGCTGGAGCTGTGCCACAGACAAGGTTTGCACATGCGAGTTTCTAAACACAGACAAATCGGCTGAAAAGGGGAGCTCATGTTACCTGTGGCTGCTTGGTGCAACTCTGCAAGAACCCCTTCAGGTGTTTGCAGAAAATGCGGCTTTTACTCCCACTCTGAGAGTCCAGAAAAACTTCCAGACACCTGTGAAACCCCACAATAACCAGGAGTTTGGTATGAAATGAAATGATGCCTAAATCCTAAACCCATTCACTGTTGCAAGTCCATCAAATGGCCGTTGAGGATTCTGCAGAGTGAAAGCTGGTAGGAACAACTCTGAAAGGAAGTTTGCTTCCACCCTCCAACAGAGTTTTCTCTCAAGTGAAAAGCGTGAGTTATAAATTTTTACATTTCATCTTCTTGCATGACAGATCAGGTTTTTAAAGAATCTTTGGTGAAGGATCCTAAGAATAAATTAAGCAAATAAATTTAGCAAATGCATGTGCACTTCCCGGGGAGGTCCATCCCCAGTGTCCTCAGCCCTAACATGAAATGCCAGTGTGACCAGCTGGCAGTGCCCATTGCTCCCCACATCCAAAAGGCCAGGTTTCATAGGAAAAAAGCTTATGACTTTGAACACCTACAGTTTATGAATGATAATAGATATTGAATACTACATGGTCTGACACCAGGCCTTCTCTGTGATGGTGTGAAACCTCAGCAGCTTGAGCTAAAATTGGTGGTGGTGGTCCTGGAGCTCACTTTTATTTATAGAAAAAAGATCAAATTCATAACTGATTAAAACATAGCTAAAAGCAAAGTTTGTGCAACATTGACCAGAATAAAAATGAAAGCCCAGTATCTGTCAATTTGCAGTGTTTACACAGTGTTAATCATCTCCAGCAGCCAGCAAGAAGTTTTATTTTAAAATCTTTTGTGTGTTTTTATTTAAAACCTAAATGTGGATGCAATATGTAATGTTCAAAACTTATTCCAAAACATCTGTAGCCCACAAAAGAAAAAAATAGCTCAGTCCTTTTTAAAGATGAGCTCAGCTTTGCAAATTGGCCATTGGAAAGGAGTGGGTGCCTTCCTGGGCCACCCTCAGCAGGTGACCCAGCCACGATGGCTGGGCTCTGCAGCTCCAGCAGTCTCTGCTCTGGGAGCACCAAACGGGGCATTTAAACTGTTCAATCTCATGTGAACCCTGAGCAACCAAATCACCAGATCATTCACATACAGGGTGATTTGGATACCTTTGGGGAAGGTTTGCACATTTTCTTCAAACATGCAGATTAAATATTCTTTCTTTGTGTCACTTCTAAAGATAAACTAAAGCAGTCTGCAGTTCAGAATTGACTGCAACCTGTATCTTTTGTTCCTGGAAAAGACCTTAGGGCGAGCCCCAGTAACCCAGATCTGAGCACAGCCACTGCCCAGAGCCTCGGTGCTGAGTAACCCGACTGTAATTAATGGCAGAAAATCCCCAGGGTGTGGATTCCCAGCAAGCATGAAGGGATTACAGTCCAGCCCTTGGTGATGGAATGATCGTGTCAGAGTGCACAGCCTTTAAACCAATATGGTGCCTAGCAGCAAATCTGTGCGTACAGGTACTAGTTTTGCATTTTTGTTTTGTCTCTGTGCAAAAGTTAACAGGAGCATCCCCATTCTCAGCCCTTCTTTAGCAGTGAACTGTTCAGTGTTAAATGAAATCGGTGAATATGAGTATTTTGTACATACAAAGTAAGAAATTCAGGATATTAAAATCAGGAAGTAGCTGGGATTTTATAAGTTGCCTGAGAATTCAGCTTAAAGCTGAATGTGAAGAGTAATACTCATAGAAAGTCAGTACAACCGACAATATATCAGGAGTTTAGTCTAGGTGGAGGTGAAAATGAAAAAACACACTTGTGTGTTACTTTTGCCAGCACAAAACTCTGCCTCGGCAGGGCTTTGTTCCCCTTCCTTTCCCTGCTTGCTGCTCGCTGTCTCCTGGGTGCTTTGGCTGTTAACACAAGCAATATTTACCCAAATGTCACGCCTAATTGCACGTGCTAATGCTCTGTGCATGAGAGATGAGGAGTACAAAGGAGCTTCCTTTCACCTCTTCCGACAGCACAGAACAGCTGAAGATGCAACCTACATTTTACAGGGTGGAACTAAGATTAAAGGACAATTTTTCATGTAGGTAAATACGCTTATCCAGTTTTATTCTGTTGACAGCAGCATTTTTAGACTGGGACATGCCTGATTGTACTGGAGTGTGGTTTAGAACATCCCAATATTCACTCCAGAAACAAGCTTTCAGATATCAAAACGCTGAAGAGTATTTTTCATGGGAAGGTAGGAACCTGGAGGCTCTGCTTGACAACGCTGTGCACATCCTTATGCTTAGCCTCACTTGTTTAAAGCAACAGGATCAAATCCTGGGTCTGATAAGCTCAAGAGGCATCTTCTGCCAAAAACTCCAACAATTCAAATCCAAGAATGTCACTGTGGTCTAGTTTTGAAAATGCCTGATCACCTATTGCTCATAACAGCGTCACATTCTCTCTGCAGCCTTGTCTGAATGAAAACAGGTCTGGGAGGGCTGGGAGCACCCCGGGGTGTTTGCCTGTCAGGCAAACCAGCCGAGCATTGTGCTGAGAATTCTGTTCCAGTTGTTGCTGCTGGTTCTGGTACTGAAGAGTATGACTTTTCCTTGGAGAGGAAGCAGTGTCGGAGGTTTAATTTCCAAGTGTAAGCAGAGCCCGCAGTAACTCATGCGGCAGACACTGGATGGAGCCCTGCTCTCTGAGGATCCCCGCTCCAGCTGTATCCGATGTGCAGCGTGGAGCAGAGAGGAAAAGCCGCCTTAATGAATCCTTCAGGCGTTTTCTCAAGAAAATGTTGGATCTAAAAATAGAGTGTGGAACAGCAGCTGTGGCTCCCATCCCGGGCAGACACTGTGCCCAGCCCAGGCAGGACAGGGCCTTCCTCTGGGGCCGGCTGGGAGAGACGACGAGTCTGGGAGTGGGGAAGTGCCTGAAATGAAAGGGAGCGATAAAAATAAGTCTCTTCCAAAAACCAGTCAATCTGGGCTTGATTGCACTGGAGAGGGGAGTTCCTCTGGAGCTGGCTGCAAAGGGAAGGGGACTGGAGCCAGCAGCTGAAGCCCCTAGGCACAATGACAACATGTTTTGGAAAGTTCTGGATCATGTCTTTTGTTTCTTTATTATTCTGTGGTTAAGTGTATGCCTCTGCTGGAAACGCAGTTTAGCTTCATCAACCACACTTGTTTATTTATAGATTTATTTTTTTTAATCAAAATTATAGACCAGCTTTGCCAGTGCTTATTACACCGAAATAAAGTCAGGACAAAGCCCTTTGAAGCTACAAACATTTTCAGGCCTTTCATTAGTATATCGAGGGTTTAATTCTTAGAAAGGAAAAATAAGCACTGGAAACATAAAGGTAAAGTTTCCTGGTTGGCTTTGTTTGGTTTTTATATATATATATATATATATATATATATAAGTAAAAGGCATTTTTGAGATTCTTAGTTTCCCTTTTCTCTTGTCCTGCTTCCCCAGGCAGGCAGTGGTGGCATCTGTCTCTGGTAAGAGGGACCCCAGGGCAGTCAGTGCCAGGGCTTTGGCCAGGCCTCGCCTGCCACAGCTGCAGGAGCTGAACTGCCCCAGCTGGGTGCTTCTTTTTCCTTGGCTTCAGATTTGGGAGATTGTTTTAAAGGGGCCCTGATATTTTAAAAGTAGTCTGATGTGGTTCATGCTTGTTTTGGTGGTAGACTGGCTGACAGCTTTCTGCTTGTGGTGTTCTCATCAGATTCCAGCACTTTCACTTGAGTCAGAGGCTGAATGTGTAACCTCTTGGTGATATTAATCCCCTTCTATTATCACTGAAACACTGCCAGCCCGTTTTATGGACTAGCATCCCTTTATTCCCAGGAGATGCCTTCAGATTTTCCTTTAAATTATGTTACAAATTTGAGTTGCACACACATAACGGAATAATCTGGGCTGGGTCCTGTTCTACATCCAGAGGGGAATGCCTGTACTTGAAGAAAGAGAGTCTCAGCTTCACTAGTACCATTCTCTTTCCAAGCACTGAACTTCCTGGAATGGCTGGAAGAAGCAGTTCCAGGCAGAAGCGTGTCAGCCACACCAGGGCTGAGGAGGCAGGGAGCAAATGTAGATCTGCAGGACAGCGCCAGCTCTGCCTCCCAGAGGAGGATCTGGAAGGATTCCCTCACAGACAGGACTTAACAGAAAGCTCACACATTCACTTTGTCCTCTCCAAGTGCTGCAGAGTGTTTGGTGACGGTGGCATGGAAAGGAAAGGGCACAAAAGCTGTTACAGATTTCTGATCACTGGAAACCATTACTTGTGTCATTCCTCAAATTCCTGCTCCCTACATGGGACCCGCCAGGAGGCAGCTCAGCTGTTCATCTCCCACCTCAGTGACACAGTCAGATATCTCTGGCAAACTCAGGATATCTCTTTAAAATGATTTTATTAGCCTAAGTATCTGCAAATAATTAGTTGTAAAAGCTATTACCAGCAATTCCATATGCAGGGCTGCAGTCTGAGTTTGGAAAACATATGGACATCCCAAACTCTAATGAGCAGGCACTGTCTTTAGAGGAGAAAGAAAAGCTGTTTTCCTTTATTCTGCAATCATGAAGTGAATGTTAATCAGAACAGTTACCATTTCAGCTAGTATCCATTGGGATTCAGGGAAACACAAAATAGCAGCATGTCAGTCTATTCCCAGCTGGGAATACAGTCCAACACACCACCTGGCAGCTTGCTCCTCTGGGTAGAAGATCTAGGAAAATAGGAAGTATTAGTTGTCAGATTTCCTCTCCTTGCTTTAGCACATTTCCTCTGGATCTCTGGGCTGCAGTGCTTGTTGGGACACTTGTCCTCAGTGGGCTCTGCACAGGGATCTCTGTGACAGGCTGGAAGCAGAGCCCAGGCTGCACAGGGTAGCTGTGACCTGCAGTGTCACCTCCCTGCAGAGCAGCTTGGTTTTCCTGATTTTTAATGGATAACTGCAGCAAAACCAACCCCCCATGGGACAGCAGGGTGGGAGAGTGTCACGGGGTGGGAGTCATCTCTGAGCCCCTGGGAGGCAGCAAGGAAGGGAGGGGATCTGCCCTCTGACAGCCCCCAGACTCTGTTCAGCTCTTTGATCAGGCCCCAGCTGCAGTACCAGCTCATACTCTTTTTCTGTTCTTCTACTTCTTTCTTCTATTTTTAATCATCAGGCTGACCAAGCTTCCTTCTCTGGGAGGCACAGGAACCAGGGCTTCCTCTGTGCATTTGCTGCCTTGGTTTTTAATTCCAGAAAGTCAGGTTGCTGGGGAAATCCAGGGTGAGGTTTATCATTCACTGACCCTCGGTGCGTTTGTCTGTACATTCAAATTCCGTCAGGACCTGCACAACCACTGTTTTAATTGCTCTGTGGCACATTCTATCCTCAGGGTCTGTCCCTCCTCTGAACTGAGATCACCTTAGTCCCATCCCAAGTCTGATACTCTCCACAGACTTCAGTGCTGCCACAGGCCACTAATTACAGCGTTAGTTCTGTTCTTGTTTCAAGTGAAGCACTGTCATTTTGTCTTTCATGGCAAAACCAAGCCTGTTTCACCTCACAAGTTTTCTGAAAGCAACTCTTCCTGTTAAGTGAATTGTGTGTTTTCTTCCATCTCTCTTCTATGCTCAGGAATGTCAAATTCAGTTCACACTTATTAGTGAGTACTTACCTGTAAACTGTACTGCCAGTACTTAACACTCTCTCTCTCTCAGTTCTCATTTGAGGAATAAATACACTGGATGCAGACCGTAAATATTTTTGGTTCAATAAATGTCACTGTTGTTAAAGTAAACTGATACTACCAAAGGAATTCTGTTGTGTGGTTCCTGTGCAGGATGAACAACCACTCTGATGCTTTGCATCCAGAGGGATGACTGGCCTCATTCAGGGAACACTAGAGGCAACTGAAGGGTATTTTCAAGCCACAGAGCAGAGACAGAAGCTTGTGAGGTGCTGTCCTACCTTTGGAGAGGAGCCCAGCACAATACTGAAAATGTCTGGGTTTTTTTTCTGGGGACCATCCAATTGCTACAGCAGTTACTACGTGAATAAGAGTAAGTAACATTTTTCAAGGTTAGCAGGAAAATAAAGAGCTAAATAAACCCATCAGTGAATTTAGAATGAATGCAAGGTGAGAACAAAAATGCAGAATGAGCAAAGATCTAAATCTTCCATCTGGACATTCACAACCCAGAAGGGATGGTGGCTCTGTCAGAGGAAGTTTGGTGTAAAACAGCTTGGCTCTGGGCAATCCAGTCAGCTTCAGCACGGTGCAATTGCTGATCAAATCCACGTCTTCCAGTGAAACCATCTGCAATGTGATTCGTCTTGCCTGACCAGAATGTAATGAGAACACACTCGGTGTGGCAGCACATGAGTTTCTGTGCTGTTGTTGACAGCTTCAATGGTTGTTTTCATAAAATTGGAAAATAATCATAATGCTGCCCACATAGAAAGTGGAAATATTCTGAGAAAGTTGAATTGTCTCTGAGATCTCTATGTCGAAGGGATGGAGGCAATGCAACACTGAATTACCAAAGGATTCCAGCCATGGAACAGCAGAATCCAGGGCATGGGAGGAGGGAAAGACACAGAATTTACAGGCACTGCCTGGTTGCATTTGGAGAGAATATCTTGCAAACCTGTCAAATGCGGCCATTCCTTCAACATCTGCAGATGCAAGTAAACGTCTGAAGACAAGTTTTGGTTCTGAATGGAACAGCTGCACTGTTATTAGAAGAGTCATAAAACCTACAAAAGACCTCATGAATTTCTAAAGCCTCTGAAATGAAGAGTGTGCAGAATAACATCTGCTCATCTTTCCTGAGGTCTATTGTTGCATCTGCCCTGACAAAGAATCCCAGAGAATGCACATTGTTTGTATGTTTTCTAAACACTTTAGGAGACATCATTTCTAACAGCTCATTTGAATCTCCAGGAATATCCTTTGACACGAATTCCCTCTACAATCAAACAGGAATTAAGAGGAAAATCTGTTCTTGTTTTACTATTTGAAAAAGAAATCTGCTGAAAATCAAACAAGTGCAGTTGCCGGAGGCAATGATGGCAATGGTCAGGCACTGAACAATTGCTCCCTCTCTGTGATTTTGCTTTGGTCACACAAAGCTTTTGCTCCCACTAGCGACTAGGGGGAGGGAGAATACATGGAATTTTTAATGCCTGTAAAAACCTTACAGTACTGAAATAATTGAATGATGGGAACAGGAGTGTTAGTGACGACGTTACAGGGAAATCTACCACCTCCTTTTTTCCCCTCTCTTCAAAATATTTCAAACAATAACAGATGCAAGAGTGGTAAATCAGAGAAAGTAAAATGAATCCCCTGTTATTGATTTAGCTTCTGAACAAGCTTTAGTTCTTCATCCTTCTGAGTGTTATCCAGGTCGAGGGGTTATTTTGTAAGATGGAGGAATTTCTGTGGAGAGGCTTGGAAAAGGCAGAGCTGTAGGATATGCTCTATAGAATCACTGAGCTGTTTGGGGATTGTGCAGGAAAACCAGAAATACCCCTGCTGCTAGAAAAGCCATTGTCCTTCTTCACCCCATCACCACGGTCAATGAGCAAACAAGGTTTCATTTAGTGTTGGACCAATGTCATCCTGAGATTTGACATGTTTGGAAGAGGCAACGTGAAGAAAACTTGGAACATTTGAATTTTTCTAACTGGATAATTCTGGCTTCCTTCTCTATGACCTTCTGAGTGTCTTGGGTAATCTCAATAAGGTACAGGGAGTTCCTCCTTGACTGACATTTTCTAATTGTTTTGTGACCTCTTCTTCTCTCTCTCTCTGTGTCTTCTTCACACTAAAGGCAGAGCTTATTAAAATAAATTCAAAAATTTTAGTAATTAATATTGATTACTGTAGTTAGTGGTGCTGAAAATGCAGTTTATTGGCTGTGCTGCCTCACAGATCCTCCTGCAGAAGCTGAAATTGTAGACCAGAGTCCTGGGATGCCTCCAGAATCTGCACCTCCAGTCTACTCCAGATAGGTCCAGATGACAGGTCCAGTCTCTTGGACTGGAGTGGAATAGGATAACATTTCAAAATAGACAAATGGAGTGATAATTTTAATCCAGACTGATAATACTATTTCAATGTTATTTTTAATGTACATAAATATTATTTCAATATAATCTCTAAATTAGGCAACAGGCCTCTTTATTACTTTGAATAATTGGTAATTGAAAAATCTTTCCCATCTGTTTATAATAAAAAGCATCTGCTCAACATCTGCTAGAGAAGAAAAGTCTTTGGTGGGAGAGAATCTGTGGCTTGGTAAAAAACATGGTCTCTGTTCAGAGGGCAGAAATCATCGTGTGCACCTGCATTATCTGCCTACTCCGATTTTAAATTCACTCACTCCAGAGATGGTGTCCTGGGAGGAGGAAGGGCTGCCAGCTCTGCCTCAGCCTCATCTCCACACCCCCCTCTCCAGCCATTGTCTAGCTCTGTCTGGATTTAATTTATTATTATTGCATCAGTAATGAGAATCACACATTCATCTGAAAATCACAACACATTTTATTTTTTATCTAGGAAAGTCAATTTGCATTTTATTTAGTCCATTCATACTATGGAATCTTCTATTCCGTCTTCCATTGGCTCACATATGTGAAGAACTTGAGGGACTAAATAAATCCTTATATGTTCTATACCACATTATTCCTGTGATGGCTTTTCCAAGCAGAATTAGGGAGTTTGCATGTCAATCACCTGCAATCCATGATAACATAAGGTCAGCCTCAAGGATCCAGATAGATCTGTACTTGGAAGTGTGTAACTCATCATGCTGGCATGGAATTTCAGTTTCATCTAGAAAGCTCTCTTCAAAATTAATGCAAGCAAAAATTTCATTTTAGCAGGTTAGAAATACCCAAACCCTTGAGATCTGGGCAGTTTCTCAGTCCCCATCACACAGAACTGCTCTGAGTCTGGGTGCTGCATGCAGAGTCCACAGGCATTTGTAAATGTGAAAGTGGCAAACCCCAGTGATGGGTTTTAGCAGCAGCATGGGAACAGTGCTGCAGGCTGGGAGCTGGGCAGTGCCCTCAGGTGTGTGCAGAGATCTGGGATGCCCTGGCATGTGAACAGTGCTCCAGGACAGGAGCTGGGCAGTGCCCTCAGGTGTGTGCAGGGATCTGGGATACCCTGGCATGTGAACAGTGCTCCAGGACAGGAGCTGGGCAGTGCCCTCAGGTGTGTGCAGGGATCTGGGATGCCCGGGCATGTGAACAGTGCTCCAGGACAGGAGCTGGGCAGTGCCCTCAGGTGTGTGCACAGATCTGGGATGCCCGGGCATTGAACAGTGCTCCAGGACAGGAGCTGGGCAGTGCCCTCAGGTGTGTGCAGGGCTGCAGGGATCTGGGATGCCCCGGCACAGGGTTCCGGCCATGGTGGCTGAGCCGCGGGGCGCTGCACAGCTGGGAGGCGGTGGAAGGAGGGAGCAGCTCCTGCTCAGCCCTGCCCGGCTCTCCTGGCCCCCCGGGGCCCCCCTGTGTCCCTGCATCCGGGAGCAGCTGGGCAGAGTCGGCACAAAGAGAGTCCTCAGCCGCGGCTGCCTCCTCCGGGCATCCCTGCTGGCTTTGTTCTGCCCCAGCTGCGGCCAGTCTGACCTGACAGCTGCCATCAGGCGTAAATTGACCTTGGGGACATTAACCTGATCAATTATTCTGTAGTTGTCTTTAATAAATTCTCATTTTGCATTAACACTGAACTACAGCCAAATGAGAAGCACTGTTGTGTGCAGCTCAGGCCATACAAACAGCCCGTGGAGTTTGCCGTGGCCGGTGTCTCTCAGCTCCTCTTTGGTGATGATATGGGCTGAGTTTGATGTGTGGAGGACAGGGGTTGTGGCAGAAAGCTCTCTCTGCAGCCATCCTTCCCTAGTGCACAGTGAGAACTGTGAGCTGGTTTGTGCCCCCAAAGCTTGTTAAATCCTGCCTGCATTTAGGTTTCTCTTCATCCTTCTCCTGTACTCACAACTGCTTTTGTTACAAATCAAAGCAGTGAGGAGACATGTCTGTCTGCACCTTGAGAGGACACACGTGTCTGAACCTCTGCCACTCAGTCACATCCTCCTTTGAGCCACTTGGTGGAAAATACCTTCAGCTCTAAGAATCAGGAGTCCCTTCAGCTGTGACAAAGTTGTGCCTTTAATCAATGTCAGAGCCAAACACACAACGGCTGTGGTGGAGTTAGAGCTTCGGTGGCGCAGAGCACATCAGAAGGTGCCCTGGGGCATCTGAGACAGTGTCTGGCAGGTGGCTATTTCCATGGCAGCAAACCCAGGCCAAGTTCATGGCAGGGACACGGCGGGGACGCTCAGAGCCAGCCATCTACAGCTCCAGGATATCATTTGCAAGCAGTGGAAACAGTGATACATGAAATGCAAGAATGTCCTGTGAATGGTGTTTATAGATGCAACTTCAGATCTTCATTTCATTGGATATATCAAACAGCTCAAATAACACTGGCAAGGAATTATCAAACAATTACAGGATTAATATGCCCTTTCAAAATTTGATTACATGTTTTGTGTCATCTAATCCTGTCACTCAGGGAAATCATAATTATGTTTCCCTGCAGCATAAATGTTAGTGAAATGTGCTGTCCAAGTCAATCAGTGTTATGAAGAAATTAATCTAACCCAGTTCCTGTTGCTAATGAACTTTTCCATTAGCTGCGAGCTCCTGTCTGTGGTCTGTGCTGGTCAGGCAGAGCAGCTTCAGCAGCAGCTTTGCTGCCCCTCTCTCATGTGGTTCTGTCACTGTGTCCCCATGTGAAGAGGGCACGGGGTGCAGGCTTTTGTGGAGAGCTGTGTCCCCTGGCCATGGATCAGAACATGGGCTTCTGGTGTGTTTGGGCTGAGTTAGAATGCAAATACCCCAAAGGGAGACAGGCTGAGCCTGGCACAGTGACAGCAGTGCCTCACAGTGCCACCCTGGATGTGACAGTGCAGTGACACAGGGTTTACCTACACAGCAATTAGAGAGCACAAGTTCACAGGACAGACCAAATAACTTTGGTAAGAATTTTGTTTTCTGTGCTGGTTCCTTTTAAAATCTCCATGATTTGCTGCCCCAGTCTCCTGGAGGTAAGTGACTGGGGAGTGGTGGAGCTGGAGCTGCAAACACAACAGTATTATTGAGAGGCAAATGCTGCAGATTGGAGAGTCCCTCCCCTTTGTGACTAAGTCAGACACAAGTCAGTTACATTATACTGGTCCTCTATGAAAAGCTGTAGGATAAGTTAAAATTTGTATTAGATTTGATAAAATATGATAGAAGATACAATGTAAGGAAAAAGTGAAGTGCTGAGATGTAGCCCCGTATTCCTGCTCATTACCTAGCTCTTCATTCTTTCTGTTGTAGTTCCTTTCACACTGTAGTACCTCTGCTTCTGGAATTACTTATTCAGCCATTCCTCCAACAAAGCACTTGAGTGCAGAGACAGTCAGTTGCTTAGAAGATGCTTATTTAGGTGACAGCTCTGTGTGGCAGTTAAGCATGAAATAAATACTGTGGCATCCTCACCACAGCTGAGTCAGCAAGGAGGGGGTTGGTCTTTATTGCTGTTTCTTTTTAGCATATGATTAGTACTGAGCTTCTTTTCAAGTGCTTTGCCCATGGATGTTTCATGTCGGAGTTTTGGTTTCCAAGATAACATTCCTCCTCACTGAAAGACAACATAGTTTTTCTGACTTGCCTTTTCATCAATTATGCCATGACTTCCCCCTGATAATACAGGGGGAAGATATTCCATTTCCATTTTAATAGCAGAACTCCCTTATGTACAGTGATGAATGGTTGAGATCCTGACCTGACCTGAAGTCTGCTGAAATCAATAAGTACCTTCTCTTGGCTTTTGTTGTGTTTGGATCAGGCTGTGGAGCATGATCCCGTCCACTGAAGTCAGTGGGAATTCTGTCTTTGATTTCACTGAGCACTGGTGAAGACATTTAATGAACAGTGCATTTCATGGTGGCAGGCTGTTTCTCTGGTAAAATGAGCTACTTGTAAAATCCAGGTTTCCTGGGGACATGATGTTATAGGTGGAGAAATGAAAAGTCAGATGGTCAAGGCTTCTAGAAATTCACTGGGCTTTTCCTCCTGTGTTTAGTGTTTCTTTATGACCAACATGACAGCAATTGTTATTCCAGATATTGTTATGATAAAGCCTCATGTGCCGCTCAGCAAACTGAATACCTCATTCCCCTGGGACATTCAATCACCACTGAAGAGTCATTCCAAAATATTTTGTTGGCAATATGGATTTGGAGATTATTGTTAATTTGATGTCAAATACAGTTTTTCCTTTCCCTTTCCCAACCAAAAAGGCTCATTTAAAGTTTAGGTACATGAGTTCTGTGAGCCTGAGGAACACAGAGCAGGTTCTCAAAGCACTGATTGTTCCCCTGTGCACAGGAACCACCCAGACCACAGCTCCACCAAAAATGGGGCTGAATGTCTGTAAGGTCCATTTTGTTTCCTCTCCAATGTGTGGGGAGCCTCCAGTAACTCATGAAGACATGAACTTTCTGTGTCTGTACTACTCTTAATTCCCTGCTCGGTGGTTACCAAACAGTCTGTGTATGGCACTTGGCTTTGCAGCCAGCTCATTTCTGAGTAGCTTTGTGAGGTCACAGACAGCCTGACCTGGGCCAGCTGCTCCCTGAGGTGTCACCCCTCAGGGCTCTGGGAGGCTTCTTTAGGGAAGGCTGTCAATAGTCTATGGCAGCAGGTTCAAACTTTGTGCCTTGTTTATTTATTTAAAGTTAACATGTTTAACTCCCAATTGCAGGGATACAGACATGGGATTTCAAGACTGTTCCCTTGTTCAGGCAGGGTAAATATAATGGCTCCATGTTATCTGGAGCAGTATTTGCATGAGAGATTTGTCATCAGCTGAAGTTAACCTGTGTGTGTCTCAGAGGAAGACAAAGAGCATTTCAATATGTCAGCTGAAGTTAACCTGTGTGTGTCTCAGAGGAAGAAAAAGAGCATTTCAATATGTCAGCTGAAGTTAACCTGTGTGTGTCTCAGAGGAAGAAAAAGAGCATTTCAATATGCCAGCTGGAGAGCACGTGCTGTTTCCTTCACTGCCCCTCTGACCTGACAGTCCCACAGTGTGCATCCGTGTAGCACTCGGGGTGTTCCGAGGAGCAGGAGGGTTGTGTGGCCTCAGGCCTGTTAAGCCATTTAGGCAGCCCTGGTGTGTCAATAATCCCTCCTGAATTAAAACTGGGCAGCAGCTCCTGCTCAGCCTCTTGGGCACTCCTGCCTGCTCCACTGGATTTGCTGTGGGTTAGCAATGGCTTCATTAGGGAGGAATGCTTTTGGGAAGAGAACTCCCTGGCCAAAGCTGGTGGGAGGCTGCTAAGGATCAGTCCCACCCCCCTGTCACAGGCAGCCCCTCTGGATAGTGCTTGGAACAGGAATCACTCGCCACTGGAACAACACACAAAGACATAACCAATGTCTCCAGCTTATCCTGCATGCTGGCCAGAGCTGCCTGCTCCCTTTGGATGCCCAAGCACTCCTTTGTGCAGGCTGGACTGGGAATGTAGCTGGGGATGGCTCCATGCCACTGTCCCTGGGGTTTCAGTGGTGCCTGAGCACTTAGCCAGTCTGCTTTGCACCATCCTGTACCAAAAGAGTTCCAATGCAAAAGCCAAACGGAGAGAGGTGGATGTGTGCCCTGCCGGCCCGAGTCCCTGTGTCACAGCTGTCCTTGCTTTCTGGTTCTGCAGGAACGCAGACAAATATTCCAATATGAGTTTGCTGGCCCCTCCCAGCTCAGCCCAGATGTCAGCCCTGCTCTTGGCTCCCTGCTGCACAGGACAGCCCTCACACCCCACTCTGAAGGGCCCTCATGTGGAACCCATTGGCTTCAGCAGCAGCAAACTCTGAGCCATGTTTTGACATGAGAAAAGTCCTTTTTTTCTTTAGAAGGTTCAAGCAATTCCCAACTGTCTTCAGCTGCTGGTGACAAAAACCCTTTCCCACTCCTCTAGGGGTGTAAGTCCTATCCTGTCTCTCCAAATGAGGAGGCACAGCTGGTCCTGAACTTTCGGAATGGATCTGCATGTTCATTAACTGCCTGGACAGTCAATTGAGTTTAAACATCCATAGCACTGTTCATTTTTGTCTTCAAAGCCTTGGAAATCCATCTTGCTCTGCAATGGTATGGAGAAAACAAATAAAGCAAAAGGATGCACATTTACAGAAAAGTAGAATATGTTGTATCTAAAAATACATTTAACCTCAGCTGAAAAATCAGAATAATACATGCCAAGATCTGCCTAATCACTGAGAATGGAAGGATAAAACATTCTTGATACGTGAAAAGCAAAGCCTTGTCCAGCTTTGGTCCAAGTTGGGAACTGTTCAGCAGTGACCAGCAGGGCACACACTGCTGGGATGGATGGGAAGCAGGCAAGATGCTTCAGATTAACATTCTGGTGCAACCAGAGGGGCTCAGCACGTCTGAGTAATTGACTGCAAATTGGCAGATGGCTGTGGTAAGAGGATTACCATGAATCAAGTTAGATGGCAACTGTAACAAAGCAATAGAAAGCAGAAATAACATTGCTTTTTCCATTCCAATTAAAAACTAAGTGAATACCAGTAGCTTTGAAGCATATTGGATGAGAGCAGCTTTTGATGTCAGCTCAGAGCATCCCCAAAGCTCCTCTTCCCTGTCTCATCTCCTGTCCTGACCTCCCTGGGGCTCTGTCCTTGCAGCCTCCACTTGCACAGAGTGTCTGGAGGTTTTTCCCTGCCGTGTTGGTCTGACAGCACCATGGCTGCTGGAGTGTCACAGGCAGAACTGCCCTTGAGAAGGACCCCAAGATCCCTTGTTCCTTACAGCATCACCAAAAAACCTCATGAATGCAACGTGTCGGGCCTTGAGCCATTCCAGTGTCCCAGCCTGTGAGCCCGTGGCCCTGGGGCACAGGGATTGTTCACTGATGTGTCTTTGCTCTGGCACCTCCTCCCTGCTCCGTTCAGTGCCTGGTCCCATCTCCCTGCTGCTACCGAGAGATGACACAGCCCACTCCAGATAGATCTGAGACAGCCCAAGTTTTAAAGTGCTCATCTCCAGGCTGCCAAGAGAAGGTGGAACAGAAATCATCTCTTCCTGTGCATGTCCCACAGGAAACCCAGCCTTGGGCAGGTCATGCCAGAACCAGCTGCTGCTGGAGGGCTCTGTTCCCATGGGTGCTATCCCCAGCTCCCCTGCCCCAGCACCAGTGGATCCCACTCAGTTCCTGAGGCTCTTTGCATTTTATTGCACTTCCAACTGCAAGAATTTCAGAGGACATAGAGCCGTAGAACCATGGAATATCTTCCCTGTTTGGGAGGCAAAGGATGGTAGTTACAAACGAGACATTCCAAAAGTCAGTGCATGCCTGGTGCTGAGGGAAGGCCCCCAGGAGCCACAGTTCCCTCCCTGCTTCTCTAACCAAAAGAACACCAGTGTGGAAGGAGGCAGACTGGTGAAGAGCAGATGGTTTAAGGTTTGCTCGGCTCCACAGACCCTGAATTTCACATGACAACCCAGGATGGCAAAACACCTGCCAAGGAACAGATCTATTTGGCTCATCAATTACTTGGCTTTTCTGTAGAAATTACTGTTTAGGTCAAATTATTACCCAAGCAAGGCCATGTTATCTGTCAAGGCAGACAAGTTTTCTTACAGCGCATGGTGCAGCAGGGAATCTCTGTGACATTTCTCACCTGCACCGTGCTCACATGTGCAGTGGTGTCCATGTCACAGGGGTGTCTGACAGAATGAAACAGGTGCAGCATGCAGGAGTGCTTCACTCTTGCCCAAGAGAGCTCAGTGATAACAGTCTGCTTTCCTGTCCCCCTTTCCTGGTTATTGTCTCTTTTGGTTTCCAGCCTAGGAATCATTCATACCGAGCTGCTCCCTTTGTGTCTCTGTATTCCAGCAGCAGCACGGGAGGGTGAGCCCACACAAGGTGTCTTCTCTCTGAAACACTCGGGAATTTTCACTCGGCGATTTTGAAAAATTTTGATGTGCTGCACCCCAGATGAATTCAAAGATGAGCTCGTATTGTTCAGAGCAAGCTGACACATTGGAAGAATGTGATGAGCATGAAATCTGTGGCACTGTGCTGATGAGCTCTTTTGGTTCCTTCGTTCTTTCAGCCTCACACTAATTTTAGACCATTTCCAGTAGTAAGGGTTTCCCAAGAGTGTCTGCCTTCCCTTTTCTCCATTCCATTGTTAGTTCCTTTAGCTCTCATTCCATTGCTTTCCCACCAAGCCGGGGGGTATTTCCTGGTGACTGCAGAGGGATTAGGTCTTGGAGCACGACTTTGCCTGGCTGGGGTCCCCAGGCCAAGCCCTGACGGCACCACCCCGCGAGGAGAGCTGGCTCCAGCTGCCAGGCAGGGCTGCCAGCTGCTGAGAGCAGCAGCACTTCGGTGGCAACAAATCATGAGAGGGAGCTGGTAACTGCAGGCTGCTAGGGAAGGGGTTTGCCAGCTGCCCGGGCAGCACTGCCAGAGCCAGATCTATCTCCAGCTACCCATAGTAAGGAAGGCAGCAGAGGAGCGTGTGAGCCAAGCCAAAAGATAATCCTTGCTGTGGCAACACAGCATGTCTGCATGCAGGCCGGGGAGCTGGCCTCTCTGAGGATAGCTGCAAGGAGGTCAATCCCCCAGGGATGTCCCAGTGGCTCCGAACTGCCATAAACCTGGCACTGCTGGCCAGCAGACAGCTCGATTATAGCCTTGAAACTGGACAGGAATGAGGATAAAGGTATCATTATTGAAATAAAATGTATATCGCTATATACAGCTTTATCTGACACTACCATTAATGGAGATCTTTTCAAGAGTTTCGGTGGGCCCAAACCATTCAGTCTTCAGAGGAAGAAAATGCTTGAGATTTTGAAGGACTCTCTATATTCCAACTCTATATTACTGTTCTTGGTTTTCTCCCTGAGCTGTGTTTCCCTTCAACTGGCGTCTCTGATACTTTTTGTTTCTGCTGAAGGAAATAGATCATTTTGCTTTTTGTTAGTTCAGTTTAGGCAGAAGTTGGTAGAAGGACTAAGCAGAAAAAATGCAAGAGGTTTCTGCCATGGAAATGAGGCAGGAAAACTTCCGTGGAAATGGCTCACGGAAGTGCAAGGAAGTGTCACCAGTTCTTCCTCGGCAGTGGATGGCAATTGCTGCAGTGCCACTTTCTGGTGGGACTGAGAAACGGATCCACGGGAAATTAATCTCCACCAAGAGCAGCTGCGGAAACGAGGAGCTGCGACACCGAGCTGTGATTTAACTCGGCTCAGCTCGGGTCGGCTCTGCAGAGAGAAGGGTCACGGTGCGACCTGAGGGTGAGTGACCTCCAGGTCCTTTGGCCAAAGCGACTGGGTGCCCCTAGAGCACTAGTGACCTCGCCACGGTGCCACCCTCCAACCTCTCCAACCTCCCTCTCCAATGTCTCCAACCTCCAAAGGGGAACATGGGTACTCAACCTCTGGGCTGTTGTATCCGTGTCTGAATCTTCCTTGGAATGTTTCCTACACACTTACACACCTGCTGGTGCTTCCTTCTGCCTTACACATCTTCAAAACCTGCCCAGTCCTTTGCCAATGTCCAGAGATCATCAGAGGAACTGACAAAGGGATCATAGTTCCCTTTTTCTAATCTCCACGTGGATATGACCAACCCCTCAATTCTTTCAAAATCCAGCAAGAAGTGAGGAGGCCATAGGTGCAAGAAATGCCACTGAGTTCAGAAGCTTTACAGCACTAATTAGTACTGGAAATTGCAACAACTAAATGACCCTGGTTTATGTGCCAGTGGCTGGGCCGTGGCCCTGCACTTTGCCCAGGGCAGGAGGTGGAGTTCAGCCCGGTGTGCCACGGGCAGAGAGCAGAGCAGGAGCTCAGCCAGGCTGTGCCATGGGCAGAGAGCAGAGCAGGAGCTCAGCCCGGTGTGCCATGGGCAGAGAACAGAGCAGGAGCTCAGCCAGGCTGTGCCATGGGCAGAGAGCAGAGCAGGAGCTCAGCCTGGTGTGCCATGGGCAGAGAGCAGAGCAGGAGCTCAACCCTGTGTGCCATGGGCAGAGAGCAGAGCAGGAGCTCAGCCAGGCTGTGCCATGGGCAGAGGGCAGAGGGCAGGGGCTGTCCCTGCTCCAGCCGTGCTCCTCGCTCTGAACCGGCCGTGCCTGCGCAGCAGCTCCGGGCTGGCCACGGTGGGGCTTTGGGCGTGTGCCACTCTGACAGAGCAAAACCAAACCCTGCATCCACCGCCTGCGTGATTGTGCAGGAGGCTACAGAACCCCGAGGCAGCCTGCGGGCTTCTATCTCACCTCCAGTTACTGCTGAGCTGATGTAGCGTGACAGGAGGGTGGCTGGGGCGGGAAACACCAGTGTGGGACCAGCGCAAGGACTGACACAACACGACTGCCAAAGTCAGAGTTAGCTGAGTAAGCGAGAAAAAAGAGCCACAGGCATGTTCTTGAGCAATAAGGACATGAACTAAGTGCCTGAGGTGTGACTCGTGGGCAGTTCCTGCCCTGCTGTGGCCTTTGCACATCCTTAGAGGGTCCCTGCCCGGCAGGGGCCGTGACCTGCCTGGCACAGAAACCTGAACCTCAACAGCCGGGAGCAGCCAGGGACAGAACTGACACCTTGGAAAGTGCTCCGCCAGCCCTGCTCAGTGCCGATGGCCCGGAGCTGGCTGTGCCTGCACAGCTGTTTAACTCCAAGCACAAGGGGAAATGAAGGCTGCAGCTACTGCTGCAGAAATTCCAGAAATTCCTGCTCCGGGTTGCCTGTGATGCAAATCAGGGTGCGAACCCGGGAGAACCAGTACTAATGCTGATCTCTCTGCGTCCTCCCCAAACGACGGCTTGTTTTTCTTTAAAGAAAATGTGGTTTTATCAGAATTTATCAGAAAAGAGCAGACAATTAGATTCTATCGACACAGCTCCAAGCTTTTAAGTTCTGGGTGATTTCTGCATTACCTGGTGGGAGGGACTGAGCAATCCTGCACCAGCCACGGTCAGGCATTACCTAGTGATTAACTGCAATACTGGGTTTGAACAAGCTGCATTGTTCTAGGCACGGAGTCCAGTCCAGTGGCACTCCCTTAAGGACTGTCTGAATGCATGTTCCCTTCTCTGTTTTCCAAAGGTACTGCTGTTTGAGCCTTTCCCACATTCTGGTAAAATGTCTTTACAGTTACTGCAGTCAGGGACTTGGCATGGCACTTTTAGATCTCCAGGTGTGTTCTTCATGTTCAAGTTCAACACCTACACTCTAGTTTAACCAAGAAAAAACAGGTGGGTTGGTTTTTTTTTTTTCATCTGTCATCTCTTTCTCACTTGCTCTTGGTGAGTGAGCAGAGAAATCATAAGGGGCAGATGCAGCTCTCAGCTCCAGTGAGATTATTTATAGTGTGTGCCAAAGCTACACCCTGGCTGCACACGCCAGGCAGTTGTTACAGGCATGTGCCACTTTTCTGAAGGAGTCTGTAATACAAACTCCTCTTGGAGTTCTAGCACATCGCTGTGCTCATGAATATTCCTGGGGTTAGAAATCAGATGAACAGCTCTGTCTAGTGGCACTTGCAATAACTACATGAGAAGGTCGTTACTTCTAACAGAATTCACCCATGTGTTGAATCAAGTGAGTCTAAAAATAGCTGATTGGCTTGCTTTTCCACATGGCAAATGCTCTGAGTACTTCTGGAGACATGGGATAAACATGTGAGGCCACACTCTGCCATGAGCTTTCTGTTCTTTTGAGAGCTTTACTGCCTTTAGTTTTCACCAAAAGCAGTAAAAATCCCAGAGCCTTTGCCTTTCCTGAAGCTGTGGTTGTGATTTGGAGGGCCCTGTGCTTCCCTGCCCCTGAGGTGTTTGGTGCTGATGTCCCAAATCCATCTCAGCTCACCAGCCTGTTGTATGGCACAGTGGCTTTGGTTTGGGGGTTGGGTGAGTTCCATGATACTGCTCTGTGCAGTTATTAACAAATCCATGCAGCTGGGGAAATGATTCTGCAGCCTGCCAGAACCTGGGCTGGGGGATCCCTCACTTGACCAGTTTTAAGCCTGGACAGATCCTGTTCAGGACCTGGATATGGAGGGTGAAAAAGCTGCAGTTACAAACAGGACATCAGTGTGCCACTCTGTGTCTTAGCTCCCAGGATACGGCCAGATGCTGAGTTACCTTTGGGCTGGTTGTTTTGTACAGTGAATATAAGATCTATGATATTGGTTATTCCTTACAACAACCCTGTAGACCTTGCTACAGTCGGAAGTGTTTGAAAACACTAAAAATTCTAAATCACTTCAAATTTTCTAAAAAGAAAAAAAAGCACAAAAGGGTGGGAGGTTTTTTTCCCCTGAAATATCAAAATTAATCATGAAAAATGTTCTTTAAAAATTTCCTTTTTTCTCATGATTTTGGTACAGCCACATTCATTATGTTATGTATGAAATGAGAACAGCACCACACATAGCAGCTGGTGGCTATTCTGTAACAGCTTTGGGTTTCCTGTCTCCAAGGATGCTCTGAGTGTGCACCCCTGGGTGCTCAGGCTGGCACACAGCTGTGTTCCACATGAGAAAGGGGGCAGCAAGTGCTTGCAGATGTCCTGATACCCCAAGGTTTGGGTGCCAGCACTGCTAGCCTGAGTGCCCTGAGGTTCAGGTAAAAGTGCCAGTGAAACCCGCGTGTGCAGAGCTCACTTCTCGGGGGCTCCTCATCCTCAGCAGCTCCGCGGTGTTAAGGCCTTATCTCTGACAGGTCTGAGCAGTCTGACACCCACCCACTGGGTCTGTCACACTGAGCTGTGAGCCCAGCAAGGGTGGGGAGCCCAGAGCAGCCCACCTGCCTCCTCCAGGCCCACCCACACACTCAGTCTACCCCAATTGCTGCCTAGAGAGTGATTCCAGACTTGTGTGTGAGATGATGGTAAAACAACACCTTTGCATTGAAAGGGAAAATGGGTGTGAGGGAGAAGGTGTGAAGGTGCTGGGATAGAAGTGAGTGGTTTGTGTTGGGGGTGTGTGTGTCCATGTGCAGTGCTGCTGGGGCTGATTACAGCCGCCTGCCTAATCACAATTAGTGAGCACGAATAATAAAGAGATTGCACTGATTATTTCAGGGTAAGGATTCAGTATCCTTGTCTAGTGACTTCAGGTTACGGGGCACTGAGGTCACAGCCTAAAGGGGGAAGGTGAGTGCACTGGAACTTGCTCAAGATTTTGGGTGAGCCACAGCACAGAGCACCCGTGTGCTGCCCCTGTGCCCAGGTCACAGCTGAAGAGCAGATGCTGCAGAGATTGCAAAGCAAGTGGAACATTCTTTTCGATTTAAATCTCTTGAAACAAGGACTCTGCCTTTTCTTAGCAGGCAAGGCTCTGGTCCTGCAGCAGGTAGGGACAGAAATAAAGCCGTGACTGGCTGAGAGTCATGTCCAGCACAATCTCCATATGGAGTTTAAACTTGGAGGTTTTCTGAAATCTCCAATGAAGCCAAAAGAATTTCCAAAGGAATGCATTCCTGTTAAATCTGCTCTTCCCTCCCTCCAGCAGCGTTGCTGCAGCCCTGCCTCGCTTTGCATAGCAAAGCCTGGAGATAAGGAGAGAAGTGGTCACAGAAACCTGCGCCTCCCCACGAGGGATTCCGGGCCTCGATTCCATTCCATCCTTCTCTGGACTCTTGCTTTATCCCGGTTCCCTGCAGCCGCTTTTCTCTGTGTGCCCCATCACCCAGGCTGTTGCCTTTCTCTGCCAAACCCAAACTGAATCTGCAGAACTGGGCTTTTTCAGCTATTTCTGTCTAGCTTTTTGAAGCTGCAAGTCCTGGATCATGTCTCCTTTCCCTCCTTCTCCCTTGTGCTGAGTTTTCTTTCTCACATCTCCTTCTCTAGGTTCTGACTCATTTCACTCTTTGTGAGCTCTCACTTGGCATCTCCCATGCTGTCTGCCTGCCAGTTCCTTGCAATCCCCACTGTCTCTCCACTATGTTACTTGGATGTCTGCCAATTCTCAGCCTTTAAACGTCAGTATTTCTAGGATCTGCTCTCCTGAGAGTTTTTCCCTTTTTTATTTTTTTTTTTATTTCCTCTCCCTTTTTAATATTTCTAACCATTTCTCCTTTGGCCCTGTGCTGAACTCTCTCTAGGCACCAGGAAAATAAGAAGGTTCTTTTGCGACCTGACTTGGAACAGATTGAATTCCGAAGGGTGGTGTAGAGATTTGTTTCAATATGCTCCTGGAGGCTTTATTCAAAGTGCAGGGGCTCTCAGCTGCCTCTTTAAAGGGACAAACCAAAATTCACAGTTTTAATATGCTCCAGTGATCTATACATGCTAAACACTTTTATTTTTAACAGCCTTGGGAAAGGCGAGAGTTGACAGACAGCGTTATTCCGATAATTTTATTCAGTGTTCTTCCTATTTGCTATAAAGGGCATTTCCCACAAACAATCAAGTACAACTGAATGAGGGAAGCTTGCTAATTTACAGGGGAGAAGAAATTCTGGGATGTTTTTCCATGCCAACCCTTTGATCAGTACTGCAAATTTGGAACAAGTATGTCAGCTCCAATGAGTACATCCGTGCCTCTTTGTGGAAGGCAGCTCCTCTGTTCTCCTTACAAACATCTCTGAGCCTTCCTTCAGTCTCACACCTGCTCTGAAATTCTGCTGCTGCTCTTGTGGGTCCAGTTCCTCTCAAAGGGCTGGTTTGGTGCTTTCTATATAACAAAGAGTGTGTGATGTGTTCTCTGTGTGTGGTGTCCTTCACAAGCTGGAGCCTGAGCAGGAGCTCAGCTCTGTGCTGGGCCCAGCATCAGCCCAGGGCTTCCCCAGCAGCTGTCCCAACCCCCCGGACACACGATCGTGCAGGCAGACCCACACCCCACTCCCAGCCAGGAGCTTTATTTCTCTTTGCCTCAGGGTTCATATCAACTCCAAGTCCAGCAATAAACTGTGCAGCTTTCTCTGTCACAGGCTCTTGAATACTCTCCTTATGATTTAGTGTTTCTACAAATAACTGTTTCCTATTTACTCTCCTGAGCTGCACTGACAGCAGTGGGACTCTTGTTAGAGTCTGTTGTGTTTCCTATTAATGCCACATGTGTTCATCACAGCTGAAATACTGCAGTGAATACCAGAGGAATTATGCCTTAAGTGGAGTCTGAAATGTAAATCTCACCGTACTGCTCTCCAGTGGTTCATCCAAACTGCCTTTCACTGGTTTGTTCCTTAAGTTCTTTTACAAAGACAGCCTGGTCTGTAAGAGCTGTCACCGAACTGTCACTGAGCAGCACTTGTGCTGAAAACCCTCTGCAAAGGCTCCTGCAGCAGCCCTGGAGAAGGGAGGGGCAGGAAGGTCCCAGAGCAGACACGGGGGTTTGATGGAGGCAGGAACTGGGGCACAGGTGGGTCCTGAGGGGTTTGTCTGTGGGGACAAACTGGGGACATCCAGAGGTGTCTGTGGGTGGATTTCCAGTGGTGCCTGTGGATGGATTTCCAGAGGTGCCTGTGGATGGATTTCCAGTGGTGCCTGTGGGTGGATTTCCAGAGGTGCCTGTGGGTGGATTTCCAGAGGTGCCTGTGGATGGATTTCCAGAAGTGCCTTGGATGGATTTCCATTGGTGCCTTGGATGGATTTCCAGAGGTGCCTGTGGATGGATTTCCAGTGGTGCCTTGGGTGGATTTCCAGAGGTGCCTTGGATGGATTTCCAGAGGTGCCTTGGATGGATTTCCAGAGGGGAACGGGGTGCCAGAGCTGCCGTGGATGGTGGCTGAGTGCTGGGGAGGCAAAGGGGAAATCAGGAGAACCCTGTGCCTCCCTGTGTGTGCAGTGGTTGGCATCAGCCCCAGAACAGGGAGCAGGAATGCAGCAGGGAAGGCTGGAGCAGATAAGGGCAGTGAGCACGAGGCATCTCAGGAATCAAAAGCAATGTGAGGAAAAACTGCAGCTCGGGTCAGTCAATGTCTTTGCAAATCATACACGTGCTGCTTGGGGGATCTGTGTAAACCAGTTTATCTCTTACAAACTGGGGGTTTGCAAGTGATGTAATTGCTGGTTGGGCGAATGCTTGTCCCTGCAAAACACTGCGAAATGAAAACAGCTAATAATTAATATCCAAGAGCAATTATCACACTGGGTGTCTTTGCTGCACCTCTGCTTCATGTGGGCACAACTGAAATGGGATTGGGTCAGCAGCAATTTAGCCTGCTTAGGAATGTAGGGTTTGGATCTTTGATGAACTTTTATTTATCAGCTGTCTCCAGGTGAGATCAGTCAGATGCAGAAAAACCTCAGTGAATTCAGCTTGAGTAGCTTTTGAAAGCAGATGAAAAATGCTGTTAGGAATGAGCCTTAAGTTTCCAGGGAGGCTGGGAAGAAAGGCTTATCCATTTATTATCCAGTACTTTAATCAAGGTCACTTTGGCTTTGCTGAATTTTATCTCCTCAAGGACAAGGAAATCTAACTTTCTCCATTTGCTTTTCACATTTCTCCTGCTGCAAGGCTCTTTTTTGAAATATTGTAAAAAGAGGTGAAAAAAAGATTGAATGTAATTCTTCTGTTGCTACCAGGGAAGCAATGACCAAGGTCAAACATTTTCACAATTTTCCACCTTCAAAGTTTCAGTCACACTACAGTTTCATCTGGAGACTTGTAAAGGTTGGTTGGAAACAAGCTTATCAGTCTGGGAATGTAAGTCATGAACAACTTCAGCTCTTTATCTTCCACAGAGTTTGATTGCAGAGGAAACAAAGGATTAATAGGCCTTGGATTCTGGTGTCCCAGATGCCACAGTGCTCAGGAGAGGATGGACAGAGGTGGGGAAGGGATGGACAGAGCTCAGGGGATGGACAGAGCTCAGGAGATGGACAGAGCTCAGGGGAGGATGGACAGAGCTCAAGGGAGGATGGACAGAGCTCAGGGGATGGACAGAGCTCAGGGGAGGATGGACAGTGCTGGTGCCCTGCAGCTGCTGGAGCTGCTGGAGCTGCTGGAGCTGATCCTGCTGCCCTGCAGAGCCCTGCACTACAGCACCAGGGCAGAGGGTAAAGCAAGGAGCCTGACAGGAACTTTCTCTAAAACTGGGGACATCCAAACAGAGCCCTTTTTCACTAAGGGATTAAGTCATCTGTTCATTTTCACTGACTGAGGCTTGGCCTGTGGACACAGAAGTTGGAACTGCCTGTTCTTCACTTGTTTTTCCATGTCTTGGACATCCTCTCTCCAGTCATGTTTTGTTCCATCTCATCCATTTCTCTGTAAGACACAGTGTCTGTTTAGCAGGGACTTATGAAATAAATGAATCTCCAAGGCAGGACACTTCTGCTCTCTGTCTTAGCCTTAATAGGTATTGAAATGTAGGAAATAATTCCTAAGTTGTTTAAGAATCATAGTAATTATTACTGCTTTACATGTGAATATTTTTTAAAATGACTCTTTTTATAATTTATTTTTTATTAAGTGAACAGTCTCTAACAGTGTTTATCACAAAGGCACATTTAAATCTATTCTGTTCCATTTTGGTTTCTCAGAACAGTATTTTCACTTCTCCACAGAAAACGGGAATGGACAAAATGTGAAGTATGTGTGAGTGAAATGATGGTGCGTGGCCCGGTGGAGAAATGGATCTTTTAAAAATAGTATCTTGCAATCTTTCTCCTAATGGATTGGGAATGGGCCTGTTCCGAGCTCATTAATGTGGGGCTGGTGTAGCTGCCAGCTGAGCTGCCTCTGTTTAGCTTTGTGAAAAGCTTTCCTACTGTATTTTTTAAATACAGAACTAAAACCATGCTGAGCTTTTCTTTTGCCCTGACAGGAGCTTTTATGTGTGAGCAGTGGCTGCTTTCCATTTGCTGCCCTGTGCTTCAGCCCTGTGCAAAGCTCAGTGCGTTTTGGGAACACCAGCCTGGCATCGCCTCTGGTTACCGGGAGCTTCTGAAGGAACAGCCCATTCTGGGATTCATTATTTGCCTGTCCTCCCTTTGCATAAATGAGGGAAATATCGGCCCCCTTTGGGAGGGAGTGGGACAGAGGAGAACAGTGCCCAGGGTAAAGGGACCCCCCTCTTTGTCAGTGACTTTGTCAGGCTGTGACTGACTTTGTTAGGCTGTGACTGACTTTGTCAGGCTGTGACTGACTTTGTCAGGCTGTGACTGACTTTGTCAGGCTGTGACTGACTTTGTTAGGCTGTGACTGACTTTGTCAGGCTGTGAATACGTGTTGTGCTCCCCAACAGCCAGGGGCTGTCCGGGAGCTGCTGCCCTGGGAAACCCCAGCAGGCAGCTCAGCTGGGCAGGGGGAAAAGGAACCTGGCACAGAGGGATTCCTTTTTTAATGAAGGTTTATGAGATTGTGTGAGCACACACTGGTATGAGACTAATGAAATACATGTGCTAAAAGAAGAAAAGAACCTGCATTAAATTCCCCTTGCTCAGCACCAGGCCTGGCACTGCTGTGTGCCAGGTAAGGGAATGGAGATCTGAGTGGGCACGGAGCCAGAGCTCCCCTTCCAGCCCTGCTTCCCTTTGGGACTCCCTCATTCCTCAGGGGATTTTCCAGTGCTCTTACAGCCCTGAAGGGTCTCTCAGACCCTCCTTCACAGCCTCTCCAGCAGCCCTGTTCCTGCTCAGTGGGATGTACCTGGTTCTGCCCTTCCAGCTTGGGGTACATCTCCCAGTGCAGTGGCACTGTCCTTGTCCCTGGTCCCTCTGCGTGCCTTTCTCTTGCTCCCTGTTCTCTGGGGAAAACAAGATGTCCATTTGTACATATAAACACAGATATCTAATAATGTGCCTAAACTACCCAAGTAATTCCTTCATTGAAGTATGTAGAATCAAAGCAGTGTTTCCTGTTCAAATGATGCCTCCCTCCTGGCAGTTTCTGTGCTGAAGCCAGGCTGCAGCAGCCCTGGTGTGAACTGTGCCCACATTTCCCTTACACACTGACACAGTACAGATGGGCCACTACCCTGTCCTTGGCTCTGTGACAGAATCAGCCTGGGGACATTGGCCTGTCCTGAGCAGGATGAGGGCTGCCACCAAGGCCGGTGTCAGCACACCAGGGACATTCCCATGGCAGGGATGGAGCCAAGGGCTCGCCAGCTGCAAATGTGACTTAATGTTTTTAATGGATTAACACCACACTTCTGTTGAGCTTTCTGCCAAGGAAGGAAAGAACTACAATTGTGCTTTATGAAAACAAGGTGAAGGAGCAGATTTGGGACAGTCCAGGCTGATCTTGTTGAACAGACATGACCTGTGCAGGGGCAGAGGGGCTGCCAGCTGATGATCTAATTTATTCAAAACTGCGCAATTAATTGAAGCATGGTGGAAAGAAATTATTTGTGTGGGGTTTATAAAGGCAAGATGCATGAGATTGGAAAAAATGGGTTTCCTTATCATTACCTTCTCCCTTTCCATATCAGTTTCCTGTGGGTATAGAGCTCCACATAAAAACTGCAGGTATTTAAACTGAAGACTTATTTCCTTGCTATGTTTGACCCGTGTGTGTGGTGACATAAAATACAGGTGAACTGAGAACACTTACTTTTATTCGTTTTCTTTTCCTCCACAAACCTGTTTGGTTCAAAATAGAAGCAGTGTAAATAATGCCAAATATATTGGTACCTAAATCCCTCCAGGTGCAATAATGCAAGGAATTTATGAAACCAGGTATGGACTGTTGTTAAAACACATTTTTCTTTCTGAAAATATAGCCACTGATTAAATAGATTTGGTAATTAAGAATTGGAATTTAACTGTACAAAGGACAAAGAAAGGTTTCTAATTACATTAGATTAATATTATGTATTCATTCAGAGTAGGACTCTGTGAGAAAGACTATTTTTGGACTGAAATTTTAGAGCAGACCTCCTTTGCTGTAATACATCATACTTCTCGTAAACCTCCTGTGTTTCAAAGATCAGCTTTCCAAACTTTGTGTCCCAGGAGCTTGTTCTTTATGTGGTTTTTTTTCCCTATTGAAAGGGTCTCAGTTTTTGCAGCTTTAGTTTTGGATGGACAGTTACAGTGAGGGAGTTCAGTCCAAGAATATCAGTGTGGTTTTTATCATTGTGATTGGGCTGCTCTGTTAATGGTTTACTTAAAACAAAGAGATCTTTGCTGTGGTGTTGCTGCCCAGTCATAACTATCTGGAGTATTTCAAGTATTCCTAGCTTTTCACTCACAAGGATAAGAGCATCTGCAGCTGGCTGTCCTTTTGAATGTATCTTGCTTCTGCCTTATATATTTCCCTTGGAATTCTCAGGAGCTTTGGGAATGGTTTTTTAAACTCTCAATCTCTGGCTGGCTGTAGCTGGACACCCAGCAGGCTGTTGTATCCTGTACTCCAGGCAAAACCTCTTAAAATGATTGAGAAACCTCCCTCAGAGCGGCTGGATTCTGCCCTTAGAGGGGCTGGATTCTGGCCCAGGAAAGGGCTGGATTCTGCCCCTGGAAAGGCTGGATTCTGCCCTTGGAGAGGCTGGATTCTGCCTTTGGAAAGGGCTGGATTCTGCCCTTAGAGAGGCTGGATTCTGCCCTTGGAAAGGGCTGGATTCTGCCCTTGGAGAGGCTGGATTCTGCCCTTGGAAAGGGCTGGATTCTGCCCTTAGAGAAGCTGGATTCTGCCCTTGGAAAGGCTCGATTCTGCCTTTGGAAAGGCTTGATTCTGCCTTTGGAGAGGCTCGATTCTGCCCTTGGAGAGGCTGGATTCTGCCCTTGGAGAGGCTGGATTCTGCCCCTGGAGGGGCTGGGTGCAGTGCTGGGCTCTGCAGCACTGGGGACACTGGTGTTGTCAGTGCTCCGTGTTTCTGCCTTGTCTTCAGATGGAACCTGAGCATTTCCAGTTCTCGTGATGTTTTGGGGCTGAGGGCTTTCAGCAATGCAAAGAGTGGCTGTTCCAAACTCAGTTTCCTCCTGCCCTGAGATGCTGCAGTGAATGTTACTGTGGATAGAAATCAAGTTAAACATCAACAGCAAAGTAAAGAGGATCAGGGTGCAAGTTGAACAATTGTGTGCCTGTTTCATTAAGGCATACGCATGGTTTCATGTCTGAAAACACCCCATTTAATTAGTGTTTTGTTCTTCAGATCGTTAGTTCCTCTAAGAAATCATTTATTTTTATCCCACTAAGAAAATGAAGCTATAAAAACAAGCTGTTTCACTGTTTCCAGTGGGTGGCAGTTTGCACTTTGCTGTTTCCCTCGATGGCCCAAGGTCAGTGCTGAAGCTGCTGAAGGACTGCCCTCACATCCAGCTGGACACAAGGAACTTGACTTTTATTGTATACTGATTTAAACTTGTATTTGGCATTAGCTTAAAAACTAGTTCAAAATCAGCAGACTCCTCTAGGAGCATTTCCAAAGGAGCTGGGACGTTAAGAATCCTTCGTTGCACAGCTGGAGAGGTGTGGGTTGTGCCAGGCTCACACTGTCCTGTCAGAACAAATTCCTTTCCAGGAGCTTTATCGTGCAGTGTTTCACCACGTCACAGGAGTCCACGAGGTACACACCAAACTGCACCCAGGGAAATCCATGGAAATACAGATGGAAAAATCTTGTTTGATAACAATGAACATTCTCTCCCCTCAGTACATAACAGGTCACCTCATGAAAGCATTTCTGCCTGATTTTTAACGTCTCTGAGCTTAAAAAATCAATCTGTTCAAAGAGCTCATGTAACTCAGAGTGAGATGACTAAATCATGTACTTTGGCTATCTTGCTACTTGAAGAACTGATTCATTATGATGCAGAGCAAGTAGGTATTGAGCAGAGCAAAGTGGCTGGTAACACATGTTCTCTTCCATCTTGGAGGGAAAAACATGTTCTGTATTTCCTTCTCGTGTCTGGCTTTTATCACTGAAAACACGGGCTCATAAAGTGCATCACAGCATTCCCAGGGACTGTTCTCCATGGCTGCACTGACCCTGCTGGGGAGGTGCTGAACAGGGCTGGGCACTGCCAGCTGAATTCAGCACCCTGGGGCAGAGCATGCCAGAGGCTGAGTGTCCCTCTTCTTATTTGGCTAAATTCTTAAGAGAGAAAGAACATGCAGAAACAAGAAGAACAGGAAGCACTGAGTCTCACAGCAAACTGCTCCTTGCAGTTCTCTTTTTGGGGTTTCCAAGCAATGAAACAAAAGGTTTCTCTTGCTTTCAGACTGCAGTTGAAAACATTTTCAGTCTCTTTATTTCCCTTTCATCTCCTGAGAAACTGAGTAAAACTGTAAATGAAACAAAAGCACTTTGACACCACAGATGAATCCAGAGGTATTTAACAGCACAGAACTTGCTAGGAAGAAGCCAGGCAACATTTTCTGAGAAAGAAATGTTCTTGCTGTATGCCTGGTATCTTAATCCACTCCTACCTTTTTATTCTATACCCCAGAGGAGCATAGTCCAACATTAAAAACCCTCCTCACAAAATACACAACAGCAGCCTGTAAAAATGCAATGCAAAGCACTGTAAGGCCATGTACAAATATGAGCAGTGCTCAGACAGGAGTCACAATCCACAGGCTCCTTCTCATCATTTAGGAGGCCGCAGAGCAGTGTCCCTGTGCTGTGGGCACTGCGGGGTTCGGTCCTTGCAGACCTGCAAGGTGGCCAGAGCTGCCGCTCCCCAGAGGGCACGGCCAGCGGTGCAGGGCCAGCGGTGCAGGGCCAGCGGTGCAGGGACAGCGGTGCAGGGCCAGCAGTGCAGGGCCAGCGGTGCAGGGCCAGCGGTGCAGGGACAATGGTGAAGGGACAGCGGTGCAGTGACAGCGGTACCGGGACAGCGGTGCAGGGCCAGCAGTGCAGGGACAGCGGTGCAGGGACAATGATGAAGGGACAGCGGTGCAGGGACAGCGGTGCAGGGACAGCGGTGCAGGGACAGCGGTGCAGGGACAGCGATGCAGGGACAATGGTGAAGGGACAGCGGTGCAGGGCCAGCGGTGCAGGGACAGCGGTGCAGGGACAGCGGTGCAGGGACAGCGGCAGCGCTGCCGGTGCTGCCCAGCCGGGGGACGCTGCACACACGGCAGCCGCTGTCCCGGCAGCTCCTCTTTGTTTCTTTGAACGCTGCCGCGGTCCTTTCCCGTTCCAGGTACTTGTAAGGGCTTTGCAAAGCCGGCGGAGCTCGGAGCAGTGTGTCCTCATGCTCGGAGCTCCAGCTCTTCCCAACTAGGTAAAGTATGTGGAAGGACCCTGCCCAGCCTCTGCTCCGTGCTGGGCCCACGCTGACCTGCTGGAAGAAATCATTTTGCATGGCTCTCGTGCCAAGTTTTGTCAGAGTAACTTGAAAAGCATTTAAACTCTTTATTAACATTTATAAACCGGTTTATTCTCCATGGCAGTGATGCTGGGCAAGGCTTCTGCTTGTTTTGGGTCCACCCCTGCCTCTCTGGAAGAAATCCCTTTGCAAGGTCTCGATCACCTTCAGTTTGATTTAAGGAATGAAATCAGTCCTTGACTAGTTTTGAAAGCAGCTAAAAAGCAATGAAGTTGTTTTGTCTGTGGGGACTGATAAAATGAACATCTCAGCCGGATTTGCAGCACAGGCAGAGTGCACTGGCCGTGCTGCTGCATCAGAGGCCTTGGCAAAGCGGGATTGCTCTGTCCATTCCTTTCATCCCTTCCTTTTGAAATCAGAGTTCCTTTCTTTTGGGAATCTGGTTTTGGCTCAGTGAGTGTCTCTACCCCCTCATCTCTCTCTTTTCAGTCTTGTTAGAAGTGCTGTATGAATTCTCAGGTTCTCACTGCTCCTGACCTGCTGCTGTTCCAGCTGAAGGGCTCTTCTCTCCTGCAATATCCTCGTTTACACACCTCCTCTCCTTTTGTCCTCCTCAGGACTGCACCTATCAGGTCTAGAATTTCAGCTCTGTTCTGTGTGGTAGGTCAGGAAATAAGTCACAGTAAGGTGAAGGATGAAAAAAGAACTTAAATAACATGACAGAAGTTATTTCCAAGTGAGAAGAACACTGAAGTGACTGCTAGAAAATTAGAGCTTGGATCTGACTGGAAAGGAGACAACTCAAGAAACTGAGCTTAGAGGAACCATCGAGTTGAATTTTGGCACGTCCAACAGCAGAATAAATCCCACTAATTAAAATGTATTTGAGCTAATTAGTAGGATCAGAGTTGAATTAGGAACACTTTTAATAGCTTGGAGAGGAAAGATAATAAGAGAGGTGCCAATTTTTCAAAATGTTTAGGAAAGGCGCAGGGGGATGGGGAAATGTGAGCGAGGCCTCTCGCTGAGCAGGCCAGGGAACTGGGTCAAACCCGTGGTAATTTAGGTCCAATTAGGCCCAGTGCAGCCCAATGCCTGGGCTTGTTGCAGTGAGTAATGAAGGTCCCCAGCCCTTGGCAGGCCCAGGCTCTGCACGCAGCCATCCATGCATAGTTTCCACTGAAGGACTGCAGCCAAGCCAGGCGTGGAGCCTGGCTGTGGGGAGTACAAATGGGAAACTGGAATTTAAGGGGGAAAGGCACACTTCAGAGCTTCAGCTCATTAGAGAAAAACAGACACAAGCTTCCCTGCCTCGCACTCCAGATTTCCTCACTTTCTCATTCTGTTGCTATGGCATTCATGAAATTCCAGCATTTCAATGCAGCAAAGGGGAAATCTGGCACATAACTGCAGGTTAATCAGTTGTTTGAAACTAAATCAGGTTCAGCATTCCTAAAATCACCCCAATTACAGAATCACAAGACCAGTTAGGTTGGAAAGGACCTCCAAGATCATGGAGTCCAACCTTTGACCAACCTCTGCCTTGCCAACCAGAACTGAGGTGAGCCATGCAGTCAAGGCAAGCCATTCCTGGGGCTCACATATCTCACCTGAGAGAGCTGGGCTGGAAAAGTCTCAGCCTCTGTTCACAGCAGCTGCCCCATCTGCAGAGTCAGAGGGGCCTGGGGGTCAGCCGTGGGTACCTGGAACCTCCTGGGAAGGGCAGGGCTGGCCAAGCCCAGGGGCTCCACGGGGCTGGCAGTGACAGCCTGAGAGGGGCTGAGAACAGGTGACTGCAGCGTGGCAGTGATGTATCCCACCCAGAAATTACTAGCTATCAACAAGGAAACAAAGAAAAAAACATTGGGGTTATATATTTTTTAAATATTTATTTACTTCTGTATGGGCAGAATGTTCATTCCTTAAAAAAAAGAAATAAATTAAAACCACACCAAAAAAGCCAGCAGCAATCAAACTTAGGGAATTGGCAGCAGCTCTTTGGAGACCTGTCCCTGTGCCCCTGTCACTTGCTCAGGCATTCCTGAGCACAGCTGACAAAGGGAGAACAAAGCAGACCCAGCAATCCAGCCCTGAGCTGCACAGAGTGTCCGTGCAGGCTCCCAGCTTGCTTGAGTTTCTAATGGCAACCACAAAAACTCTTCAGCTGTGGCAAGCAGTGCCTCCATCCTTTTGTTAGGAGATGTTTGAAATCCTGCAAACTCTTTAAATAGCAACATCTTATGAACTACAGTCATCAGATTAAAGAGCTTTTATCTACATTCTTTAGGACTTTCTCTTAACTGTTCTCCTATGGAAAAATGGTGTTTGAATTACTGAGAGGAAATTCACTGTCAGAATTTTAAAATGGAATTGTAAAACTGGAAAAAAGAATGTATATAACTAAACTGGAGGTGAAGTGACACACTTCCCAGTTTCACAATTCTCTTTTAATATTCAGATTCATTTCATATTCACTGAGCAAAAATTAGAAATAGGTGTAACTTTTGGAAGTTTGATAACCTTTGACAGAAACTAGCTACTTTAATCTTAGAGTGACCTAATCCTACTGGGCCTGAAGCCTGTGAGAGTTTTACTGGTGAAAGTATTGGGAGATATAAACTGTTGGAAAATTAGAAGCAAAACCAAAGAAGGACATATAACTCAAACAAGGCAGGAAATATTTTTCACATCAAGACATGAAATACATACACACAAAATATCATTAACATATTGAAATCTCAAATACTTCCTGTTGGAAAATTCCCAATCTACTCCATAAATGATGGAGCTGCCAGGGACCCTCCTTCTCTCACAGAAGAGACAATCTCTGCACCCACCTCTGAGGCAGTAAAGGAAGAGACATGATCAGGAAACAGGGCTGGTAAATCACCTGGGAAACAAGTAATATCACTCTAAATATTAGCAAACACCAAGTTAATTTTACAGTCATAGAATTTGTAACCTCCATGACAAGAGTGACAGAGGAGCAGTACCTCTGTCCTCAGTTGTGTTTCTTGGGTACCCATTCTTTCCTACTCTTTTTGTTTTCATCCCAGTTGAGCAGTAAAACAGCATCTTGCTTCAACTTTGATGCTCCAAGGGCATTACCAGGTCCTTTATTCCTGCAGTACAATGACATGTGGTTTTCCCCTAAAAGCTTTTAGTTAATGCTGCAAAGCTTTCTATTATTGCTGAGTATTTTAGCAACAGCAAAAAACAATTAAGAGGCAAATAGGAATAACTAAATGTCTTCTGCCATTTTGGATTGATTTACAGTTAAAATTTGGCTGAGCAATGTTCAGAGCAAAGTCTCTCACAGCCTACATACAGTTGTAGAGAAAAGAAAGAGGGAGCAGGAGGTCGGAAGGCTCGACCCTTCCTGAGTGCTGTGGCTGGCAGTGCTGCTGTGGGATTGCCTGTGTTGCTGCAGTAACCGTGTCCTCCTTGGGAAAATCCTGCTCCCTGCATTGGAAAGAGGCTCCCCTCCCTTGGTTCATGTCCCTGGAAAAGCAGTGGAACCAGTGACAAGGATCTCACCAGGGCCTGGCTCTGTCACACTGACACCTCGTCCTTTCTTTGCTTGTGGTGACCCTGTCACTCCTGTGCTTGGGAAGGGTTTCTGTGGGACAGAGGGAGCCTTATCCCCCCTGCATGCTAATTGTGGGACAGAGCCTTGCTCTGAGCAGAGCACGGCTGGCTCTTCTTCAGCTGCCTGTGAACGGGCCAGGGAAACAGAAGAGTTTCAGAAGAATGTTATTTATGCTGCTGCTCCGAGCTGGCAGTTCATGCAGATGGGACATGCACTCCATCCTTTGGGCATTAACCAGCAGCTGGGCACTTCTCCTGGAGCCCTCCCCTCTCTGGGAGGCACAGAGGGACAGATGTGCTGGGAATGCCCCTGGGGAGGCCAGAGGCAGCAGGGATTGGGCCCCCACCTGCAGCCAGGGTCACCTGCACTGCTCTGAAGCTGCAGGGCATGGCCAGGACCATCCTGCAGTGTTTGACACATGAAGCATTTGGGTCATAAGTAAAGCCAGGTCTCACTGCTGGTTTTGCTCTTCGATTGCACAGAGAAGCAAAGTGTGCTTTTGATGTGGGTGTAGGGAGAAGATGAATAATCCTCCATTTTCCTTGGTAGATTTCCAGGCAATAACCACGCTCCCCACTGAACATATCTGTGCACACCCTCAAACCTCCACCTGCCTCATGTTGGTTATGACAAATGTGGGCTCTGGGTATCACGGAGTGTTTGGCTGCAGGCAGGTACCGAAATGTTTCTGGTTTGGTGCCAATTCCTGACACCAACTTTTAGGTCTTGTGGCTGGCAAGTGGGAGGTTCCGTTAAAACTGTCCCTCACAAATGCTCCGGGTTGGTATCTGGGTAACTGCAGTGCTGTGAAGATGGGTGGAAAGCTTCCCTGCAGGTTCCTGCCCCCATCTCAAGGGTGCAGCACTCCGGGCTCTGCGCTGGGCAGGGATCTGGCCCCAGGGAAGGACACACTGCCCTGCACTGAGCACTCAGCTTTGGGCACTGCTGCACAACAGCCTCAGTGATTTCACAGTGACCTGGATTCGTAGGAAGGCTTAATAACCACATTTACACTTCCTTCTTCTCTTAAATTACAGAGTTGAGTTTACTTTTCTTATGATGGCAATTTTATTGTAAGGTTTTATTTCTCTTTTACTGTGCATGAAATGGAACACTGAGGTGGCTGTTCAAGAATCAAAATTACTCCTGTAATTGTAACACAGTGAATAAGTATGTGCAAGAGAATAATCTTGTAAAAGCTAATTACCTCAGTCATTAATAATTAGGATTTATGAGTTAAGTAATATGCTTCAACTATATCCAATTCCTTGGCAATTTCATGTGGAAAGTTGAGATATAATTTTAGAAATAATCCATTGGGAAATCCCAAGTGACAACTAAACCAGCATCTTAGGTTCTGCTGTGGCTTCTCCCTTCAGTTCTGGCTGTTTGAAGCTGGAATGGCAATTTTTAGTCTTGCCTCATTTGTGGACATACACATTGGTTCATTTTAATTTCTTTGTGCGTTGCTTAATTTGATTCTTAGCAAGATTTTTTGTTGTACTGGGTTCTCCTGGCAGAAGAATTAATAATACATCTGAAGTTTAAGTGCATGTACACAGGGTTGTCTGGTCCTTACATTTTCCTCTTTTTTTCTGATTATTAAACAGACTCAAAATAAATTTTTCATACACTTAAAAAAGATAAGAAAGCACTTTCAATCCACTCCTGGTTTTTTTTCCTGATTCAGAGATACATGAAATCTGGCAAATTCAAGTCTTGCAAGTATGGAGAGGACAATTACAAATTAACAATCTTTTCTCTGTCCCCTCTCCCTTCAAGTTCAGCCAGGAGCCTCAGTGGGTGCCCATCTGTAAATATCCAAGTGGTTTTGCTGAGCCCCCTCTGCAGAGCAGAGTCCAGTGGTGCCGGCAGGGCCTGGCCTCCAGCACCTCCAACCATTCCAGCTGCTGCTGCTCTGCCAGTCCGGGCGGGAGGCACCAATTACACCGGAACAGGATCACACCGAGATTCTGCCTTTCATTCGTCCGAGGGAAACCAGACAAACAATTCAGCTCCACGATTCAGTACTAGGGAAGCATTCTGTATTGTATTTTACATTCCTAGCCAATGTGGCACTTAATAGTGGGGCTAATTTCTCATGTAAATGCTCCCTGTGCTGTGACAGGATGGCTTTTAAAACATAGGGATAGTTACTTTTTTCCAGTGGAAGCAGAAGCAGATTTTAATCGTGGAGGAGCAGATAGCAAAATAAGGGCATCTTGTAATTATTGCTGAATGTAACAGAGCAGAAAAACGCCCGTGCCACTTTATTTCAGGACTGTGCTGAAGCTCTCCCCTCCTGGGAGTGCAGGGACCCTTGGCTGGGCTGCTGGAGTGGGCAGCGCTCGCCCTGGCACAGAAACCAGGATATATTTTGTTTTGCTTTTTAAAACCTGCTGTGTTCATCTTTGATGCATGTTTAAGCTCTATGTTGTCCCAAAGCCACAGCCAAGTTTCACCATTTTTACAGACACAGATTGTTCGGGGTGATGTAGTTTGTCAGAATTCCCAGCAGATACATTGCCTACGTCCCATTTAATTTTTTACTACGAAGCCGTTCCTTTGCAGCTTTCTCCCAGCTCGCTGGCAGGCAGTAAGGCAGCCCGGCCGGCCGGGTGCCCCCAATGGACGGGCAGGTGTGGGGGCACAGCCGGGGGCCCGGTGGTGGCACCACTGCACAGCCGGGGCACGGGGGGATGGCACTGCCACCTCGGCCGTGTACAAGCGTACAATGAAACACTTCCCAGGCAGGACACCTGCGGGTCTGTGCCGCGGGAACCGCGGGGCCGGGGAGCACGGCCCGTCCTGCCCGCGGCTCTCCTCCCCCAACCCAACCCCGGTAACGCGGCCCGGCTCCTGCCGGGAGGGCACCCCGCGACCCCCGGGCACGGCACGGCCCG